>CM076580.1:1395033655-1395176155 GCA_034641835.2 Pinus albicaulis
ACTCCCTCTCAACAAGAAAGGAATGTCCTTGCATGAGACATGCAACTCTTACATTCAACATGGAACCTTGCATGTGACATGCAACTCTTTCATGTGACATGCAACACTTTCCGTTGTTTCTCACACAAGGAAATCTCCTCGTAATAAAACACTTCTAAAACCTAATAGCTCTCCAACAACTAAATCAACATAATGCATAAGTTATCAAAAGCCCTCTCAATACGGGCACTCATCGCACATGTGCATTAGATTATCCGCGTTGTTGACATTCATCCATGCACCGATTCCAAGATCATTTGTGCTCGAATATCCCATACCTACTGCTCTAATTTTCTTTTTTCACATATTATTTCCGTCAATCTAAATCGTATCCTAGCCACCGTTGAATATGGTTTCGAGCTGTGTTCGGGATTTATGAGACGCACCATTCTAAGACTCTCAAAATTTCTTCAGATTAATCTTGCACATTACCCCACCACAATCACTAGAGGTATATAGCTGCACAGAACTCCTTCACTCCTCCCTAGCTCAAAATTTCCCCCTCTCGGAGGTCTCTTCTTCAGTGGTTTCTTCCGCTCCATGATCCTCTGCATATGGCTACTCCACATCTTGAGGTTCATCCTTAGGAACGAAGAGTTCCTCATTTGCTTGCAAATCAAGCTCCCTCTCAAGGGACAATTACATGGATTTCTCACACTCACCATGGGACATCCCTTGCATGTGTCTATATGCGCAAGAGTACCCTTTGGAAGCCCAGTAGAAATCTGTTGCATGACCTTCAAAGCTCAGTGGTGTAGATGGAACAATCTCCTATGCCATAACTCAACCCCATCTCGGCTCACCACTTTTTTTTCTTTACCAATCAATGTTGCATAGTGCTCTACATCAAGTTTATATAGATTCTTCACACGAATCCCAATTTTTTGGCTTGTCCTATGGCATTCTATCGAAGGAAATATTTCCCTTCAAAGAAAACGACATCATAACCTCTATCCTCCAACATTGAGACTGAAAGTAAATTATTTTTCAAGATTGGTACATGCATTACATATTTTAATAAAAATGGTTTACCTGAATGTCTCTAGAAAGTAACTGTACCAATCTGGTAACACTATACCTTCCATCGTCACCCATTTTGATATGCATCTTGAGTTCCTTCTTCTCCAAGCTACTGAAAAGTGCTTTGTTTCCTATCATGTGGAAATATGCACCACTATTCAAGTACCACACTGATCCCATCGCACTTGACACCATGCAAGTGATGAGCAAGAATTCCAACTCAAATTGTGATCCCAAAGCCTCACCACCTGCAGATATTAAAGCCTTCTTGTTCTTCTACTTTTGTGGACAATTAGTGGCATAATGTCCTTTCTCATGACAGTGAAAACACTTCAATCTAGACATTTTTTGCTCCTTGCCTTCTTCGCCAGTCTCAGATTTGGAATAAGATTTCTTTACTTTCCCATTCTTTGTCTTGCCAGGCAAAGAGAAATTTTCTTCATCATCATTCTTAGATGAAGATCCATCCCTGGTATTTCGCCTGAATTCTTCTTGCACCAAATCTGACCAAAGTTGTTCCCAATATGGTAGCTTCACCCTCCGATTGAAAGAATCCTAATAACTATGCCAACTCTTGGGAAGGCCTAAAATAGATAGGCTCACCAAGTCATCATCCACGACAATAATTCCTACACTCCTAAGCTCATCTCGATGTTGGACAAACTCAGTCAATTATACCAGAATAGTATCGCCTTTCTCCATTTTGATTTTCCTAAGATTGTCCTTTAGTGCCCATTTTATATGATCATTGCTACTCTAAAACAGATTTGTCAAAGCTTTCCACATTGCATATGGTGTCACATTTCCATGGAGACTTCAGACAATGTGGTTTTGTACTCCCTCCAGCAAGATCCTACTCACTTTTGAAACCTTCTTTTTCCAAGCATCAAGATTTGTGGCATCTACTGCAATGGGTTTGGAAATGTCATTATCAATGAATTCTTTCAACCCATTGTCCTCTAGTATTGCCTCCATCCTGTCTTTCCATGCAATATAATTGGAACTTCCCTCAAGTGCATACTCTAATCTCGATCCACTGAAAGCCATTTCGATTATGAATTCCTTGTCGCACCAAGAATACTTTTGAAAATTCAAATTCTCTTCAGTCACAAACTTAGCTTCTCCTCCACTATAGTGATTTCCTGTGCTCTGATACCATGTAGAAATTATAAAAACATATGTATATCGATGGATTCAATCTGATCAAGAAACGTACTAAAGCTAGATATTGAATCATTTTACAAATCAATTGCGGAAAATAAATACAATCACCAATCACAACAAGTAAATAAAGAATAAAATCAAACCATGACAGAGATATTTTCCTCTAGAAATTTTGCTGCTCAAAACCCCTCTATTCTATTTTATATTCCACAATGAATCATGAAACAATTACAATGCACTCTTCTCACAAGAGTCTCCTGTAGTCTCACAACTGTCTCGCACAGATCGAGACGAAATCGAGCTAGTACCGAGCCAATTCTCAGCCTTTCTTCAACCTGTCTTACTCACGCAATCCCTATGGAATGAAATCGCTATTATTTTGTAATTTTTTCGTTCCTTGAATGCACTACGTATCATGGCCATCGTGTGGTGTTCTAACTGCATATCGGAAGCTAGTTAATATCACAACTGATAATTAACTTTCCTTTAACCTTTGTCTCAACTGGGTCTCCATTGGAACTAACATGCATGAAGGTATTAATAGTAAATCATTAATCAATTGATAGATCACTGCATGTGAATTAAATCTGATTTAATGCACTGGATCTCTCACTAGTGCAACAAACAATTACAAGTAATTCAACTCACTTTAACTCACTTAATTGATTTAATTGATTTCTCATGCATTAAACTATTGCATTAACTGCAACTTGGACTCAATAACTAATAGAATCACTCTGCATGCCTCACCAACCACCCTCAACTAGAAATTCATGAGCTAACTGAGTCTATCACACTCAGTTAACTATTAAAAGTGTTTATGAGATAAAATTACAATTTATTGTCCAATTTAATTAAGGGATAATTAAATTAGACACATTTCCAACTTATTAAATAAATTGAGTTTCACACTAATGTATCCCTAGGACCCATCGCTACACGACATGTGGTCCCACACTAGTGTAGGTGTTTTCATGTTGTTTATGGATGCCAATTTCACTATTTATTGTTGCAAAGTTCAATATTTATGAATTTCCTACTCAAATAATAACAAAACACTAAAGCAAGTTTCATAAACAGGGGCATTTTATTTTTCATTGTGGAAGCATTGCGAAAATATTTTCGAGCACCTAGAGTTGTGCTACGAATTTATTTTTCAACACCTACAACAACACTCTATTTTTCCCTGTTTTAGTCACCATATTTAAGCGGAGTTTTCGAACAACTCAAAATATTTTTTTAAATACCAAAAGTTATTTTTTTGGGAACGGGTTGATTTTTACAAAAACCTCTCTCAAGTTTTACTTATGTTCATGGTTTGGAATATACAAAGGAATATTTGCAACACATTTTTCCAACTTTAATTATTTAACGATTTATTTATTTATTTATTAACTTTAGGCACAATTTTCGAAAATGTGGTCATGAATTTCACAAAGCCAGAAGAGGTTTTTGTTAGGAAAAAAATCATTTAAGAAAATTATTTAATTTTTTACACAACTATTATGGTTTGAGATATTTGAATGGGTTTTTGAAGCCTTTTTTCCATAAATTCATCATATTCAATTTTTCTATTTTTAGAAAAATATCGAATCAACCTTTAGTTGGAGAGCCAGCTCATCAATTTGATTTGATAGAAAACTAAAAATTAATAAGGAGATTTTATGATCCATTTATTTTGGATCTTGGTATGATATGTATTTATTTTTAGTATGTTTTATTAAAAGCATTCCAAAATTTGTGGATCTCAAAACTCATGTAATAATTGTACAAATTAAAAAAATTCTAATCGAAAAGGGTTGGATTTTGAAGAAAATATAGCTATTGTGTATGGGTTTCAAATATTTATTAATTTAGATTTTGCCAAGATCAAAATATTTTGAACATTGGCACAAATATTCATGTGATGGTATCTCTTAGTCTGTATTCTCTACATGTTTCAGTGTTTCTCTTTTTGTAATATCATTTGAATGTATTTCCTTATGATATTTGAATTAGAGTAAATGTTACATAATTCATCCCTTTTTTTTAAGCTATGTGTTTAGTCAACTTAATGTCTTAAATTTGTATCATAAATTATTGACCAGAGTTAGTAATCTTGTGAAGTGCAGGTGCACTATATATGCTAGAAGTATTTCTTTCTTAATTTTTTGTCTTGATTTTATATGTTGTTTTTAGGATTTTGTATTTTATCTTAAATGTTTAAATGAAATGGAGAAACTAAGAACTGAGTTATGAAATGAAATCTAAAGTTAACTAACAAAGCTTATGATGAGAATTCTACTTTTGGAACTAGAATTAGAAATGAAAAAGGTTCTTCAATGTTTTTATATGTTTCTAGAGATTTTTATATAAATGAAATTAAAAGCGGGAAAGTAACTACACCTAGAGAAGAATTTTAATGCTTGAAAAATAAACCTAAGAAGGAAGAAAAGGAAATTTTTAATATTAATCTATGAAAGGAAATTGATCTATAAATTACTCTAAAGAAAATATTCTAATTATCGAGATATCGAAGAGTAAAAGATACATAATGTTATAAAAAGGAAATATCTATTTAAGAATGAAAATTGATCAATGACGAATATATATTTCATAAAAAGAAATCAATCTAAATGGTCAATCTTAACTGTGTTAGACTATTCTATGCTAGAAACTATGATGAAACTATCTCTAAGTTATCTATCTAAACTACTTATAAATCTATTTGATTAAAGAATTAAAATATCTCCTTAAATCATCTCTACATATAAACAAAGCACTAATATAAACTATGTATAATTCTATCAAAATATATATCAAAATTTTATTCTATATACAAAATGAAAACATCTGTCTAAAAAAATTCTATGAAAAGAGAGTATCATTTTAACTCTAGTTCTATTCATTAATGAAACAAAGAATTTATTCTATGTCCTATGAAAGAGAACTATTAAACCAAACAGTATTAACTCTAAATGACGATAATAAGTAAATCCAAATATTGATTAAAATAAGGAAGGAAAACAAAGTATTCTACCATATTGTGCAATGATAGAATGCCTATTTGATCTGAAATATATATTTACTATGTGAATGAATGCGAGAAAGGTTTCATTCCATGAGATATAAATGTTATTAGAATTATGAAGTCAAGATATTTCATGAAATCAAAACAATTGGAGCATTCAAATATGCGAAAAAACATAACATTCAACTTATGGAAAACACAACATTTACTTATGAAAAAAAAAAAATTTAACAATGCAGAAATGGAGGAATTAAACTAAGAAAGAGCAGAAAATTAAACTACGAAACCTCTTATGTGCAGGGGCCCTCTACAACAAAACGTGTTGAAATTCATTTTTGACTAATTTCACATCGATGGTCTTGAACACACCTTCTCCATGAATTAATAAAACAAAGTTTGAATGTGTAACAATTTTACAATAAAAAATTAATTTTATCACCGGTTAAAACAACCCCGTATTTATAACAAAGTCAAGTTCAACTGTTTGAGATGATTGTGCCTAAATATATTAATGAAATTAGGAATAGAATTATAAATAGAATTGTAGTCTCCATAGCTTTCACGATTTTCTACATGGAGAGAAAATTGTGAAGCTTCCAACTTCTCATCCACTCGTCTCGACCCTTTGCTTGACTGATCCTTTAACCATGATTTTAGGTGTTAATCCTCTCGATTTTGGACAGGTGAGTAGGAAAAAATCCATGTGTGGATCATTTCCAAACTACCCACGTGCTTTGGTCCTCTACTTCTTCTTTGGAACCTATCAAAGAATGTTAGTAGCTGCAGAAACGGAGATGAGATACAGAATTGCATGAATTATGTATCTAAATACAGAATTCATTCAAATAATAAGAAACATTAGAAAATAAAAGAGAGATCATTCAAATACCTTCTTAGACTGAAAATGTACCAATTAACACTGATTGAGCTTATTTTGTTAAAAAGCAAGGTAAAGTGGTGAGATAGATGTCAAAAATGGAGACAGTCTTGAGGCTCAACATACCCCCACTAAGAGACCATTGCATATCCTCATGCAATTTCAAAATTGTGAGTCTTCACCTCTTTACTACATATGCTATGACACTTTTCCTTGGGCTTCTAACTTCATATTCTTTCCTTTCTTTGAAGTCACCTCTACTCTTGGTTCCTTCATTAGAATTTTGTACTTCAAATTTATGATCTGTCTGTTGAGGTATATGTTATTCTTCTTCAATTTCTTGTTCTTTTTTCACCATAACCCCAAATTTAGAAGAGTATTATCATCGATGGTTTTCTCAATTTGGTTTTGAATCTTCAGAGCTTCATTTTCCTCCTTAATATGCTTATTTAGTGTCCCTAGCTCAAAAATTTATTGCTTTACAGTATTCACTAGAGGTTCTTGTGGATTAGAATGTTGTTCATCAATATTTGATGTCTTTTCTGCATTTATTCTTTCCAATGATTAAATGTAATTATAAATCTCTTGCTGAACTAGATCAATATCTGGAAATCTTCTACTTCGATCCCGTGTGGGAGAAGAAATAATAGGTGATGGCACCTCAATATTTTCTTCCAAATCAACTAGTTCTGTAACTTCTACAAGTGAATGTTTGGCTACATTGCAAAGTATGGGGCTTTTTCTTACTGGCTGTCGAATGTTCTGAGTTTCTAATTTTTTTGTGTATATGACTTTGAATTTTTCTTTCATGTTGCTTCCTTTCTTTTTATCAATTTGTTTCTTGACCTTTCCAAACAAATGTGCAACATGAGTTTCATCTTCTGATTATGTTTGAGGTGGTTGTTCATCCACAACAAGGTTCTCATTTTTTCTCTTTCTGCGTCTTTCTCCTTTGTTATCACTAGGCTACTTTTATTATTTTTCTTGAAAGTGAGTTTGGGTTAAGAAATCTTCCCAAGTATCTCCTATGCTCTTTAAATGAAAATCAGTAAGGATGTTTGTCAATGCATGATAATGCATTGTGTTATCTATGAATTGAATCCTCTTTTGAACCATCCCTACCATCTTCCTTAGACTATTTAGTAAAAAAAATGGAAGGTTTATCTCTTTATCTTCTAAAAAATTCATCAGTAACCTATCATGATAGAAGAACATACAGCCAAATCATCCTTCACATGTAATAAATTTATGAATTATCAAAAGCATGTTTCTCCATTTACCCTTAAGATTTGTGCTACGAATTCCTTTCTTGAAAATACTTGTGTCCATACCTGGGTTTTTCAAGAAGAATTTCCATTCTTCTCCACTAATTCCTCTATTTTTGAACCATCTTTCACCCATATTTGGGAGTCTAGTAGCTTTTTCCACTAAGGATTCTGTGACTACAAATTTGATGTCACTAATTTTGACCTCTACTTTGTCAAAGACTGTAGAAAATACTTTCATAACTTCCTTATGAAACCCATCAAATTTCTCTACGAAATTAATTCATTGTGCTTTCTACAGTATCTCCTTTAATTTCATATATCCCTCCATGAATTTATTTCCTACGAGCTCTGTTCTTATAATAAAACCCATACCTTTTTTAGAGTTTTACCTTTAAGACTATCTCTTCCTGACTGGGTGAATTGAGGGTTTCAATCTGAGCTTGAAAAAGTGGAGGATTTATGTCATGAAATGGTAGAGAAGTGAAGGTAAACAAGTGAATGAGTGAGGTTTTTGGAATGTGGGTGAGGTTCTAGCATGAGTGAGGTTTCAACATGGGACATGATCGTTAAATTATTAATGGATGAGATCATATTTGATTGTTGAGGAGATTATGATGTCGGTTTGGTGGCGAATCATGAGATTTAGATTTATATTTGGCATAATCAGTTTTAATGATGACATTTTCAACTAGTAGTATACAATCACCTAATTTATATATATGAATGTTTTGAACCTTATTATTTAAACAAATTTTGTATCATAGCTTGGATATAGCTAACCTTTATTGTTTCTTCTGTGTCTTGATTTCTTAGTTGTTCTTGAGAACACTCTTTATTATGATATTCAATCTTTAATTCAGTTGCTTCTGTAAAAAAGTCACGTTCATCTATGCTGCAGAGGTGTATAAGAGTTGCAAAATGTCATGATAGCTGTAGAAATGCAACAATTATGTAGCTAATCTTTATTTTTATGAAAAATAAAGGGAATGCAAAGAATCTGGGAATTTTAGAATTGGAATGAAGAAAATATAAGATGTCAAAAATAAATTTTGATGTTCAAATTGTATTTTCAGTATAAGGATGCCAATCAATGATTGGTTTTCATAATTATAAAATTTTATTTTTTCTATATATATATTATTTATTTTCTATTTTCTTTTTCTTTCTATTTTTTTTTTAGATATGAAAATAAATGAAGATCATGCTAGAAGAAGAACATTCTTCTTCACCAACTTACAAGCATTATCTTAAAAGAATTTACAAACTCTTCTTTTGTCAATGGTTTACGACACCCATTTATTCATTGTCTATTTAAAAGAAGGGGAACATTTTCTTCATCAATACTCCTAATATTGACTACTCCATTATCAAAGAATTTTTCAATCTCATAAGACCCAAGCCAATGATTTTGAAATTTTCCTTGGAAGGCTTTGAACTTTGAGTCAAATAAAAGTGCCCAATATCCTACGAAATTTTCTTTCTTTTATGAATTTATCATGAATTCTAGATCTATGTTGTTGAACTAGGCCGGTCTTTTGAACTGCATCTTGTCTTCTCTAATCAAGCTCTTTGAGTTGCTCCATTCTATTTTTTTGAGCTTCTAAGAAGTCAAGTCCCAATTTTACTGTTGTTCTGAAGGTTCTAATTTGGAACTCTATTGGAAACAAGACTTGCTTCCCATAAAAAATTTCATGGGGAGTATGTCCTATTGTATTTCTCCATGTATTTCGAGAGGCCCATAAATCTTCAGGAAGTCTTTTTTCCCAATACTTTCTATGTAAATGTACAATATTTGTGAGGATAGCTTCAATCACTTTATTAGTGGACTTCAATTTTCCATTTTCTTGTGTATGGTATGGAGTAGACTTTTTGTGCTTGATTTTATATTCTTCCATGATATTCTGCACCATTCTCTATGTAAACTAAGTTCCCTGATGTGTCACAATTTCCCTTGGAACACCAAAACAAGTAAAAATATCCTCAAAAATAAATGAGACTACAACTTTTTCATTAGCAAAAGAAAGTGTTTTAGCTTCTACCCATTTAGTGACATAATCAATGCATACAAGAATATACCTTTTTTGTCTTGATGATGGATTGATTGGTTCAACAAAATCTAGAGCCCATTTTTCAAACGGTTCAATGAGTACCTGTGGTTGTAAGGGAATTTCATCTATACGAATAGGTTTCCCCTTTATCTGACAACTGTCACATTTTTTAACATAATCCTTCGCCTCCTTGAAAATGGAAGGCCAACAATATCCTAAAAGAAGGATTTTATAAGCAGTCCTTTTATCAGCAAATTTTCCTCCACATGGTTTATCATGCAATGCCTTCAATATTTTAGGCATTTCATCTTCTCGAACACATATTCTAATGATGAGATCTAGACCTATCGTTTATAATTCATCATTTACCCATGATATGATTCACTTATTTGAATAATCCTTCTCTTTTCTCTAGGAAACAAATATGATGGTAGTTTTCTTATGGATGAGTACTTGGAAATGTCTGAAAACCATCAAGATTTAGTAGATATTGCAAAAATATATTCATTAGGAAAAGTATCCTCTACTGGTGTATCATTATTATAATTTTTAATTCTAGAAAAAATTTCAGCAACTTTGTTTTGTTTGCCATGTCGATCTAAAATGGTGATATTGAATTCTTGCAAGAGTAGCAACCATCTCGTGATTTTGTCATTAGTGATTGATTTATTCATTAGATATCTAATTTTAGAATTATCAGTGTGGATGAAGGTTTCATAGCCATTGATGTAATGTATAAACTTATTAATAGCATGGAAAACAACTAGAAACTCTTATTCAGTAACATTATAAATTAACTCAGCAAGAGTCAAATTTTTACTTGTATAGTACATAGCATAATTGGTCAGGTATTTTTTCCCCAATACAACTCCTACAGCTGTATCTAAAGCATCAACTGAGATATGAAAATGTTTTTTCTAGTTTGGTCCTCTTAAAATGGGTGCTTCAGATATATTTTCTTTCAAAGTTTCAAATGCCATTTGGCACTCAGGGTTCGAGCTAAATTCACAATCCTTAGTGAGAAATTTGAAGGGTGGAGATGGAATTTTTGCGAAGTTTTCTATAAATCTTCTATAGTATCTTGTAAATAGAAGAAAACTCCTAACATCTTTTTGACAATTTGGGATTTGCTAATTTGCAAATAACTTCAATTTCAGATGAGTCCATCTTATTTCCATCCCCGAAAATATGGTGCCCTAAAACAACTCCTTCAGTAAACATCGTAAAACATTTTTCAGGACTTAATGAGAGAGTTTCTTCTTTGCGTATTATGAGAAAATTTTCAAAATTTTCAAGAGATTCTTCAAATAAACTTACATAGACTGTAAATTGATCCATATACACTTCCACACAATCATGTATTAAATCAAAGAAAATTCCTAATACTGATTTTTGGAATGTTGCAGGTGCATTGCATAATCTAAAAGGAAGTACTCAGTAAGCATAAGTTCCCCATGGATAGGTAAATGTGGTTTTGTCTTGGTCTTTAGGTGCTACCTGGATTTGATTATACCCTCTAAAACCATCCAAGAATGAAAAATATTTCTTCCCTGCTAATGTATCCAAAACTTGATCTATGAAAGGCAATGGAAAATGATCTTTTAAAGTAGCTTTATTCAACTCCCTATAATCAATACACACCCTCCATTTTCCATTAATTTTAGGGATAATTACTAAAGGTGAAACCCACTCACTGTCTGATATTGGATAAATAAAGTTTACATTCAATAGTTTTTGTAGTTCTTCCTCTATAATTTCCCTAATATTTGGATTCATTCTTCTTTGAGGTTTCCTGACTAGTCTAGAATTTTCCTCAATATAGATATGATGTATGCAAGTATCGGGAGTAATTCCTTTCATGTCATTATACTCCCATGCATATGAAGAAGAATGTTTTTGCAATGTTTTTATTAACTCTTATTTTTGAAATTCTTCTAGGTTTATGTTTGGTTTTAAGGTTTTACCTGAAAAGATTTCAATTGAAGAATTATCGAATTATTCCATAGAATATAAAGACATTTTTCTGGATGACAAGTAATCAATATTACATTGTTGTTGAAAATTTTGACTATTCTAGCATTGTGAAGATGATTAATAATTTTCTATTGAATTTACAATTTTAATTTCTTCACTAATGTGTGAGATAGCAAAAATAGGTTGTATACCATTTTCACCATCCATCCATTCTTCATTTTCTACTTCTATCATTGTTTTTGCTGGAGGATATCGAGTGAATTTATTTGTTGAACTTCGATCGGAAATAAAAATATCATTGGATATAAAACTAATGAAAGCATCAGTTGTAGCTAACAAAGGTCTTCCTAATATCAATGGATGTCCTCCTAAGTTGTTCCTGGGAGTTAAGATCATAAATTAAACTAGATATTCCCAAGAGTCTAAGGATACATAAATGGTTTCTAATACACTATCATGCTTGATTACTGATTTAGCTGCTAATTGCATTAATGTTGGTGTATATTGAAGATTTGGAAGTTTAAGTTGTTCGATGGTTTGTTTACTCATGATGTTTATGGCTTATCCTATGTAAATCAATGTATTTGGGATCTAAATACCATTGATGTGTGTTTTTACAATGGGACTTCTTGGATCCAAATATTTTTGTATCGTTGTTATTCCCATGATGATATCTGCAAATTTTCCCACTATTTGTATTCTTTTTACTTCTTTTGTTTTTCTTCCTGATTTATTTATACTCAACTCTCTTATTGTTTTTGCAAGGAATGGAATTTCCTTAATGGCTTGTAAAAAAGAAATTTTGGTACAAACATTCTTCAATTCATCTAATATATCATAGTTAGGCAACAAAATTTATTTTTCTACCCCTCTATCAATTTTTAATGTTTTAGGAAAAATAGGTTTAGATATAGATACCGAAGGTTGCTCTATGATAGGAGTTGATTTTATTGGATATTTTTGTGTTTGATTTTGAAAATTTTGATTCCAATGAAGATATGTCTCTTCTCCAAAATGATTATTTCTGTTTTGAAGATTTTCATTTTGATGAAGAGAAATTTCCTCATCAAGGTGGTGATCATTTCCCTGAATAAAAACAGATGGATTTTTATTTTCTAATATCCTACCAGATCTAATTTGAACATTATTAATATCTATTGGAGTTATCATATAATTTTGGAAATTTGGTCCCTCCATGTTATAAATAGGTTGTGCATGTTTATTTTTGGGTTTTGGAGTGGTTGAGTAGGTGGTCGGTTTGGCCTTTGTGGAAATGGTTATGAAAGTTGTGGATTATGATTTGGAAATTGAGGTTGTTGACTAGGTTGGGGGAAATTTTATGGAGGATAGTTTGATAATATTGTGGATATTAGTGATATTGCGAATATCTTCCATAATGATTTTTCATTCCTTGTGCCCAAGGCTGAGGTTAATACCAAGGTTGTTTCCATGACATTGATGAGTTCCAATTATTTTGTGGGGGCTAAGTATACATTTGAGTGTTAAAACCTTAAGTTTGTGGCCCTTTACATGGTCTTCTAGAGACAAAACAAAGAGGATCTACTATATGTGGAGCTATTTCTTCCTAAAAGATAGCTTTAATACCTGGTATAGAAATATATTTCTTTGTTTCATGATTTTCTGTGCATATAACACCGGTCTCTATAATTTCAAATCAAGAGGGCATTCTCCGAAGGCATGTTTATTTATGCATTTAGGATAGAAGATAGATAAGGAAACACTTTCATCCCTTTTCTTGTTTTGTAATTTTAAGGTGTCTATTTGTTCACTCAAACTCACTAAAATATCTATTTTGAATTCATCAAGAAAATTCCCTATTTCTGCCATACTTATTGTTCCAGTTGCAGATTTATTCACACTACAGAGAAAAAAATATCTTGTATTTCTTCCAACTCTTGATTTTTCTCTTGAAAGATGTATGCATAATTAAGAGATATCAGGTAATGGAAATTTAGAAATCTCTCATTTTCCCATCATATTAAGAATATATATCCATTCATCTCTAATGGATTTCAATGGGAGAGCTTTTAAAGTATCTTGATCTAAGTTTTCCATTTTATCTCTTTTTAGATTGTAACTGAATCTCTCAATTAAGTCTTCTAAGTTTTCACCCTCTCTTTGAATCATCTTATAAAATTAATCTTTCTGATTATTAGGTACGCAATAATCCTGGTATTTTTGTGAGAATTCACTTTTCATCTCCTCCCATATCCTATTAGAATGTGTTATTAAGCCCATGAATCATTTTAATGTTGCACCGTTAAGTGTTGCAGGAAACAATTTCAAAATTTTAGAATCTTGTAAGTAGTCGTATGATCTACATAAAACCTCAAATTCAAATATAAATTTTTCAATATCTTCATTCCTTTATCCATGAAAATCGGGAAGGATGGATGGTGAGATCTTCTTCATTATGGCAGTTGTATCCTCATAAAATATAGGAAATCCAACAGGGTCTTCTCTATTTTCTTCCCTATTCTCTTCACCTCTTCCTCTTCCTCTACCCTATCCTCCATCCCGTCCACCTCTATTTCCTCCACCTCTTGTACCTCCTCCTATTCTTAAGGCTTCTCCATTCAAATTTTGTACTTCTCCTTCTCCTTCTCCTTCTCCAGCTCCATCCATTGTAGATTACTCAAAACAAATATAGGGTTATATTCTTGGAGTTATTTGTTCTTATTATGGTTCTTGTATCAATGGTATATTGAAGAAGATTTTTTCCTCCTCTTCACTAGGGATTTCTAGCTCTTGAGCTAAAAAAATTTCTCCTGCAGGGGTTAGAAAGATTACTCCTTCTGTTGGAGATATAGGATCTTCATCTTCTAGAACTTCCTCAGTTGATTAAGTTGGAGAGACTCTAGGTTGAATTTCTGACCTTAAGACTTCAGGAAGTCTATTTTTTGCTATTAATAATGGAATATGATTTTGAGATGGTGGTTTGGCACTATGAGGTTGTGGTGGACTGAGTGGTATTGTTGGGATCAAACTTCTACCTCTAGCTACAAATCTACCCCTACAATCACTTTCTCTATGCATGTCATTTTTTTTTTAAATTTAAGAGATAGGATTCCTAATTAAAATTCCCCGGTAATGGCACCAAAATGTTTAGTCAATTTAATTTTCTAAATTTCTATCATAAATTATTGACCGAAGTTAGTAATATTGTGAAGTGTCGGTGCACTATATATGCTAGAAGTCTTTCTTTCTTAATTCGTTGTGTTGATTTTACGTGTTGTTTTTAGTATTTTGTATTTTATCTTAGATGTTTAAATGAAATGGAGAAACTAAGAACTAAGTTGTGAAATGAAATATAAACTTAACTAACAAAGCTTATGATGAGAATTCTACTTTTGGATTTTAATGATGAACAACTTGTTTCAAAAGAACCATAAATGAAAAAGAAACTTCAATATTTTTATATGTTTTTAAAGATTTTTATATATATGAAATGAAAATAAAAAAGTAACTACACCTAGAGAAGAATTTTAATGCTTGAAAAATAAACTTAAGAAGGAAGAAAATGATATGTTTAATATTAATCTAAGAAAGGAAATTGTTCTATAAATTACTCTAAAGAAAATATTCTAATGACTGAAAGATAAAATTTACAAGAAGGAAGAAAATGGAATGTCTATTTAAGAAATAAAACTGATCTATGAAAAATATATATTACATAAAAATAAATCAATCTAAATAATCAATCTTAACTATGTTAAACTATTCTATGCCGGGAACTATGATGAAGTTATCTCTAAAACATCTATCTAAACGACTTATAAATATATTTGACTAAATAATTAAAATATCTACTTAAATCATCTATAAATATAAAAAAAAAAATAAAATAATCCAAACTATGTCTAAGTCTATCAAAATATATATCAAAACTTTATTCTATCTACCAAATGAAAACATCTGTCTAAATCGATTCGATGAAAATAGAGTATCATTTTAAATCTACTTCTATTCGTTAATGAAACAAAGCATTTATTCTAATTCATATGAAATACAAGTATTAAACCTAATAAGATTAACTCTAAATGACTATGCAATTTAAATCCAAAAACTGATTGAATAAGGAAAGAAAACTAAGTATTCTACCTTACTGTGCAAAGCTAGAATTCCTATATGATTTGAAATATGTAATTACTATGTGAACGAATGCGAGATAGGTTTCATTCCATGATATATAAATGTTAACAGATATATGACATCAAGATATTTCAAGAAATAAAAACAATTGGAGCATTCGACTATGTGAAAAACACAGTTACATTTAACTTATGGAAAACATAACATTTTCTTATGAAAAACACAACAATTTTACTATACAGAAATGGAAGAATTAAGCTAAGAAACTACAAAACCTCATCTATGCAAGGGCCCTCTGCAACATAAAAAATTTAAATTCACTTGTGACTAATTCTGCATCGATGGTCTTGAACACACCTTCTCCATGAATTAATAGAAATAGAGTTTGAATGTGTAATGGCTTTATAATCCAAAATTAAGCTTATCTCCGGTTAAAATAGACCGGTATTTATAAAAAATTCGTGTTCAAATATTTGAGATTATCTCACCTAAAACGATTAATGAAACTAGGAATAGAATTCTAAACAAAATTGTACTCTCCATAGCTTTCAAGATTTTCTATGTGGAGAGAAAATCGTGAAGCTTCCAACTTGTCATCCACTGGTCTTGACCCTCTGCTTGACTAATCCTTTGAACATTATTTGAGGTGTTACTCCTCTCGATATTGGACAGGTGAGTAGGAAAAATTCCATGTGTGGATCACTTCCAAACTACCCATGTGCTTTTCTCCTCTACTTCTTCTTTGCAACTTGTCAAACAATGTTGGTAGTTGTACAAATGGAGATTAGCTACAGAACTGCATGAATTTTGTAGCCAAATAAAAAATTTATTCAAATAGTAAGAAACATTAGATTATAAAAGAGATAACATTCAAATACCTTCTCAGACTAAAAATGTACAAATTAACATTATTGAGCTTATGGATTTTGTCAAAAAGGAAGGAAAAGTGGTGAGATAGCTGTCAAAAATAGAGATAGTCTTGAGGCTCAAGACTATGTATCATATACTCAAATATTTTCACTCATGTATTCTAAAGCTACTTTAGGTTTCATCTCCTATACCCTACTATAGTGGATTATTTTTCTATTTTCCTCTTTTAGCTACAATGATTACTTTAAATGTTTAAGATGTGCCATGTACCTTGCCTTTATTAATCCTTGATCATTCAATGAGTATCTTAGAAAGTTTACTTAAACCATAGCTTGTTTAATCCATTTCCCAATGGTATATCTCCGTCATGCCCAACCAAACCCTATTTCAATAGCACTCAACTAAATATGTAGCCATTGCATTAAGTACACAATCAATTATTAAGGTGACACTAGGTGATTGGGTTTTAAGAGAGAGCCCTCTTGGGGTTAGAAGGGCCATCTTGTAACCTCAAATTATGGTTGAAAAGGTGACCTTGAGATTTTCCTTTCAGAGCTAGGATAAATTCCGAGTGCTAACAGATACCTCAACAAACTAAATATTATAAAGGGCGCAATATGTCTTAACAAGCCACATGATAGAGAAAAGTTGGTAATATGTATGTGTTGTGGATTTGGGGTTGCAAGTTCAAACTTTATAAAAAAATAGGTTTTATTTTTTTTAAATATACATATATTTCCTCGTTTTTTTAAATGGTTTAACACTTCTAGTGGTCGGTGTCAGAATTTGGAAAACTATTGAAAATCATCTGGAAAATAATATTTCACAAAATATTTAATTTAATATAAAGTTATTTATGGTTATTTTGTATTTTTAGGGTCTATATTGATCCAAATTTGATTCTAGAATAGTTTTTGCAATCAAGATTTAGAAACGAATACAAATAGAGGGGTTTGAATCTCTTTTGATGATAGTTTTATTTCCAAAATATCTTATTTTCATTTTGATGGTCTAGGAGTATTTTACAGAAATTTTGGATATATGAAGTTAATTGCTTCCAAAATATGGCTTGAATAACCATATTCAATATCAGGTTGAAGTAGGATATGGGAAGTAGTATGATAGCTATTATGAGTGACTGAAATGATGTATTTATAGGAGTACATGGGTTTCATTTTGTATGAAATTGTAATGGTTGAAATTTTTGCGGCAGAGATATTGATTGGGACAGTAGCAGTGTTTATGGAAATGAAAATATTGGAAGGTTGTGTTTATAGGTTGTAACATCATCCTTATATGTAGGTTCAATTATATATGATGGTGGTGGATCTAGTTTGAAAATACAATGAAATAGAGATCCAAAAAGAAGTTGAAGAATGAATTTGGTGCCTCCATTGAGGTTTGAACCTTAATTAGGCTAGATCCTAGAGAAAGTTGGATCCTACTCATTCATGAGGTTGGAGTCTCAATAAGGTTGTATCTTAGAGTAGGTTGTAATGTGCTCGTCACTGAGGTTGAAGCCTCAATAAAGGTGTGTCCTGCAATGAGTAATTTCTTGAACCTATTGAGGTTGGTTCCTCAATAAGGTTGTATCATATTGCAAGTGTCAGCTTTCATATTTTTGTGGTATTTTCCTCAAGTAGATCAAGGCCTATAAATTAATGTAATGAATTGAATATCAAGAAGAAGAAAATTGATGGTTTTCTCCCATATGGGTTTCCACCTAAAAATGTGTGTCTCCTTATGATGTGATGCCCTCTTGCTACATTTATTATATGATCATGCACTATTATAACTAATGAATTTTATTTTTTTGATTTGTTATTATATGGATATATGATTGTGTGATTAAGGAAATATTATGAAATGTTGAAATTGAGCTCACGTTAATTCACCCCCCTCTCAATGTGACTTTTGGGGAAAAAGATGCACCAAGTGTTACGTTGATTTTCATACTAAAGTGAAGTGTTTGAAGTTGCATCTAGAGCTTAACCCAAAGAAAAAAAATAAATATGATAAGAAGAAGAATCTCATGGACATTTATTTGAGAAAATAGGTTGAAAGAAACTAAAACATGGATGACAAGATCGTCTATACATCAATGTTGAATTAGATGAATCTGAGTAGCCTTCACCAACATAAAGTGAACAAAAATACCAAGCTCTTATATATAAATATACCAGTTAAAATGACCAAGATTGGTGTTATGTTTGACTCAAGATTCTAGGTGAATATCATTGTAGTGTGTTTGGTCAATAAATTTGGATTGGAAATCTGAAATCATCTAAGCCCATATCCATTAGGTTGGGTAAATAAGGATGAAGAAATAAAGGTAACAAAATTGTGAAAAATTAGATTTTCTTTCAATGTTGATTTTATTGATGAAGTAGAACTAGAGGTAGTTCACCTTGATGTATGTGGAGTGGTAATTACTATAAGGTGATAGAGAAGGTTGTGTAACTACTTGTAGAGACAAAACCTTGAAGGTCAGTAAAGGTGCCCTTGTAATATAAATAGGAGAAACATAAGGTACATTGTATTTATTCTATGTTAATTCTAATTATGTTCATCATTTAACAACCACGAGATCAGATACAAAATTCTGGCATCATAGACTCGAGGACATGAGTGAGAAGGGTATGTAGATTCTTCACTCAAAAAATAAATTGCAAGGTTTGAAGCATGTTGATTTGGATTTCTATCAAAATTTTGTCTATTGAAAACTGAAGAGAGTTATATTTCTCAGAGTTGGGAAGGAAAATAAGAGCAAAAAAAATAGATCTTGATGCCAGGATACTATGTTAATTCAGATCCTAGCATATAAAAACACGAGTGCTACCTTCTTGCTTAAAAAGCTCATCTAATTCTTCATTAAACAAAACAATTGATGTTGTGCAAGATATACATAAATGGAAAGATAGCTATACAAAAAAAAAAAATATTGGTATTAAAAATAAAAACTCTTTGGCCAAATATTACAATGGGCAGCCTCTTGGCTCTCAGCCATTCAACCCATTTCTCTTACTCTCTCTCTATTCCTCAGTTCCTGACTTCCTCGCTTGTCCTTTCTCACCCTCACAAGCTACATATTTATACATAAATATAATTTATTCCATTCCATAATTTCCTCCACACAAATCTCAACTTAAAATATAATTTAGATTTATCTTTTTTTGGACTCAACTAATTCTCGTTTATGGAATTCCTAATCCCTAGATTATCTACCTAATTAAACTCCACTCATATCCTTAATTATTTAAGGAATATTTACAATAATCATCACATTTATATTTTCCCCTCCTAATTAATTAAAAATGAATAAAATAATTAAATAATTAAATATCTCACCCCCTAAATTACATAAAGGAATAATAAAAAATTATCTTTGATGCTCCTGCATCAGAATCCCCATGTAGAAAAGTTTCCATAGACTCCTGTCTATGAGGTCTGTTACTTTTCTGTAATAATGAGACATCAAGAAGTCTTGATGACTTGCTCCCTCCAGGATTCCAAACTCTATTCTGTCGCTAGTCCTTCGAAGTATCAACTTGATTTGGTAACTCATCGCCCACTTTGTCGATTGGATTCCATTGGCTTCTCCAGCACTTTCTTTTGCCAATTCCTTAGAGTAATACCTCTTTTTCAAATTTTTTCATCTCCAACTGAGCTGAACACTCAACTTTCTGCAATGAAAAATTATCAAGAAGTTCTTCTTGATTACACCCATAGTCTTTGATTGTTTTAAAATCAACAAATTTCTCATCCAATCTATACCTGCATTCACCAACAAACTGTTATTTTTAAAAATATAATACCTTTCGCTCTCTTTCGATGCTTCAAGCACCAATCCCCCACCATCAAATTTTTAGACTTCAATAGATCCTATTTTGAACTGTTGGCTTCTTCCATCTTCATCCTGCTGGATCAATATTTTTGTCTCCTTTATGTCTTTATGGACATAAATTTCTTGTTGCTTCTAATCTTCCATCTCAATGCCAAATAACTTATGCTCAATTTCTCTTATTTCGACATCATATCTGTTTAGTAATTACAGTTACCTTATTATTTGAAAATTTACAACATTCATTCAAATCCATAAATGCCAAAAACATTTCATCCCTATCACACATAGTAACTATAATTTCTTCTGGATCACGTTTTGTAATCTTCACTTCTCCCTCAGGTTCCTTAAGCCATCATTCCAAGAACTCAATTTCCATACGAAATATTTCCAGCACTTCATTACAACTTTCCTTCCCAGCTTCATTCTTCTTTTGGCAATCTTCCTGAGTTGTCCTGGTTTCAGCATCAGCACATTGTAAAATTCTATCAGCAAATTCATTAAATAAATACATTTGTTTACCTCGTTGGAATGTTTCTTCGGCATTTCCATTATGCTACTGCTCCATAACAACTTCAACTAGTTGTATTTCCCCAAACAAGAATTCATTTATGATTTCTTCCTGCTGCAAAAAATTAGTACCTTCCTCCTCTGAAAGGAATTCCCCATCAAACTTCACCTCAAGAGTTTCATTAATCTCTGTGATAGTTTCACCAAACTGTACAACATATTCTACACATCCTACAAACATACATAAACTGTGAGATTTAAAAATGCAAGGCTTCATAGCCTCATCTTCTTCTCTCAATAACACATCTTTAGATTCTTCTGAACTATTCCAATAGTTTATGAGATCTTCCTCATTGATATCTTCACCCAGAATTTCACCCTGTTCTGGGCCACAAATGGAAACATCCATTTTTGACTTAGCCTCTCTAATTTCTTCACAACTAAACATCTGCTTGAGCTTCCTCAGCTCTTCCGTGAACTGTATCTTTACCTGATTTTCCCTCTTTGCATGTAGTCTCTGCCACTTTACCTTCTTTCTCATGGTCCAACCATGTGTCTGGTCTTTCATATTTCTCTGAAACAATTTCATTAACAATTCAAGGTGAACTGTTATCTCAACCTTCTCCCTCTCATAATCTTCATCTGTCAACTGCTCACATATGCCACTTACCTTGGCATTTTCATTCTTCTTCCCTATGTTGTGGTCTTGATCAGATCTTCGAAAATGACTATCAATATTCATCTTCCCCTCCTTGGTGAAATTCATCTGTTCATGTGTGGATTTAATTCAATCCCCCTTTCACCAATCCTTCACACTTGCCATTCATCAAAAATGCAAGTTTTTCTCCTATGCTTGGCTTCTCTTGGTTCTCTTTCTTGGAACCAATCTCTCGCAACCCTCTTGCTTCACTTTGCTACAAACAACACTTCAGTAACCCATGTGCTAGAATGACCAATTCTTTGGGTGTCGAGCTCTACCAATCATGCACCCCATTACATTCTTAATTTTCACTTAGCTTACGACTCTTTGATTTCAGACTTACAACAATTCTTCATATTGGATGAAAAATACTCAATCTTAACTCAAACTATCCAAACTTTCATTTGACTCTAACATCTGTTTTGACTTCAACCTTTGCCACAATAATAATGATAGTGGATATTTTGACTTAATTCAAGTTTATACAATCCTCCAACAAACATACACCCGTAATACATCTTTAGGATGTAAAATCTTCACTCTCTTTCATACTTCATTATTATGACAAATCATCAGTTTTCCCTTATCATTTCACATGATACTAAAGTCTTTAGTCGCAATGAAATTCAGGTTTTTCAATATTTATTTTAAGGAAAAAATAAATAAACCATTCAATCTTCAATGCTCAAAAATACCTTCTTGAATTATCATATGTCATGCTCCTGTTAAGGTTATTAATAAACCTTTCTCTCTGCAATCTCAATTCTCTGGTTTTTACTCTTTTGTGCCATCTTTGTCACTGTAAATACTCGCATGCCCATAAGCTCGTCATATTAATGCAAAAAATTTCCTTCACTTTTATGCACCATACAACATCAATTCACATCTCTTCACATGTGTACAGAGAACATGTTTTTAACTTCTTCGATGAATAATGTACAACTCGTACATCACCTTCATTCTGAATAACACCTCTTAGATGCTGCCACATGAAGGTAAAAAAATTATTCTTCAACATCAAGCAATTGTGTTTATAATCTTAAAACACAATCAAAATAATTTTCCCATTCCGACTACAAGCTTTGGTCCAAAATGACTTACAAAATTGTGAAGAATTCACATTATGCATATATATTTTAATGATGCATATCCCCATACATATCACCCAAATTCTCATTCGAAAGCTTGTTCATCTCATAGTTCAATCATAAATTTCCTCTCTTTTTAAATCATGGTTATAAAAATCCAAACAGTAGAATTATTTAATGAGAATTAAATTCCTTTATCAAAAATTATGTTTCTAAACCATAATTTTATATCCCCTTTATTTGATCCATATATATGACTCCTCATATATATTTTCGCCCATTAATATCCCAAATTGAATTTTAGAGAGATAATAATATAATTATGGCAATCCATTTAATAATTCGACTTTGGATAACAACCCAAAGATTCCAAAAACAAAAATATGGCCACATTATATCTCAAACGTACCCATTTCATCTTTGTTGTCGATCATTGTACTTCCAACGGTCATCTCTTTACCACACTCCAACAAGCACAACCCTTAATTTTCTGAAGGCACACAAATTTGGCTAGTTGACTCTGCTAAGTGTCGCCTCTATGTTTTATCACACTTGTTCAATAATTACCTCTTAGTGTTCAAAAGTGGTGTGATTGCCTACCACTTACTAAACCACTCTGCGTGCTTCCTTTCAATCCATACATTTGTTGACTTATGATATTACGAATAAATCATGTCCTTTTATTTCTGCAAGTCTTTTCCATTGATCTATATGATCTAATGTCTCTTGTACACTATTACTTCGCTCCTCTATCTTGATCTTCGCTAGCTATTCAAATTAATATTTTGCTATTCAACCCTCCATATCTTTTGTCTCCTCTTCCTGGAAAACACTGTACCAACATTCCACCCCCCTTCCTTTTGAGTAAAGCGTTATCCCGATTCAACAGGTGCAGGTGTTCTAAGTTCAAATATTGCAGTGACATTGTCATTGAGCATTTCCATTTTGACATTCTTTGGTACTTCTACCTTACCAGTCACATTTGTTTTTCTGAGATAGAATTGTGGCTAGTAATTTGAGAAAAAGGCTACATGACGACCTCCTTCGTCCTTTGTAAGGACATATGTCTCTGCTTCAACATTTTGGATGTTTTAATAGCACCAGGTTTTCTCACAACCTGTCCTTGTTGTCTTTGGTCGTCGACTGTGGTTCTTACTCTACCCTATTTGCAAATGAAACAATGTTATTCACCCATCACCCGTAAACTATGGCATATATGCGATGACAAATTCCACAGGACTCATTTCCCTCTTATTTAATGGTGCACCTGCTAGTTTTATGTCGGTAGCAACTTCAAGAAACTCATTGCTGCCCTGAGCAACAGTAACGAACAATGAGTCTGGCCTATATTCGTTATACGCATGTAAAGGCCATACCCAGCCACTATCTTGTCTCACTTACTGTATCTTACCTGTGATGCTTTCTTCATAAAAATGCACGTAGAATTATGATTTCATATCATATGTTAACGTTGTGGTTATCAAGAATGAGCACAAGCTCCCCAAGCTCAGCCTCCACGTCCTCTACGTGGCTCGATCTCCATGTAGGCTTCCAATATTTGATCTTCTAGAAGTTGGCTTCATACCATTCGCCTGTGAACCACACTGCTGGCAGTGGAGGACACTTTTAGAACCCCTTCGTACTGAAACAACACAGATATAAACCTCTCCATTTGGCCAATGGAGAATCGCTCCGTCACATAACACTGCATTTGCTTTAGATGGTATCTCTGATATCAAAGATTGGGATTTTGTCTTCACGTTGTGTGAAGTTTCACACTGTGCTGAGATGGCTCAATTGCACTCCAATCCGCTAGATCTAAATAAGAAACTTATTCGTGCGACTAATATGGCAATTGGATAAACTTTCTACACACTACATCGTCAGCTCCACATGACAGATTTCTCTCCAAGCTCGAGATTGGCTTCAAAGCTTGGTTCTTTAGTTGTTATGACAACACACTGCAACCATATAATGGTGGAGAGGCTACCTCAATCCCAGCATACCGACTCTCTTACCATCGAATGTCACCAAATTACAATTCGATGATAAATATCTCAAAATGTTGTGCCAAATACATGATCACAGAGCTTCATGAAAACAACTATCTTAACATTCCATTATTTTGTTCCCAATGTTATTTACACTGCACACACTTCTGGCTCTGATACCAAATGATGTTAGGATACAGTGTTAATTCAGATCCTAGCATATAAAAATATGAATGCTACCTTCTTGCTTTAAAATCTCATCTAATTCTTCATTAAACCAAACAATTGACGTTGTGCAAGATATACGTAAAGAGAAAGAGATCCATACAACAATAAAATACTGGTATTAAAACATCAAAACACTTTGGCCAAATATTACAATGGGCGGCCTCTTGGCTCTCGGCCCTTCAACCCATTTCTCTTACTCTCTCTGTATTCCTCACTTCCTCACTTCCTCGCTTGTCCTTTCTCACCCTCACAAGCTACATATTTATACATAAATATAACTTATTCCATTCCATAATTTCCTCCACACAAATATCAACTTAAAATATAATTTAGATTTATCCTTTTTAGGACTCAACTAAGTCCCGTTTATGGAATTCCTAATCCCTAGATTATCTACTTAATTCAACTCAACTCATATCCTTAATTATTTAAGGAATATTTACAATAATCCTCACATTTATATTTTCCATCCTAATTAATTAAAAATGAATAAAATAATTAAAAAAATAATTAAAATATCTCACCCCCTAAATTACATAAAGAAGTAATAAAAATTTAGCTTTTTTGCTCCTGCATCAAATCTTGTGAATACAGACGTATGGTGACTTGCTTAGGTATCACCTCTTGGTGGATCTCACTATTATGTTACTTTTATTGATGATGCAAATATGAAAACCTTGATTTACTGTATTTAGAGTAAATATGACTTACTTGATAATTTCAATAATGGAAATATTTGGTTGCAAATGAGATGGGACAAAATTTAAAGTGTCTTAGATCAGATAATGGAGGTGCGTACTGCAAAAAAGAGTTTGGTAACTATTTTTTAGAGAATTGAACTTAAAGAGAGAAGATAGTTCCAGGAACATCACAAGAATATGATGTGTCTGATAGGATGGATGGGAAAATCATGGAGCATGCAAGGTGCATGATATTTCATCTAGGATTTCCCTTACAATTTTGGGCATATGTTGTAGAAATTATTATTTATCTAATAAATAGTGGTTCTTCGAGTTCCTTGGATGGTGGTATTCTTAAGGAGGTATGGGAAGGTAAAGAGTTAAACTAGTCATTTTTAAATAATCTTGGTTGTGAAGCCTTTCTCCACATTAATAAATAAAATAGAACAAATATTGAGGAAAATTCAAAGAAATGTACATTCATTGGATATGGTGTTAATGGTTTTGGTAATATCTTATATGATTATAAAAATCACAAAATCATTAGGATCAAAGATATCATATTTAATGAAAAGGTAATATATAAGGAGCAGATGTGGGGAAAGAAAAAATAAAAACAAAACAAAGAATAAACAATGCTTGATGTGATCGCCAAAAAATTAAAGGTTTCTAGAAATCATAATGATTATAAACCACCAAAAAAACAACAAAAAGAAGCTCAAACACCTGAAAGTGTTGTTAGAAGATCTACCAAGATAAGTAGACCCCCTAAACAATACTCTCCTTCATTATGTATTTTTGACTTATTTTGGTGAATGGGAAAGATATGACAAAGAAATGTAGGTAGAAAATGAGAAGAAGTGGGAGAAATCCATGGAAGAATATATGGAATCCTTAATGAATAACCATAATTAGGACTTAGTCAAGTTTGATGTAGGTAAAAAAACATTGCAGAATAAATGGGTTTATAGGTTGAAGGAAGAAGGTGGAGGTAAACAAAGGTGTCTCGTCAAACCAGGAGGTAACTCCGCAAATCAGAATGTGTATTAGGTGAAGAATGTACATGTATTTATACATGGAGGTGAGGCTATTGGGATTCATCTCCCAATGACTCTTGGCCTTCCTTATTTCCTAATATTATTTAATATACAATATTGAATATTCTCACCCAACCCTTTAGGATTAGGTGTCAACATTCCCCCCTTTAATCCGAAGGGATGTTGGTGAGCCCAAGCATTGATATGAACTTTTAAAACTTTTCTCTTCCAAGTGCTTTGGTGAAGATATCAGCAGTTTGCTCATTTGTGGAACAATGATGTAGATGGATGGTTTTGGCCTGAACATGATGTCGAATTAGATGGTATTTTGTATTGATGTGCTTTGTTCGATCATGGAACTTTGGGTTCTTGGCCAAATTTATTGCAGAAGTGTTGTCAATCATGAGTGGTGTGGAATACATTTGTTTCATCTGCAAATCTTCCAGGATTTTTCGGAGCCACACAATTTCCTTTATTGCTTCAGCTGCTGCCACATATTCTGCCTCGGTCGTGGAATCTGCTGGAACTGACTGTTTGCGTGATCTCCATGAGACAGCTCCTGATCCAAGACTCATGGTGTAACCTATAGTAGACACCCATGTTTCTTTGTCGCCATCAAAGTCTGAATCAGAATATCCGATCAAGCTGAAGTCGCCTACCTGTGTATATTTGAGTCCAAAGTCTTGAGTCCCCTTCAAGTACCTTAGCACTCTTTTTGCAGCAGACCAATGTCCTTCACAAGGTTTTTGCATGAACCTTGAGAGGATTCCAACAGAAAATGAAATGTCAGGTCTGGTGGTGGTCAGATAGATAAGACTTCCTATAAGCTGTCTATACTTAGTTGCATCCTCAAATTCCTTCCCTTCAATAGATGTGAGCTTCAAGTTTTGTTCCATTGGAGTGGTTAAGGGATTGCATTCATCCATGCCAAACTTTTTCAAAAGATCTCTAATGTACTTCTTTTGAGAAAGAAATATATATTTAGGATGTTGAATTACTTCAATACCCAGATAGTAATGAACATGACCCAAATCAGTCATTTCAAAACCTTTCTTCAATTATTTCTTCATGGATGCAATATAGCTCTCATTGTTCCCTGTTATCAAAAGATCATCTACATATACCACAAGATATACAATTGTTTTTCCAAATTTCTTAACAAACAAAGTTGCATCATCAAGATCAAAATGTTTGAAGTCAAGTTTCAGAAGATGCTCGGTTAATTTCTCATACCAGGCTCGTGGTGCTTGCTCGAGGCCATACAAGGATTTTATAAGCTTGCAAACTTTGTGTTCTTGACCCTTTACAACAAATCCTTCTGGCTGGGACATATAAACTTTCTCCTTTAGATCTCCATTCAAAAAGGTGGTTTTTACATCCATCTGATGGACTTTCCATCCATTCTGAGCTGCTAGGGCAAAGAGAGTCCGGATGGTGGTCCATTTTGCTGTGGGAGCAAAAGTTTCTTCATAATCGATTCCTTCTTTTTGTGCAAAACCTTTTTCCACAAGCCTAGCCTTGTGCTTGTCAAGTGAGCCATCTGCTTTATACTTGTTCTTGTAGACCCACTTACAGCCAATTGGTTTCGTTCCCAAAGGCAGATCAACCAGCTTCCAAGTGCCATTCTTTATCAAGGCATCATACTCCTTTTGCATCGCTTCTTTCCATTCATCATGAGAAGCGGCTTCTTTGAAGGAAGTTGGTTCATGATCTGTAGACAAAATCAATTCATAGTTATAAGCAATATCCATATCAATAGGGGAATCAAAATTATCTACATCACCTTCAATTTTTTGAGTGGAACTTCTTGTTCCTGTTTTTCCAACCTCATCAGGATGAACATTCTCCAGTGTCTTTGTCAGCCATTTGGGAGGACCTTTCTGAGATGGCCCAGGCTGCTCATTTGACTGAGTTAGGATTGATTCAAGATTCAATCTCCCAATTCTGTCAATCACATCATTCAATGTGTCATCCATGGTTGTTTCTTCATGTGGGGGAGAGAGTGCTTCAGGAAATGATTCCACAGTTTGATTCAATATAGGAATCCCCCCTTCAAGATGTGGAATCTAATTATCAAATTCTTGGAAAGACTTTGCATGTGTGAATCTATCCAGGCGATCAAGTTGCCGCTCAACAACCTTGTCACTCTTGGAAGATTCAAGAAATATGACATCTCTTGCTATCACAAACTTTTTATTTGCTTCATCATAGAGACGATATCCTTTGGAGGTATTGGAGTACCCCAAGAAGATACATTTTCTGCTTCTAGCACCAAGTTTTTTCCTTTGACCCTTGGGTATCAAGGCATAACAGGTGGACCCAAAGACCCTGAAATGCTTTACCAAAGGAATGTGGCCATGCCACATTTCAAAAGGAGTTTTGTTTCTAATTTAACTTGAAGGACACCTATTCTTTATGTAAACAGCACATAGAACTGCATCAGCCCAAAACATCAATTTCACATTCTTGAAAAATAACATGGAGTGAACCATATTTAAAATAGTTCTGTTCATTCTTTCAGCTACACCGTTCTGTTGTGGATTATATGGCACAGTTGTTTGATGTTTGATTCCATGTTGACGAAGATAATTTTCAAATTCGCTTGAAGTGTATTCTTTTCCATTATCAGTACGTAGAGAGCCAATATGTGTTTGTGCATCATTTTCAATCCATGCATGAAAATTCTTGAAAGTTTGAAAAGCATCAGACTTATTCTTCAGTAAGTAAATCCAACACATTCTGGTGTAGTAATCAATAAATGTCATCATGTATTTGTTTCCATTTGCAGAAGCAATAGGCATAGGGCCACATAAATCTGAATGAACAAGTTCAAGTTTCCTATGTGCTCTTGAGTGTGAATCATGAAATGGATGTTTGCTATGCTTTCCTAGAATACAAGCATCACATTCCTTAGGTTTTCTAGGAATTGTAGGTAGTCCATCAACACCATTTTTCTTCAACAAACAAAGGTTTTCATAGTTTAAGTGTCCAAATCTAGCATGCCATAAAAGACTTGATGGAAATGTACCTTCATCATGATGTGAACTGAATGCAAAGTTTTGAGCATGAGTAGATGAACCTTTCAGCTTCAAGAGTCTCCCTTCTTCTATTCCCTCCATGACAAGTGAGTGATCTGATGCTTTTCTGACCTCTTCCTTGCCATCAAACAAGTGAATGGAGTGTCCTTGCTGGCGGATTTGGACCAGGGACAGCAAGTTTCTCCTCAACTTAGGGAGGTATAGAACCTCATGTAGGATATGATCTGGAAGACCAGGCAGTTTAAGCCTGACTGTGCCAAGCCCTGATGGCTTGAGTTTGGATTTATCTGTGAAATATACTACTCCATCAACTTTGTCAGTGAATTCTTCAAAAAAATATTTTCTAAATGTCATGTGACATGTTGCTCCTGAATCTAGCAACCAATCATCTCTCCATGAAGTAAATGAAACATCAAACAAGTCTTCATTTACTCCATTGTTACAATGTGCTAGAACATAATGAGCGGATTCAGGTGCTTTACCTTTGTCTTTGTCATTAGTTTTACCTTTGTCTTGATTTCTTTGTTGCTCAATTTTATCCCAAGGTGTCCTGCATTTGGATGCATCATGTCCATCTTTATTGCAACGTGTGCAATGAAGATCGGATTTGTCAGATTGTCTGCCCCCCTTTTCTCTGAAGTTTCTTCTTCCTCTTCCTCTTCTGCCACCTCTTCCTCTAGATGAATCTGGAGCATGACTCTTTTCTCTATGTGCCAAGTATGCAGCCTCTTCAGAAGACGAAGGGACTGTCATCTTCCTGAAAGCTTTCTCTCTTTCTGCAAACTTTTTCTCAAGGGCCTCAAAGGTGATATGCTCAAGGTTTCCACTTGCTTGCAATGACTCAAGATAATGTGAGTAAGTCGGATATAATGCCTTAACATATGCTATGAGAGGTATGTCAATTTTTACACCAGTGCTATCAATATCATGCATGATAGATCTAACTTCTGAAGCTAAAGCAAGGGGATCATCATTCTTCATTTCAAGACTAAACAGCTTAATCATCAATTGAACAATTTCTAGTTCTGAATGTGAGTCATAGAGTTCTTTTAGCTTGCTCAAGGCTTCATAGGCATTTGAGAATGATGAAATATGGTGACTCACCTCTTCATTTACGAAAGATGCAATCAAGGCATAGGCCTTACAGTTCTTGTTTTCCCAAATGGCAAGCTCCTTGTCTGAAGTGGGCTTTGTTGGTGGATTTCCTTCTTGTCCTTCACAGATTTCTTTCCACATCTCATTAAAAATGAAAGTGTGTTTGATTTTCCGAGACCATTCAAGATAGTTCTATTTACCAGAGAGAACCACCCCTACAATAGATATGAGAGAATGCATTCTTCTGAAAGGAAAAAATGATTACTTTGCTGGAAAAAATTATTTTGAGGGGAAAAAATCTTCAATTCTGAAAATATACTCAAATGAAGGGGACAAAAACAGTTTGCTGAAAATACTGAATTCTGCACCAAATATATATATATATATTTTTGGAGAAAAAAAAAATTTGTATGGGTACTATATTATATGGTTGTTGGGGGGAGCAGGGGGGTAGTATAATATGGTGAGGGGTGATATAATATATGGTGGGGTGGGCGATATTAAATAGGATAGACAATGCTATAAGAAGAGGACCATGGGCGGTATTATATATGGTGATGTGTTGTATTATGAATGAAAGAGCGATATGACAGCGTAGTATAGAGGGGCGTAATGGATATTACATATGGTGGGAGGAACATATTATATGACAGAGCGAATGGGATGGACAAGAAGGGCGGGGAGGGCTGAAAGGCCATGGGGAGAGAAGCGTTGACTGTGATATGATTGTTGTATTGAATAATCGAGCGGTGTATGCGTAGAATGTTTAACAGTGTATTACAACAGATGAACCGGGCCATGAGCCACGAGGGTCGACAAGCTGGAATGATGAGGAATGAGTGTAGTGGGTAGTAGAGGGTGGGTCGACCGAGAGGGAGCAGGAGCATGGAAGCTTGAAGTGATAAGGGGTGGGGGAACGAAATTAGAGTGGGGAGGAGCTAGAGCGAGGGAGGGCAAGTAGGGCGGAAGGGGCATAGGTAGGGAGTGTGGTGAGGAGTAAGGGGAGATGAGGGTGGTAGAGTAGGGAGGTGGGTGAGTGTGATGAGTGTAGTGAGGTATGGAGTGGAGATAATTTCAAAGGGGAGGCCGAGAGGCCAAAAAAAAAATTAGGAATTGTAGAATTGCAGGTATTGTAGGTGCTGAATTGTGGGGACTGCAGAGATTGTAGAAGTTGTAGAATTTCATATTCTTCAGAAACTACAAAACAAATTCAGAACTGTGCAAATTGCAGAGATAATTTAAAAAAAATGCAGAATTTCAGTATAGAAATTTAATGGAGCAGCAAAAACTAGATGCAATGAACATAAAACTGACTGAGCAAAGGAATGAGGGAGTTACACCACAGGCAAAAATTCCAATAGTGGGACTGGCTCTGATACCATGTCAAACCAAGAGGTAACTCCACAAATCAGAATGCGTATTAGATGAATAATGTACATGTATTTATAAATGGAGGTGAGGCTATTGGGATTCATCTCCCAATGACTCTTGGCCTTCCTCTTATTTCATGTTAACATTATTTAATAAGGCTAATATTAAATATTCTCACCCAACCTTTAGGATTAAGTGTTAACAAGACTTGTGGTGAAGGGGTTTGCAGAAAAAAGGAGGTATATACTTCAATGAAATTTGTTCTCCTTTTGTTAAAATGACTTCAATCAGAATTATTTTAAGTCTAGTGGCAACAGAAGATTTTCATCTTCAGCAGCGAGATTTAAAAATAGAAATTTTCCATGGTGGTTTGGAGGAAGAAATATATATGTAACAACCACAAGGGCATGAGGTAATAGGGAAGGATAAATTAGTCTATAAATTGAAGAAGAGCTTGTATGGCTTAAAATGGGCTCCAAGGCAGTGGTATCTAAAATTTGACAAATTTATGTCTGAAAAGGGTTATACTAGATGTAACTATGACCATTTTCTTTATCTTAAAAGGAAAAATGATGGCAATTATATTATTTTTCAATTGTATGCAGATGAAATGCTTACTGCAAGGTCTAACATTTAGGAAATAAATGTGCCCAAAGTAAATTTGGCAAATTCACTTTCAATGAAGTATTTGGGTGCTACAAAACAAATCTTTGTTATGAGAATAACTAGAGGCATGTAAAATTACAAATTCGCATTGCCTCAGAGTGAATACATAGAAAATATGCTGGAAATATTTAATATGCAGAATGAAAAACCAGTTACTACACCTTTGGCTAGCCATTTCAAACTAATTAAGGAGATGTGTCCCAAGACTCGAGAAGACATGGATTATATGTGTAAAGTTCCATATGCATCAGAAGTTTGAAATTCAAAGCATGCAATGGTTAGTAAAATGGTTGATATTTCACATATAGTGGGAGTTGTAAGCCAGTATATGAATAATCTTGGAAAAGAGCATTGGATGGAAGTGAAGTGGTACGGCAAATCAATAATTATGTTTTGGAGGTTCAAAAATTGTTCTATAGGGATATGATGATGGAGATATGGAAGGTGATAGAGATAACGGGAGGAGAACCATGGGGCATGTGTTTATTGTAAGTGGGACAACTATCAGTTGGATTTAAAAATTGCAAAATAATGTTTCACTTTCAACAATGGATGTAGAGTATGTTTCTAATTCAAAGGCTAGTAAAGAAATGATCTGGTTACAAAGGTTTATGGATAAATTAGGCAAGAAGCAAGAGATGGGAAGGATATACCGTGATAGGTAGTGTTCCATTCACTTTGCAAACAACCCAACATTTAATTCTAAGACTAAACATATACAACTCAAGTACCATTTCATATGGCCAGTGTTGGAATATGGAAAGTTGTGTTGAAGAATGAAATTAGTTTCGGTATTCATAATTGTGCTTGTCAAAATAAATATTATTATTAAATAAAATAAATTATTAAAGCATGGGTTTCATGCTTTAGGTTAATGTTTTCTATGTCAGAGCCTTCATTTAAGGCTGTAGGTTTTTTCTTGAGTCATTAAATTCATTGTCATTGTTATTAGGCCCTTCTTAGGATTTTGTAACATGTAAAAAGAATTATTTTAGAGTCAAAAAGTTTATTTTTCATATCGACACCAAGTCATCCATGTCCTCATGAATTCGGCCTACTCAAGGAAGAGAGTTAGAAAAGAGAGAGGAATAGTTGGAGAAGGATGAAATTTGATGGGAAGACATAATTTGAGCTTTTAGGCTATCTATCTCTCACACGTGAAAATTTCCTTCGCAGTTTTTGGGGCCAAAGTTTTGTGTCTATTGCGGTTCTCAAATTATATTGGTGGGGGTTGAAGTTCTCCCATAGGGAGGTTGAATTCTGGATCAGAGTTGTTGTTGGGGAGTTACTACTTGGAGACTTTGATAGCGATAATATATTTAAGGGAAGGATGACTTGGTGGTTAGAGGAGGTCATTGTCTAGGTCTAATAATTTTGGAAGTGTATCATATTTATTTGAATCTGCTAAAGGAATAGTTTTACTTGGTTTTCCCCTTATAGATGTTTCTCCCTTGATGAGCACCTACATCTCGTGTCTTGTAATTGTGATTTAAATATACATATAATTTGGTAATTTCTTGATGAAATATAAATTAATAAAGAAATGAAATAATCCAACATAATTCACAAATAATTATTGACAAAGAGGAATAAAAGCCTAATTGATATAACCATTGATTTCTCAACATGGTATCAGAACTAAGGCCGAAGAAGGCTAACAATCACTTTTTTGGATTGGAAGAAAATTTTACTCCCTCTATGGAAAGTTACTTGAATATTGGATTCAATATCATAATAATTTTAGGAAGCTGGATTGGAAGGATCGTCTACAATCTATCTATGAGAGTAAAGAGTGGATGATTCATGGCTACACTTACAGGTATTCTTGGTGATCACAACACGTACATCATTGATAGTGGAGCCTCAAGACATATGATGGGAGAATGTGGAAAAATTCATACTCTATCAATAGAATCATAATCACATGCAGTGGAGCTATGAGACAACAATAGTTATGCAGTCAAGGGCCTTGGATCTACATCACTAAAGCTGAAAAGTGGAGCAAAGCTATACCTCAACAACATCCCCTATGTTCCAAGTTCGAAAAACAATTTACTTTCCATTTATTGTTTAGAAGATAAAGTAGATAGGTTTTAATTTTTAGAAGGAATTTTTTTGTTTTTAGGAAAGGATTCAAGTATTTAAAAGGAAAAAATCATTGGAGTTCATGAAGGAATGCTATATAGAGTCATAAATTCATCTTCTCAAGCCCTAGTTCACATTGAGATCAATCCTATCAAAATATAGCATAGATACATGGGTATTATCATTAAAATATAATACCCTAACTTAGTCAAATGGTTAATGGCACCCCCAACATCAAGGAAGATCATGAAGGAGTATGTAATGGATGTGCTTTAGGAAAGGATACAAGGAAACCTTTTACAGGTAGTAATACAAGGTCTAAGAAGACATTAGACATCATTCATTCCAATGTGTGTGGTCCAATGTATAAAAAATATCTTAGAGACCATATTTATTGTGTGATCTTCATTGATGATCACTTTAGAAATACATGGCTCTATCTTCTCAAGATAATGGACGAAGTATTTCAAATTTTCAAGGAAGTTAGACCCATAGTGGAGAGCTTAACTGAAAGAAAGATAAAAAAAAATTGAGATCTAACGATGGTGGGGAATATACTTCAGAATAATTAATTGGATATTGTAAACAATTATATATTAAGAGGTAACTCATTGTTCCCTATAATCCCGAACAGAAAAAGGAAAAAAATAACAATTGAGGAATTTATGTGAACTATGATTTTTTATCAAAGATCTACTAAAGTTTCTATGGGGAGAATAAAAAATTACAACAATATATATACAAAATAGATTTCCTCATATAATCCTTGATAATATGACACTAGAAGAAGCATTCACAGGGAAGAAGCCATGTGTATGCCATCTCAGAATCTTTGGGTGTCCTTTATACATCCATGTTCCAAAAGACAAATGAAAGAAATTGGATCTACAAGCATAAAAGGGATCTATTATGGTTATATTATTTATTCAAACATGTATAGAATCTACACGAAGGAATAAAGACAAATTGAAATTACCATGGATGTTATATTTGATTAAAATCATATCTACAAAAGATCCAAGGATATACCAATCGAATCTGATGATGAAGATGTACCACTATTCGAAGAAGAATAAAATCATGAAAAGACAACTACAAACAAATAAGAAGAATAAGAAGGACCAAGTGAGCCTATTCTACTGTAAGCATTCCCTAAAAAAATAAGTTACCAAATTGGTTAAAAATTACACTTGAAGATGTTGGAGGACATGGAGCTACTAAAGGAACTTTTCGAGAAAGCAAAATACCAAAGAGATATTCAGGATATGCAACATACATAAAAAAATTGATAGAATTTGAACCAACAACATTTGAAGAAGTTTCTCATCGAGAAGAATGGAAGAAGGAAATGTAAGAAGAATCTCAATCCATCATGAAGAATGGGGTTTGGGAAATAATTCCTAGACAAAGAGAGAAATTGGTTTTCACCTAAAAATGGATTTACAAAATCAAACATGTTGTTGATGGAATAATAGAAAAATACAAAGTTACATTCATTGCATGGGGATTATCACAAAAGGAAGGAATAGACTATGAAGAAACCTTCGCTCCAACTGCTAGGTTTACTATTATAAGATATTTGGTTTTTCTAACTGCTACTATGGGACGAAATATCGATCAAATGAATGTCAAAATAATGTTTCTAAATGGAATGATCCAGACTTATGTAGGAACGCAATAAAATACAAAATTAAACAACAACGCAAAGATGTAGTAGTAGTAACCCTTCATTTCATTAATATCAAATATTGTAAAATAATTACAGATAGAATGGAAAATAAAATAGCTCAGGAAATGGTAGATTATATATGAGAAGATATGTGGAGGCTACATGCCTATGAAATGTGTTACAATGAGGCTCCAAGGCCTATTTATTATTTAGACATAATGGAAAACCCTAATCATCCAAAAACTTAACCCTAGAAGATGAAGCACCAAAGCTATGGGCCCCATTTGGATACTCTACTGGAGAGTATTCTTGATTTACGTGTCCATGGTCCGATCAATTGTGGCATGTTCCATGCATTCGGGGTTTAGCTCTGTTGGTGTGATTTTTTCTGCAATGTCTGATGTGTCCAATAACGGTGGAAAGTATGGCCGAAGGTGGTCCACATTGAACACTAGGTGCATGCCAAGGAATAGGGGAATGCTAACCTCAAAAGCACGATCTCCAACAGACTTGATAATGGTGTAAGGCCCATACTGGAGTGTTTTGAGCTTCCGATGAGGTTCGTTTAGGAATTCTTTCTACAAATGCAACCATATTTTTCTACCCACCTAAAACTTGTGTGGTACCCGATATTGATCATGTCGCTTCTTGTTGTGGTACCCGATATTGATCATAGACTTCTCCAAGATGTTGTGAACCTGTTGGAGAATGTACCTAATGTGCTCAATGAATTTTTTTTCCTTGTAGACTTCAGACTAGACATGAGCCAAATATAGCTGAGTATCTTCAAATGGTATGGCCACATCAATGGGACATAGTAGTTAGAATCCTAAGCCCACCTAAAACTGGTTGTGATCAATTAAGTTGTGGAGAGCCCGGTTATAGTTGTGCCGCAAATAGGGGAGGATTTCATCCCATCTGTGTGGATGCTTCGAGTTGTACATGTGCAAAATGTGTACGATCATCATGTTGATGACCTCTGTTTGGTCATCAGTTTGGGGATGGAAAGTTGTGGACTTAGTGAGCTTGGTTTCTAGCATCAACTAGAGACTTGACCAGAATGTATTAAGGAATCTATTATTCTGATATGAGATAATGGACTATGGGATCCCAAAGTGTACCCACACTCGTTCAAAGGAGATCTTAGTAATGGCTTGTACTATGATATTCTCCTTGTAGGTCACCATAATGTCCATTTTAGAGAATATTTTGAAAACCACAAAAATGCAGTCCTTTCCATGCTTGGTAGAAGGAAGACTCCACATGTGTTCCATGGAGATGGATTCCCAAGGTCAACAAGGTGTAGGGAAAAGAGTAAATAGGACTTGGTTCTTCATGGTCGGTTTTGAAATGGTGTAGGCAGTGTAGGATCTAATGTACTTCCTAACATCATGTCGAAGGTTCAGGTAATAGAAATACTTCTATAGTAATATCATTGTTTTCTCAACCCTAAAATGTCTAGTGGCTCGATTGTAGTGTGCTTCCCAAATAATCTTAGCACGCTCTGTTGATGGAACACAGAGGGGTCCGAAGTGGCATAAAAATACATCCTAGAGGTGAAAATTTGGAAATTTCTTACCTTCCAGGAGTGTCTTGTATGTTTTGTTGAATTCTAGATGGGTTTGGTAGAGATGCGTCCAACCCAAAGTCTTGTGCCAACAAGAGTCAAGTATAGTGGTTAATGTCGCGATTGGTAGTCGGCTGAAGAAATATGCAACATTATTGGTGTTTCCCTTCTTGTACTTGATGTTCCAGTAAAACTATAGGTATGTGGACCATTTATGATGGCCATAATTCCACAATTTCCCTTGTGTCTATATAAACTGCATGGGTCAGTGATTGGTGTGGATCACCATTTCCTTCCCAAAAATGTAAGGCTTCCATTCTCAGCAGACATGCACAATGGAATACATTTCTTGGTCATATGTGGGATACTTTTGAACTGTGTCAAAAATTTTCTCACTGTGATATTATACTAGATGCCCCTACTGAGTAAGTGTTGCCCCAATAGCATAGTCAAAGGCATATGTATCGATCTCGAATGGTTGTTGCAAGTCCGGTAATGTGAGCACTGGTGCAGAGTAGAGGTGATGCTTCAAATCTGCGAATGCCTTATGTTGAGATACAAACCAAAATATTTTTTCTTTCTCTCCTCCCTTGGTGACTTAACTCAAAGGCCAAGTGATATGAGAGAACCCCAAAATGAACCTCCGGTAGAAATTGGTAAGACTCAAAAAGCTATGAAGCTCCGTTAGAGTGGTTGGGGGTAGCCAATATCAAATGACCTGGATCTTGGATTGGTCCTGTTGAGGCCTCAAAATTTGCTGCAACAACATGGGGGATGACCACCCGTTCAGGACCTTAAAGCGGTTCCTTTTCCATTTGGAATAGTGGCCCTGACTGGTTTAACTAGGTCCATATACCTTCTCTCAATCTCCATTGGCTTAAAATATGACTTTTGTCTACCAATGGGAAAGAGACATCAGATCATTTCTCTTGCTCCGGGACAAGAAAGTGATCCTTAAGCTAATTTTGGCTTAGCAAAGCCACAATTAAAGTTTTCCCTCTTTGGGAAGAGGACTTTTTAGGGATGTAGATTTAATCTATAAAATTATTATAAGATGCAAGAAAAATGAACTATCTTAATCCTATCTCAATTAAGCAGATATAGATCAATCCCAACTGAGAGAAAGATATTTAAAGTAATTGGGATCTAAATATGTATGGCCTATAATGAATATCAAGCTAACAAAGTATTTCAATTAACTAATATTATGAATATCAAACACATCATATATAGAGACCTCTTGACTGAAATAATCAATCAACAACACTCAGGAAGAAGTTCGTGAAATGATATTGATCATTTAATCAATAACTTGAATAATTAAACAATAATATGCGGAAAATTTTCACAACATATCGCTATTCAATAAATCAGTTTTATAAGATAGATTTCTGAGAAAATAGTTACTCGGAAATCATAATTCATCCCATAAGAGTAGTGATAAATAATAACATAAAATTGAGGCAAATTTCCTATATCGACAAAAGTGCACGAACATGGAATTAAATTGACACATTTATATTATCATAAAATGAAACCGGCATTTAAAATAATAAAATTATAAATACCAATTTATTAAGTCCATTTCTTCAGCTCTGGTCTCTAACAGTCCTTTACAATGCATGAACTTTTTCTTTCAAAACTAGAGCTACAATAGTGCAAACTTTGTTCACTATACATAACTCAGAATGTAAAATAAAAACTTTAGTATTCCCCAAATCTAAGATTCCTCTCCTCCGACCTATAACTCTAAATACATATTAGAGAAGTGCTTTTAGGATTCAAAAATTGTAGAGGAGATAATTCCTTATTACATTTTGCATTATGTTATTTACAATATTTTTAAAAGAATTGTTAACAAGAAAGTTTGATGAAGAAGAAATCTCCTCAATCCAATTTTTATTTGCTCAAAATTTCATTCTTTAATTATTGGGGCATTCTCATTGATTGAGACTTTGTTCTCCTCATATCTTCAGTAATTTTACTATAAAATTTAAATCAAAACAAAATTAAAATGTAAAAACAAAACTAAAATGCGAAATCTTGAATTAAAAAAAAAAATCTAATTGAATTCAATATTTGAAAAGGAAAATGATCTTTCTATTGATGCCTGTGAAGATTTAATTTGTCAATGATATTATGGATCGTTGAGATTTTCTGCTTTCAATAAAATAGGCAAAATCTCAGTAGATGACAACAATAGGAATTAGTTCCTAGATTAGCTCCAGTTTGTTGGGAGGGAGTTAATGCATCCTAAATTTGATGTGAGAGTATTTATGAGGCAGTTAGATTCTCTTTGCTATATAACAGGTATCCATACGGATTGTTTTGTGAGAGGGTGTGAGAGTTTGTAATCTCCTGTTTGATAATAAAGATTGTCGATGCCTATGTTTGGTGGACGTAGCCCAGAATGGTTGGGTGAACCACGTTAAAAACTGTGTTCTTTATGTGTGTTTTCTGCTGTGTGTGTTAATTGTTTAAATGTTTTCCGCTGTAATAATTCCAACAAGTGGTATCAGAGCGTGTTGGAGGCATCGTGTGAGCCTGCCTGGTGGTGCGTATCAGGTTGATTGATGCCACGAGAAGCTGTATACCTGCGTGTGAATGCGTGAGGGTGCTAGCGGTGGATGTGCATTGGTGCGGTGCCTGTACATTGCTGCGTAGAGGATTTCATGTTATGTGACAGCGCAGGTGCGCACTGCTGTTGGTGCGTTGGGCGTAAACCAACTACGGATGCGTGGAGGCCAACAGACCAGAGATCTGCGTAGAGGTCGTTTTCAAACCTGCGTGTTGACTGTCGGCTGCTGGTGCGTGTTCTGCCAGGACATGCAGAACGCGTGGCGGTGGAGGACCTGCGCATGCCGAGAGCGTTGAGCTGGAACTGCGTTCTGTACTTATTTTGAAACGCTGTCGTATCTCAAGGGAGTCAAGGGAGTCGTATGTTTCTTGAAGATTCATACAAATCGGTTTTTTATTACAATGTTTTAAAAAAAAAACAGAACACAAATCGATTATGTTAACATATCGATATCAATATTTAAATGTTTTTTGTTTTTTAAATCGATTTATGTATATCGATTTAATAAAAGGTCAATTGATTTGTGATTTAAAAGAAAAGAAAAAAAAAAAAAAAATCGATTTGTAATTTTTTTTTAATACCATTTGCATATGGTATGAAAGGAAGGTCAAGGATATATATATTTTTTTAAAGTAAGTGAGAGGCACTTAAAGGAAGGTGAAGGGTATTTTGTTTTTTAAAGGGCATTTTTTATTAAAAAAAGGCATTCTTTACTTAAAAGTTGGTTCTGGAGATTATTGTGTTTTTGCTGATACAAGATGGCGAAAACTCAAACTGCCCGTTTTGAAATTGAGAAGTTTAATGGCAAGAATAATTTCGAGATCTGGAAGGTTAAGATGCACGATCTGCTGATTCAACAAGGCGTGGCGAAAGCGCTGTTGGGGAAAATCAAAAGGCCTTCTTCCTTGACGGAGGATGAATGGGATGAGTTGGATGACAGAGCTCTGAGTGCAATTCGGTTGTCTGGCGGATGACGTTCTGTTCAACATTGTGTCAGAGAAGACCGCCGCAGGCTTGTGGATGAAGCTTGAAAAGCTCTACATGACGAAATCTTTGACAAATCGGATTCTCCTGAAGCGACAGCTTTATGGTTTGCGGATGAAGGAAGGTACCTCGATTACTGACCATCTGAATGTTTTCAATACTCTAATGGTACAATTACAAAGTCTAGATGTAAAATTTGATTCAGAGGATAAGGCAATAACTCTATTGTGTTCATTGCCCGAATCGTGGGATCACTTTGTTACTTCCATAAGCTTTAGTACTGCAGACATCCTTGAGTTTGATGATGTGGTTGGAGCTTTGTTGTCCGAGGAGACCAGGAAGCGGTCGAATGCTGACACCTCTACATCAGAGGCAATGATGGCTAGAGGTCGTTCTAGAGAAAGACGCTCTGGTAAGCACAGCAACTCGTGTTCAAAGTCGAAAGGGAAGAAGAGCAAAGTAAAGTGCTGGTTTTGTGGCAAATCAGGGCACTTGAAGAAGGATTGCTGGAAGCGACAACAATCTTCTAAAGAAGCTTCATCAACAGAGAAGAAGGAAGAAAACACGACAGATACAGGTTCGGCATCTGGTTTAGGTATGAGTGATGAAGTATTATCAGTTAATGTGTCAAATCATGGTCAACATTGGTTGTTAGATTCAGGTGCATCAAACCACATGTGTATCCATAAAGAATGGTTTAAGGAATATAAATCAATTAATGATGGAGTTGTGTACATGGGTAATGATGTAACATGTAATATTGTGGGGATTGGGAGCATACAACTACAAATGTTTGATGGGACAACTAGAATATTAACTGATGTGAGACATGTTCCAGACTTAAGAAAAAATCTAATTTCTTTAGGAGCATTGGATACGAATGGATATAAAACTGTAATTCAAGGTGGAGTTATGAAAATCTATAAAGGTATCTTACTAGTAATGAAGGCTAAGAAAGTAGGAAATTTGTTTCAATTAGAAGGAAGAACAGGGTCAGATCATGTGTCTACGGTGTCTGAACATGACAGTAGTTCCATTCGCCTATGGCATCAAAGGTTGGGCCATATGAGCGAAAGAGGGTTAAATATTTTGGCTGATCGCAAATTACTTCCTAATCTAAAGTCTGAAAAGTTAGATTTCTGTAAACATTGTCTGTTTGGCAAACAAAGTAAACAAAAATTTAAAACAGGCAAACATACTAGTAAAGGCATACTTGATTATATCCATTCAGATGTTTGGGGTCCAGCACCTACAACCTCGTATGGTGGCTCGTCATATTTTGTATCGTTTATTGATGACTTTTCTAGGAAAGTGTGGGTCTACATGTTGAAAAGGAAGTCTGATGTTTTTACAGTTTTCAAGCAGTTTAAAGCATTGGTAGAAAACATCACTGGTAGAACTATAAAATGTTTAAGAACTGACAATGGTGGTGAGTTTACTTCCAAGGAGTTTGAAAACTATTGCAAGGATGCAGGGATCGAGAGACATAAGACCACTGTTTATACTCCTCAGCAAAATGGAGTTGCTGAACGCATGAATAGGACTCTTTTGGAGAGAGCGAGTATGCTTAGTAACGCCGGTTTGCAAAAGGAATTGTGGACAGAAGCGGTGGCTACAGCTTGTTATGTGATAAATCGGTCACCATCGACAACAATAGGTTGCAAGATTCTGCAAGAGGTATGGAAAGGACACCCTTGTGACTATTCTAAACTCAGAGTGTTTGGTTGTGATGCATATGCTCTAGTGCCTAAACATCAGCGAACTAAGTTAGATCCAAAGTCTAAAAGGTATATCTTTGTTGGGTCTGGTGTTGGAACAAAGGGATATAGATTGTGGGATCCTACTACCCGCAAAATCATCATCAACAGAGATGTAAAGTTTAATGAATCCTCTCTTGTACAGTTAGATGTAGATAGTAGATTGAAACAGGATGATGTATCTGAATTTCAGCACATTCAGTTTGATAGCATTTCTAATGATAGTCATGATGACCATAGTTCAGATACTAGTCATGAACATGTTTCAGAATCAGAACATGAACAGGGTTCAGGTTTAGATCATGAACAGGTCTCAGATACTGATCGGCAAGAAGTTCCTACAGATGGTAGTCAGCCAATTGTGGAAGCACCAGAAACATCCTTAAGGAGGTCGACAAGAATCAAACGGCCACCGAGAAGGTATGATGATTATGTTACTTCAGTTGCATTTACTGCTAATGACGATGAACCTCTGTGCTATCAGGAAGCAATAGAAGGTTCGAAAAGTGACAAGTGGAAAGCAGCCATGAAGGAAGAAATGATGGCCTTAAGTAAGAACGGCACATGGGATCTGGTTGAGCTTCCGAAAGACAGGAAAACTGTGGGGTGTAAATGGGTTTTCAAGCTGAAACGGGGTGTGAATGATACGGAAGACATGTACAAAGCGCGGCTGGTTGCAAAAGGGTTTTCTCAGAAAGCCGGTATTGACTTTCATGAGATTTTTTCACCAGTGGTTAAAATTGTTTCAATTAGAATTGTGTTAGCATTAGTGGCTTTGCTTGATTTAGAGTTGCAACAATTAGATGTTAAGACTGCATTTCTACATGGAGACTTAGATGAGGAAATATATATGGAACAACCAGAAGGGTTTGTTCAGCATCGCAATAAGAAATTTGTCTGCAGGCTCAAGAAGTCATTATATGGCTTGAAGCAGTCGCCTCGGCAGTGGTATAAGAAGTTTGATTCTTTCATGTTGAGTCAGAAATATGTTAGAAGTGAATATGATCATTGTGTGTATTTTAAGCAATTGAAAAATGGCATATTCATTATCTTAGTATTGTATGTTGACGATATGCTTTTAGCAATCAAAAGCATAGAAGAAATCAACAGGTTGAAGGCTCAGATGGCAAGGACATTTGATATGAAAGATCTAGGAGCAGCAAGACAAATTTTGGGCATGGAGATTTTCAGAGACAGGAGCAATGGTAAGCTATGGCTATCACAACAGAAGTATGTTGAGAAGATACTTTTGAGGTTTGGTATGAATGATGTGAAGCCTGTTTTAGTCCCTTTCGCTTCCCATTTCAAGCTTTCTTCGAGTTTATGTCCTAATACAGATGAAGAAAAGGATTATATGTCTCGAATTTCATATGCCAATGTAGTAGGATGTTTGATGTATGCGATGGTTTGTACTCGACCAGATATTTCACATGCAGTTGGGGTTGTCAGCAGGTACATAGCAAATCCGGGTAAAGAACACTGGTCAGCAGTGAAATGGGTGCTTCGGTACTTGAGAGGCACAAGTAGTTATTGTATTACTTACAATAAGAGTAGTGAATTTGTTTGCGGATATGTTGATTCCGATTTTGCAGGTGATTTGGATAAGAGAAGGTCAACTTCAGGGTACGTCTTTACTCTTACAGGTGGAGCTATCAGCTGGATGTCAAAGCTACAAAACATTGTTGCTTTATCCACTACTGAAGCAGAATACATTGCTGCTTCTCATGCTTGCAAAGAAGCGATTTGGTTGAAAGGTTTGTTTGGTGAATTTGGTAGGTTGCAGGACAACATCAAGTTATTTTGTGACAGTCAAAGTGAAATACATTTGGCTAAGAATCCGGCCTATCATAGTAAATCAAAGCATATACCGATCAAGTACCATTTTGTAAGACAGGTTATCACTGAAAGGGGAGTCTCTCTTGAAAAGGTGCATACAAAGGAGAATTGTGCAGACATGTTCACGAAACCAGTTTTGTTAGAGAAGTTACGCTGGTGTTTGGCTTCTCTTGGCTTGCAGAAGAGATAAAATAATAATAACAGGGCATCAGGCTAATTGTTGTCAAGGTGGAGATTGTTGAGATTTTCTGTTTTCAATAAAATAGGCAAAATCTCAGTAGATGACAACAATAGGAATTAGTTCCTAGATTAGCTCCAGGTTGTTGGGAGGGAGTTAATGCATCCTAAATTTGATGTGAGAGGATTTATGAGGCAGTTAGATTCTCTTTGCTATATAACAGGTATCCATACGGATTGTTTGTGGGGTGTGAGAGTTTGTAATCTCCTGTTTGATAATAAAGATTGCCGATGCCTATGTTTGGTGGACGTAGCCCAGAATGGTTGGGTGAACCACGTTAAACCCTGTGTCTCTTTTGTGATGTGTTTGATCTGCTGTTGCTTGTCTTTTATTTAGCTGCACTGAATGCTCCAACACGGACGAATAGATCTGCACTCAGAAAAGGCTTGGGTAAATGAGGATGAAAAAACTAAAACTCAGAAAATTGATTTTGTTTTAAAAATTCGGAGCTTGATCTTCATTCTAGACCCAATAAATGATCAAACATGTTAATGAAACCTCCTCATAAATGTTTTCAATTATTTTATCTTTCCAATGAGCTATCTTGGGCCTCATTTGGCCAAGTAAATCTCAATCTAAGACTCTCCAAGGTTGATGAGCCAAACTGCCAGAATTCCAAAATTTCTATTACTCGGCTTAAAATTAGATTTTTTTAATTAAATTCTAATCCTAAATTAGATTTTAATTATTTATTAATTAATATTATTTTCAATTGTTAACAATAATCTAAATTAATTATTTTCAATCTAACTACTAATTAATATTGATCTATTTAACTAAATTCAACAATTAATTTTAATCTAATTAATTATATATTAAATACTAATTAATTTAAAATTAGTATTAAAATTAATATTTAATTATTCTATATTAAACAGTCACACGTATGATATGAATTTTATTTTGAAAATCAAATTCACACACTCTTTAAAAGACTTTGCTTTATAACCAATTTATCGTAATCGCAAGAATGTATCGGGTTTCTTTAAAAATTATATGTTATGTACATTGAATTTTTGCAATATATTGATTGCGATGGACGCGATCAATTTTTACGAATTTTCATATATTTTTAATTGGGGTCCAGGATTGTTGAAATCTAGTTAAGCTAAAGATGAAGCAAAGTGTGGGCCAATTAGTGTGAGGTTTTCCAATTCTAAACTACAGCCACTTCGGTAATTAATAATTCTAAAAAAATGAACTACAACCACTTTTCCATTATGAAATTTTGAGTTTGGCATTTCATTTTAAAATAGGAAATTATGATAAATTATCAAAATCTCAAAAAACCATGTTTTTTAAACGCTTTATAATTTGGCTAGGTCATTTAGCAGGATCATTTGTGAAAAATGAAAGATGTTAGTAATAACTGACTAAGATTTAATATTTACAATAAATGCATTATTGAATTAAATTAATAACAAAAATTGAAATATTGTATATTCCACACATTTTCTAACCTAATCAACACAAATGATTAAACTTCAAAGGAGTTCGATTTACAAACTAGTTGACCAAATGAGTTAAAACAAGTATCGATGGAAAGCCTGCCAAAAATTGATTTCAACAAAGAAATGAAAACAAGCATTCAAAGAAAATGAAAAAATAACAAATCGCAAGATACTTAACTTAAAAAATCCTAAAAGGAGTTTAGCTAAAAAAATTTTAGGAGGGGTCCCCATTATTTGAAGCAAATAAGTCAAAAATGGGACGGTTGTGTTTTACCACAACAATGGCGACATGGAGGAGAAGAACCAATTATCTCTGATTAAAGATAATGAACTTAAATTTACCCAAAGGTTAAAAATAATGGAAATCACAAAATCGTCTAACAATAAAACATTTCCATAGGTCCCACATAAATAGATTAAGTAATATGAGTTTGTAAAGATAAGTACTTAAAACAGACTCGAGTAAAAGTGATGAATCCAAACTTGGGAAAATTTGTTTTTAAACTTTCCTTATGTGAAAAATAGAAGGTAGAGATAAGAATTTTTGATAAAGTATATGTCCATTTTTTTTATTGTCCCCAACATCGCTTCGCTGCTAGCGAGCCTAAATAGTACCCCGGCGAAGTTATCTTTTATGCCATAGAAGCCTAGTCCCGCTGCTAATGAGTGTCAATAGCCTTGATGAGTTTACTTGTATTTCCCATGCTTCCTCATTTAATCACCCTTTTGTTAAGTGCATTTGCAATATTTTAGTTTATGATGTATTTGAGTGAAAGAGGTGGGATGGTAAAAGATATTTATGTTTAATGGACATAGTACTTTCATAATGTTGACTCGAAAATCTTTCCCTGCAACTATCAATCAGAGTACATAGTCACAATATGGGGAATGGTTGATTGACTCAAGAGCATCATATCATATTAAACCCCATAAGGAGTGGTTATATGAGTATGGAGAATATTGTGAAGGGGATCTATAGCATGGGACAATCAATAATCAGGATAACAAATGAAGTTTGACTTCAAATAATATCAAAGGATAGTTGGAGTTATACATTTAGATGGGTACTACAAATTATATGTTTAACTAGGAATCTAATAACTATCATTTGAATGGGTGATGCATGTGTGCATATAATATTCAAGAAGGATTCATGTAGGATGGTTCATGGTGTGACGGTGTTGATGAGAGGTGCTCAAATTGCAACATTCTATAAGAAGTTAGGGCATGTTGACCCAAGTGATTGCAATAGTACAATTATTCTTGAAACCAATTGTTAGTATGAATCTTTTGTCGAAGTGTACGAAAAAAGACCACTTTAGCTACGCATAACTTATAGCCCTAACATCAAATATGGCTGCCAATATCTTTAGATTTGCAGTTATTTGATCAAGACAAATGCTGCAAAAATCCAGATCTATGCATGAAAAGACATTAAGCAGTAAAATTAAGGTTTTTCTCCATGCATCCAATAGACAAGACAAGAATAATATTTTTGAAAGAATTTTATATTAAGGGCACCTCAGAGGAAAACAAGAAAGGTGCTTCCAATTCTTCTCAATGGGATGGGTTCTTGAAAGTCCTCAGCACTTCAGATCTAGAATTTCTCTCTCTTGTTGGTGTAGAAAACCCAGACAAACATAGAACTCAAAGGGAGTTCACAAAGAAAATAATGGAGAATGTGACAATGATAATGGCTCAAAGTCAGACCAAAGAGTATAGATCCAGAGTGATCTAATAGGCAACAAAAAGTGAGGAATGGTAGGAGAAACCGTCCTATTTATAACAAAATATTGGGTCATTCTAGATCTTGGTGCATGATTAAAATAATATTAACCAAATCTAGATCCACCTTTTATGGAATATTTTATTATATTTGTTGGAGGGAAAAGGCATATGACTTGGGTCAAATCCCTTTATTTGTAAATAATAAATAAATAAATGATTTATTTATTATTTTAAGGAAGTGGTTGAATGATAATAAAATAAATAATGATTTATTTAACTATTTATAAATGATTTCATCATATTTAACAAGGAATATTATTTAAATAAGATTTAAATAATTATTCCTAGAAAATAAGAAGATAAATAAGGATTTATCTAGTTAATTTCCTTGTTTTGGGTTAAATATGACCAGGATTAATAATTAAATTATTGTTTAATTAATTATTCCATGAGGAAAACCAAACAAATATAGATTTGTTTTAATATTTCCTCTTGGTGTTGGCGAGAAGTCAAGTCTCGCGGACAAGACCCAGGTTCAAGAGTTGTGGCCAACAAAAGGGGTCCGGTGTAGTCTAGGAACACGCCGGCATTTTCACCCTGCTCTGGAGAGCAGTGCGTCTCACCCGAGGCGTGCCGCAACCACATGCAAAAGGGGGATGAGATCAATGGCAAGGAACAACCCGCAACTAAAGAAAGACAGTGCATCCATTCATATACAAAGCTATATGCGCAAGATCACTTAATATGCATTCACACATTCGCAAATAAAATTTTAAACCAACATGAACGCATTACATGCACATGAACATCTTATTGAGACAGCAACCTTCCATTGTATTAATCTCTTGGCCCAATACATGATTACATGGCATTCTCACAGAGATGGCTACAATTCGAAAAAGGATGGATTTCGGAGAGAATGGAAGAATAGAGGAGTGAGAAACCATATGAAGAAGATGCATGATTCCTCCCTTATTTGCCTCTGCCAACGTCTTTCCACTGTCTCGAGCCTCGTAACCTCATGCATCCATTCAACATTCTCCTCTTTTCGGCCGGGTTGTTATTTATTCACCCGCTCTTGCAACTACTCCGGTTCCTACGTAGCTTTTCTTCGACTTCTCTGACTTCTCTCATGTGCACTGCGTGTTCCACTTCTGTCTTTCTTGTGTTTCCTTCATACGCACTTGTCCACTGTTCTATCTCCGGCTGCTCCAGTGCTTGGCGACTCCTGGTAGTTGCGGCGCGGTCGCGGTTGCCATGTGTATTCATACCGTAACTCAAAAAGGGTCAAAGTTCAAAATGTCTTAGCCAATTTTTCAAAACTAAACAAAAACAAGGGCCCCAACAGGCCCCGACCACAATTCCTTGACTCGTCTGCGAGTCAATCACAAATAACGGTTTCTACTTCCATTGCCCCGCTGGCTCTCATGCTCTGTTCTGTTGTGCCTTCGCCCTGCGCCCTTTCCTGATGTGCTCCGCCAAGTGGTTGTTCAAACAAGGGCCCCAACTCCGGGACCCGGTGGAGCGTTGTATCTCGAAGTTCGGTGAAGTCCGCCACCGCTTGCTGCCATTCCTGCACAAGCAAGTCGGCTTCTTGAGAGATCCGGGTGGCGGTGGCCTCGTCTATAGTCGTCGGGGCAGCCCCGAACAGCGTGGCAAGCTGGGCTTCGGCCTTAGCATCCAGCTGTTGGATGGAGTCGGCACGGGCTCGGATGGGCGGACGAATTTCCCGGATGACGTGTTTGGCCGCTGCCTAGTCGGCCTCAGTCTGTTGCAATTGAAGTTCGAGCTCGTCCGCCCGGGCATAGAGCTAATCTAACTGTGCCGGGTCCGCGGTCGCCTAAATGTCACGGGAAATTTGTTGCAGCTGGGCAGCGATAGGCTGCGTCTTGACCGTTAGAGCGAGTGAGCACTCCTGCAGACTTCGCAGAAGGGCAGAAGCCGCGGCCGCAATGGAATGGAGGGTTGCCTGCATACTAACTGCCTGAGTCTGCTTGGCAGTCACCTGTTCTGAATGGACACTCGGTGGATCTGGAAGGGTAGGCCGTGCGGCTAAAGCCGCTTGGAGTTCCTAGTTCTCCCTGCAAACAACATTGAAAACAGTCCTGAGGTGGTGAGCCTGGAGTGCGATACTGTCCTCCGCTATAGTGGCAGGAAGTGGGGCATAATGAGCCCGTGCAGCGGGCCATAAGTTGGAGAATGCCTGAGCAGCAATGTTGACCTGCTCTTGTAGGTAGGTCTTCTCCCTAGTCAGCTGATTGCGCTGTTCAGTAAGCGCCGTGATCTGATTACGCTGCTCGGTACACCGCTGCTGCAGCTCTGTGTGAATCTGTTCGGCCTTGAGGGCCGCCCGCTGAATGATTAGGTACAGTTGTGCTGGACTTCATGGTTCTGCATTGGTCGTGCTGGGTGTGCCCTGCTCCGGCACCCGCTCCTGCGAAGGTTGGCCACTGGCCACTGATCGGGTTGAGGTCTCAGGAGGATGGACCGGCGTCTGCTGCTGCACTGAAGTGGCCATATCAGACTCCGGCCGGTCTTGCTGCATGGCCTGCTCTGGGGGAGGGGCAACCGAATCAGCCCCACCATTTGTTAGCCTGGTAGATATAGTAGAGGGAGGATCCTGGGCCGTGGCCACGGGGTCAACCGGCGGTACCACGGCTGCAGTACTGGAGGTGACTTCCACCCCGTGGTCACCTCCGAAAAGTTCCCGGATGAGAGAATCTGACACAGTGGCTGATGAATTGGATGGATTGGAGGAGGTGGCAGGTGGTCGGCCGGTGGAGGGAGCGGTGGACGGAGTGAAAGAAGTGTGAGGGAGGCGAAGGTTGAGGAACTCTAACGGATCGATCAGAGGTTCCTCCGGAATCAAAGTCGCTCTGGGTGGAGTGGCTGTTGGATCATCGTCAGTAAGATCCACCACTAGATTTGTGACAGCAATGCGGGCCCTCTTGGATGGAGGGGGGTCTGATGAATCAAGTTCGGGGCCCGGTTCGCCCATCGGTGTGATGATAGGGGTGGCAGAGGTGAACAGGTTAGTGGGGATGGGAGAAATGAGGGGGGCGGTATTGGAGGGAGCACGAGACCGACCGATATGAAATTCAGCAAAGGAGGGAAATATAGGGGCACCACTTGAAGCAACTTGGGTTTCCACGTTAAGTCGTCGTACCTGGTCATTGAGGTGCTGGACGATGGGGACCAGCGATTCGGGCAGGTCCGGTGCGGTCTCAGCTGCATCCTGTGGAGGTTCCGCCGCAACTTGTGAGGACCCCGCTGCGCCGGTCGTGGCAGGCCGCTGTGCCGGCAGCATCCGCTCAAAGTTATAGCGGGTGATCCCGTCGCGGACGTGCTTGACGACCCCCGGCCACGCAGAGACCTCCCGGTGAAAGGTGTCGTCATTCAACTGGAATCGGAGGGGCGCCATGTGAAAGGTGGTGTCCGACACGCAAGTTGGCCGGAGGAAGGTGTGCCTGTGGCTGACCCCAAACCACACCTGCTCACTGTACTCATCCAACAGGTGCCTGGGCACCCATTGCTGGTTGGTCACCACATCTGTCATCATCCCATACCACGCCCGAAACGCTTCCGCGTTCACCTGTTTGGTGCTGGGGTCTGTGGACAATTGCTAGGGGGTGTATTTCATCGCAAGAGGCTGGCTCGCGGTCATCTCCGCCGGCATCCGGACAGGAGGAAGGTGCCATTTCCACATGGCAAAAGCTAATATCAAGTACCCGTAAATGAAACTGGTGGTATGCTTGTAGTTCTCTTCGCAGGCCGCGAAGAGTTATTTTAGCACAAACGAGCACCAATTCAACTTGGCACCCTGGATGCAGTGCTCTGCAATGGAGATTGTGTCCAGAGTGCACTCTCCCTTTGTGTAGTGCCGCATCGTCTTGCTAGCGATAAGGTAGCAAGCAAACTGAATTTCTGGTTTATTGATCAAATCAATTTTGGCACCTTTGACCCCTCGGCGAGTGCCATACTTGGTGTACAGGTCTGAGTCACCCGACTTTCGGGCGCGCTTGGAGGATGTCTGGCCGGCAGCGGAGACATCCGCACCATTCTGAGATAGCCCTGTAAGCCGATGAATGTCTTCGGCATGAATTGGAATTTCCTCATTGAGCCACAGGGACTCGTTCTGTATCCGACTGAGGAGGAACCGGGTGCATTGCAGGGCTGGTCCCGTAGTTCCGAAAACTGGAAGAGTCCTCAAATGCATCAAGGACGACTGTTGTATGCCCCTGAATTCTGGTCGCCTCTGACTATTGGAGCTGCTGCCTGGCGTATAATGATGCTCCATGTAGGTCTTCCAATGGAGGTGGGGGAATTCAGCTAGGTCGGACAGGTTGGCGTCCATACATGCTGCATTGTCATACTTGCCAACTAGCGACTCTACGCAGTGAATTCGGCTGTCCAACACTGGTTCGGGGACGGATAGGAGAGCCCTCGGCATCTTGGCACAGCGCTGGTAAACTTGGAGGATTCTTCTGGAGTTTCCTTCTGGGTGCGGTGCGCTTTGAGGCTGCAACTGCTCTGGAGTCACTGCAACTTCGAAATTGAACTGTTCCATCATTCTCGTGCTGATAGCCTTCATGCAAGTTATGTCATCTACTAGCACGAGCGGAGTTGATGAGACTCCATAACGACAATTAATTCTTGCTATCTTTCTTGCCTGCGATAATCGTGCGATCAATCGCATGCCTGTGTGTAATCTGACAGTTGCTGACGGTGTCATGGGGAGATGGGCGGACACGACGGCTGAGGGAACTGTGGGTGATGGCAAATGATTACGGTACGATTACTGTCTACTTATGGTAATTTATGAAGCAAATCTGAGCGATCCTACGGACTGACAAAAGGACTGACGGAAATGACCTGGACTGACACTGGCATGGGGATGGATCCTACGCGAACAACACGCTGGACTGGCGCGGCGACACGCTGGACTGGCGCGGCGACACGCTGGACTGGCGCTGCGACACGCTGGACTGGTCCGCCCCGACCACAGACGGTTGCGGTGAGGTACCCGCAACTGACCAATTATTTGACAGACTGCTTATGAACGGAAAAGACTCCCTACTCTCATCCCGGTTGCGGGAGAGTTATTCGACTAAACTACTCTACGAGTTCTCTCGGTTGCGAGAGTTATTGATGAAAAGTGGAAGGTACCTACTCCTGGTAGGGTTTCAGGCGTGCGCCATTCACCCATCCGGGAAGAACTGTACCGTCCAGCTGTGCCAACCGAACGGCTCCTGAGTCGCGGATCTCGATGAAAAAGTACGGTCCCAACCAGTGCATTTGGAGCTTGCCTGGAAATTTCTGGAATCGGCTGTCATATAGGAGAACTTTGCCGCCAACTTGGAAAGCTTTGGTTTTGATGTGGCGGTCGTGCCACGCTTTCTGCCTGGCCTTCTGAACCTTCTGGTGGAATTCCGCGAGGAATCGGGCCTCATCCAGCTCCTGTAGCTCCTGGAGGCGTTCCCGAAGTGACTCCTCTTCTGAGAATTGGAGGGACGTTGCGATCAAAATATTGGGTATAGTGAATTCGGCGGGAATCACAGCTTCCCGGCCATACACCAACTGGAATGGTGTCTGGTTGGTCAAACGTTTCACTGTGGTCCGGTAGGCCCATAATGCCGCTGGGAGGCGCTCGTCCCAATCGTCGCGCTGAGCATTGCAAATTTTAGTCAAGCCCTTCTCAAGAATCTTGTTGAAAGCTTCCACAGTACCATTGGCCTGTGGGTGGTATGGGCTGCTTTTATGATGCTGAATCATAAATGTGTCCAGTAGTGACTTGACCGTGGCATTAATGAAATGCGTACCCTGATCACTGGTCAAGCTCTGTGGGCAGCCAAAGCGGCTGATGATGTGTTCAAAAATGAACCGGGCAGCGGTCTCTGCCGAGCAGTCGCGCACCGCTGCTGCCTCAGCCCACCGTGTGAGGTAGTCCGTGGCGGTAATGATGTACCGGGCCTTGGAATGTCGAGCGATTGGTGCGATGGGACCTACGAAATCAACAGCCCACTTTTCAAATGGCCGCAACACATGCACTGGGTGTAGCGGGAGCTCGTCCCGGTGCGAAGGCCTTCCCGTCTGCTGGCAAACATCGCAACGCTTCACATAGGCCTTACAGTCAGCATGTACCGTCGACCACCACAGGCCAGCTTGGAGCACCTTCCTTGCGGTGGGTTTCGCACCCACATGCCCTCCCGCAACACCACTGTGACATTCCCACATCACTGCTTCCCGTTCATGGTCGAGAACACACCTGCGCAACACCTCATCAAGCCCCAGTTTGTACAGCTGCCCCGCGATCAATTGGTAGTTGGCCGCCCGGACAACCAGGTGGCGTTTCTGAAGCAGGGTGTAATCCTCAGGGCACTGTCCCATGGTCAGATACGTGGCAATGTCAGCCAGGTAATCTGGTACTGCTTCAACTCGGAAGAGGTCAGCATCCGGTAGCTGATCGTCCAACGGGCCTTCATTCTCTCCCGTCTCCAACCTGGATAAATGATCGGGACCAACATTCAACCTGCCAGGCTTGAAAATCACCTCAAACGTAAATTCCTGGAAAAGTAGTAGCCAACGACAGATTCTTCCTTCCAACACAGGCTTGTTCACTAGATATTTCAATGCAGAATGGTCCGTGAAGAATGTAAATTTTCCGCCCAGAAGATAGTGGCGGAACTTCTGGAGAGAGTACACCATCGCCAACGCCTCCCGCTCGGTCGTGGTATAATTCTTCTCCGCATTCGATAACCGACGGCTGGCGAAGTACACGGGGTGATCAACTGTCGTCTCCCCGGGTTGCGCCAATACAGCTCCAAGTGCAATACCGGACGCATCAATATGCACATGGAACTGCTTATCCCAGTCGGGGTGAACAAGTATGGGCGCCGTCGCCAACTTCTCCTTCAAGGTGTCAAGTGCCTTCCTGCATTCCGCCATCCACTGAAACACCTCGAACTTCCGCAACAGTTTCTCCAGAGGGGCCGTAACCTTTGCGTAGTTGCGAATAAACGGCCTGTAATATCCTGTGTGCCCAAGCAGTGCTCGCAACTGCTTCACGGTCTCGGAGGCCTCCATATGGACGATGACCGCGACCTTGGCGGGATCAACGCAGACCCCTTGCTTGCACACCACGTGGCCCAAGAGTGTGCCGAATGGAACTGCAAAAATACATTTCTTCAAGTTCAAGGAAATCTGCAGCTGGCGACACCGGTCAAACATAACACGCAACAGAGAGGCGTGTTTCTTCAACAGACTGTAGATAGTCCAGTCATCCATGTAGACCTCCAGGAACTTGTGAATGTACTCTCGGAAAGCAGCAATGACAATTTGGGAAAACACAGCTGGTGCGTTCTTCAGACCAAACGGCATAATGTGGTATGCGAATGATCCCCACTCAGTGGTGAATGTCGTCTTTTCTTTGTCTTCCTCGGCAATGCGCACCTGATGGTAACCCGAAAACCCATCAGTGAATGAATAAGCTTCGTTTCCCGCAACGTGATCTAGGACTTCATCGCTGAAAGGAGTGGGAAACGGGTCGTGGATGCAGGCATTGTTCAGGCTCCGGTAATCTACACAGACACGGATCTCCGCTTTGTCCTTCTTGTTCTGGATGACGATGGGACTTACCCACTCGGCTTCTTCTACTGGAAAGATGAGACCTGCAGCCAGCATTTTGTCAATCTCCATCTTGACCTTCTCTTTGATACGTGGATTCAACCGGTAGGGTCGGTGCTTCACCGGTCTGGCCCCCGGCTTCAACGTGATGCGCATTTCGCCCAGATCCCCCTTGATCCCCTTCAGGTCCACAACTGAGGACGGAAACAAATCTTCGTATTCCCGGAGGAGGCTGAAGATTTCTTTTGTTGTCTCCTCGTCCCAGTAATCTCCGACCATTGCGAGCTTAGGTTTCTCGTCCATTCCAATGTTTAGCTTCTTTGTCTTTAGCGGCTGTAAATGGACTCCTTCAGTCGTCGGCTCTTCACTGATGCTCCGCTCGCCTTCCCTTTCGTCAAAATAGAGATGCCTGAGGTCCTCCAGATTATCGTCATCTGGATCACTGTCAATTCGGTGGCAAACCAACTCGCGCCTGACCTCAGGTCGTGACACCACTAGGCCCCAATCAGGCTCGGGATGGTAGAAAAACAAGACCTCCTTGACTGCCTGTAGGGCCTGAGACTCCTGCGCTGTCTCCCCTTCAAACAAGAAGCACCGCACGAACTTGTCCGCAACTACCTGCCAAGAGCGGGTTCCCCGTTTCCGCTCTTCCTCCAGGTACCAGGCCTGGGGGATTGTGCCCAGGGAGTGGATAAACCTGTGGACCCACAACTCCTCAGGGTACCAGGTGCTACGCCACTATTCCTTGTAGGCCCGCAAATGGTGTCGCAGGTCGGAAGTTCCATGATACTTAAGCGTACTGTAGGGTCCTTCATCCTCCTTAAAGCGTGCCCGCAGAGCATCCGCCACGCACTCCCATCGCAACAGAGTGTTGCGGTGATTTTTCCACCATCGGGCCAACGTGGATTGCAAGGCCACATCCAAAAGTGGTATTCGGATTTCAGCTGGGACCAGGTCTTCCACCTTGGCAATAAAAGTATTGACTGCTTGCCTGTTCGACAATGTGGGATATCCGCGGATCTCAGTCCCTACCCACCAGACTTGGGCAATGGAAGCACATCTCCGTGTGGTGGTCTCATACCCCCCTTGCTACCAGTCTTCCCAAGCGAGTTCGGATCCGAGCTCCGAGCTCTGCACACTTCGCCAACTGACAGAGCCAGTCGTGGTCGGGTTAATATAATCATCCCGCTGTACTGCGGTCATCTGATAAAGGTGGTCCATCATTTGAGCATCCTCCCGATTATCCACTGTTTCCGTATATCGTGGGCCCTAATACGGGTCGAGGGGCTAGGTGACCCATACCTCCCCATCCTCAAAGATCATCAGTTCCTTCTTAAGGTCGATGATAGCGTAATTCTCAAAAGCCCAATCAATGCCGAGTAAGGCAGGATAGGGATCCTTCTCGCCCATGATATCAATAACCTCAAAATCGGTGTATGTCTTCACCCCCGCAACGTCGACCTCGACACCCTCGAGCTGGACGATTGGAAAAATGTAGTATTGGTTCGCCATCCTGAGTTGGATAGGTGAGTAGGCTAGTCGTGGCCTTCCAAGAGCCTCCCATGTCTTTCGTGGCAGTATGTTGACGTCGGACCCCAAATCCAACATGGTGTCACTGATTTGGAACCCTGCGACCTGTGTGTTAAGCTGGAATTCTTTGCCTATTCATTTCTTGTTCCGCTTGACACGCTGCACGTATTGAGGGCCAGCGTCCGCCAGATCTCTATGTTCTATGCGCCCCTGCAGTGCTCCATCCAAAGCATGCTTGAGCTGCTGCCACAGTGCAGCGTTGTCAACAATCTTGAGGAATAGCTGGAGCCAATCCTCGACCACAGTACCTGCGACATTCTGTGCACCAGATTTCGGCAGCATGGGCTCCTCCAAACCTCCCTCGTTCCGCAACTGGGCGAACGCCTCGACTGCCTCCTGAAATACTTCTTCTGGACTTCGGGCCTGATCAACATCTTCGGGGATGCCGGCCGAACCAATTGGGCTGGTTCCTTCCCGTGGGCATCCTCTCCAGTCTTCTTTCCGCCCCTCGTCACGATTGCGACGTTCTGCAAGTCTGGGGTTGCGGTCCCTCGCGGCTCTGAGTTTATTAGATTCACTTCCCTCTGCCCCGCCCATTCTTCCCACTTCTTGATGAGCTCCGGACAATCTTCTGTAGCATGGGTGTTTACCCAGCACTGGGAACACCAGGGTCATCGCGGAAGGGGACATTCTCGAGCCACATGACCTTCCTGGTCACAGTTGTAACATTTTACCGGACCGCGTCCGCCCATGCGGCCTCCCTGCATGCCTTCGCCTCGTCCCCTCGGAGCCTTGTTCACCCTGTAGGAGGGACGATCCAGTCGATCCGCAAGTGCGTCAAGTGCCCTGCACTGCTCAGTGTTGTGAGTCGTGGAAACACAAAATTCACAGTATACATTATTCGGGACCGTGGAGTACTTCTGTAATATCGGGCACATCCGAGGAGGATGCCCCAGCGTCCGGCAAATCTCGCAGTACTCTGTGGTGGAGGAACCCGGTTGTGGTGGGAACCCCGCGTAAGTCTATTGCGGCTGGTAGACTCCCTGTGGGTTCATCGCCGCGCCACCCCCTGGTGGTGGACCCCCCTGAATTGCTGCGACCGAGGGTCCTGCTCCTGCGCCGCGCAACCAAGGACACTCGGTTGCTACGTGGCCCTCGACCAGGCAATGAGTACACCAAACATTCGGTCGCGCTGGTCTCACTGGCTGAAGCTCCTTGAGATTTTCAGTCAAGTTGGCGATCTGGTGTTGCAACCCTATCAAAGAAGGATCTTGCGGGGCCGGCCCCCCCCCGATATTCCTGGGGGTAGCCTGCCATGGCTTCAATCTTCATGGCCTGCTCCAAAGCGTCTTGCAGGTTGTCAATCTTCTGCTGGGTGAGAGGGGTTCATGTCAAGGGAAGCAGAGCCTTGATGAACCAGTCCCTCTGGTGGTTTGGATCGATCGGGTAGCTAAATTTCCCGATCGCGTCCTTGAATCGCCGCATCAACTCCCACGCGGTCTCACCTTCCTTTTGCTTAATTTCCCACAGCTCTGACAGGCCCTGCTGGTCTGTCTGGGGAAGATTGAATTTGTGGACAAAATCCCACTTCACGTCCGCAATTACGGGGTTAGGATGAGCCTCGGACCACTTAATAAACCATCGCAGAGTCCTCTCTCTGAGCGTGGTTTGGAATTCTATTAACTTCCCTGCATCTGGCGTCTGGCGAGCCCTACAGATGGCTTCACACAGGTACCAGTGTTGCTCTACATCATCATTGCCCCGGCCAGAGAACTCTGGATACTGGGTGAAAGATCCAGCCATGTGTACTTGTGGAGAATTAACCAGGATAAAGCCTCCAGGTCCTGGTTGCGTAACGGTCCCACTAGAAAAAATACCACTACTAGTAACGCTGTTGTTACCAGACATTACTGACACTGATGAACTATTGTATGACCGACTCAATGCTTGTAACTGAATAAAAATATTACTTAAAGGTTGATACAGTACCAGGGGAAGGTCGGGATCCTGACCATGCAGAAGGTGAGAAGTAGGGCTACCTGGAGGGGTGGGTGCCGTCTGATCTTGAAACATCCGCTGCTTCACGCCGTGCCATTCATCATTAGAACTCTCTTCGGGCTACATCTTTTCATTATCTTTGCTAGTCACAGTCTCTCTTTCTCGCGTCGCTGGGCTCCCATGCACCCACTGCACTTCCACTGCTGTCCCGTTTTCTTCCTGGGTATCCAAACCCATAATTCCTGAACTCTGAGGCGCCTCCTTCTGATTTTTCCTCTCGATCTCTCTTCTCTTCAAATCTCGCATTACCCTTCTTTGCCACCTATCGGCAATCTGTGCTCGCCGATGCGCACGTCGCTCCCGCAACTTGCATGCGGCTTCAACATCCATTCCCCGCTCCCCACTCTCACAGTCTACACAGCATCGGTCCCCTCAACCCTTCCCCCAGTACGGGAGGTTTACGCTTCCATACTCGGTTTGTGGAATTCAATCAACCCTTCGTCCACCATTAGGGCTTTGATCCACAGCGGAATCTCCTTCAACAGCTTCCCTCTTAGCACTGAGTGGAAAACAGCCTTGGCTTTCGAGAAGGATTGATAGCACTCAACAGAAAACTCCACAGTGTATCCTTCCAACGTGGTCCTTACCCAGAAATCCACCGCGCGGGTTAGTTCAGTGTCTACCCGATGCAGTGCCACCAGATCTTCGTGCGCCCACCTGCGGTTTATCTTCCGCAAGCCTTCTTGGGGCACCGTCGTGCGTAACCTCCGCAACCAATTGTAAAGGTCCGTAGGGAACCTTCCCCAGAAAATTTCGTACGTATCACTGGCTGAGTCAGAGAAAAGAACAAGCTCCTTGATCGCCGCCTCCTTTTTCTTGGTCAGCCCTGCTTGCTGAGCAATGAACTGGTCAAGATGATCATCCCACCATCGCCGTATTGCCCCTTCAAAGATCCTCGATACCATGATCTAGATCCCCTTAGAACATGCAGGTCCCGACAACGGAACCATTTTTTGGCGAGAAGTCAGGTCTCGCGGACAAGACCCAGGTTCAAGAGTTGTGGCCAACAAAGGGGTCCGGTGTAGTCTAGGAACACGCCGGCATTTTCACCCTGCTCTGGAGAGCAGTGCGTCTCACCCGAGGCGTGCCGCAACCACATGCAGAAGGGGATGAGATCAGTGGCAAGGAAAAAACCCGCAACTCATGAAAGACAGTGCATCGATTACATATACAGAGTTATATACGCAAGATCACTTAATAAGCATTCAGACATTTGCAAATAAAATTTTAAACCAGCATAAACACATTACAAGCACATAAACATCTTATTGAGACAACAACCTTCCATTGTATTAATCTCTTGGCCAAACACATGATTACATGGCATTCTCACTGATAGCTTACAAATCTGATACAGATGGGTTTCGGAACAGAAAGGTAGAATAGAGAAGATAAGGAGCCATAGGAGGGACATGCATGATTCCTCCGCAGCTGCTCTGTGCGTCTTTCCCTGTCTTGAGCCTCGCAACCTCTTTAGCATTCTCTTTTGTTTCAGCCGGGTGACTGTTATTTATTCACCCGCTCTTGCGACTATCAGTTCCTCTGTGGCTTTACTTCAGCTTCTCCCGGCTTCTCTCCTGTTATCTGCGTGTTCCACTTTCTATATTCTACTGTGTGTTTCCTTCATCTGCACTTGTCCCTGTTCTATCTCCAGCTATCGCATGCTTCCGCACCACCTTGATAGCTCCGCGACTCCTGGTAGTTGCGGCGCGGTCGCGGTTGCCATGTGTATTCATACCGCAACTCAAAAAGGGGTCAAAATTCAAAATGTCTTAGCCAAGATTTCAAAACTAAACAAAAACAAGGGCCCCAACATGGGGTTCATACTTTATCTTCTTTTTTGATCTTTTTTCTTTTAGTCCTTTGATTTTTCTTTTAGGACTTACCCTCTTTACATTTTTTTAGTATGGGAAAACATTTTGCAGAAAGAAAAAGTATGTACAATATTACAAGACTTTAACATAGTCAATTCAAAGTTATGATCCCTATTATTATAGGATCCTAACACCTCCCAAACAACTCTAGGTTTGCAAAATCACCAGGAAAGGCAAGGGACACAACTGGGTTGAGGATGTTGTGCCCTAAAATCCCCCACATATAAAGTGATAATTTATGAAGCACCCTCACAAAATGTATGGCGAAGAGAAGGAGGAGGAAAGCTCTCAATCTCTAGTGGCTTAATATGAGGAAATACCAAACTCCAAGATGTCAAAATGCCTTTGTTACAAAGGAGATTTCCCTTAGCTAAGCTGAGTGCCAAGAAAAATGATGATTTTCCAATACTATTTTTGTAAAAAAAATCCAAATACCCTCGCTTACTACCAGTTAAGGTTTTCCCTAGTGTAAAATATTGAAATGATAGGTTCATCACATGGCCTTGTACACCTCCCCTCTAAACCTTAATATCCGCTCACACCCTTTGTATACCTCACTAACATCCACTTCTCGCAAAAATTAACTACCAAATGCACCAGGTGGTGGAACAATGTGTTGATCCTTGAGTTATGCATGGTGAACAATATCAACTTAATGAGGTGTGTTATCACATTCCTCTATTGTGTATGATAGTGGGATGGAGACAACACCCCCACCCACCCCCCAACTTTCACATCATTATCACTCCATATAGTGAGCTTAAGTCATTATGAGTTAAGCTCTCCTTTGTCTAGGTATCTTGGTCATATTAATCTTAATATGTCATTTGAGTTCATGTTTATAAGGTCATGTTAGTGTATTACTTTTTTTTTCATGAGTGCCATGGTGCAAAAAGGTTAAGTTTGTTAGAGTATCATAGAGTTAAAAGAGTATTATTGCCATAATTTTAAATATAAGGTCACAAGGTTTCATGATTTGATTTTTCAATAATGAAGAGTCAGTTGTAATTTTAAAAGAGTCTAGGGATCAATGTAGTCAAATATTGACTATCACAATTTAAACATGGAAACCAAGTCTACATAAAATAAAATCATGACAAGAGATTGGGCACAAAATTGGAGGCGGTGATGAGTTAGCTTAAATTTATTTTCAACAATAGGTCATGATCTCATAAAGGAGGTAACAATTAGAATGAAAATCCTTCTCTCTTCCGCATGCGCTACAAATTTAGAAATGCGCTGCACATTCATTATTATTCATCCAAAATTGTAATCAACACTTTATTACCATCTCCAGGCTATTCTGCATGTTAAATTGAGTTGTTATCTTCATTCCATAATTATTTCTTCTTCAACATATTCATAAGAGGCTTTAGTTCACTTGATTTGGTTGCTACGAAAGAGAGGTAGGGGCGATGTGAGTTCAAACAACACAATCATTATTGCATGTCAGTGTCAAAACTTTCATTCACATGTGAAAATTCAACTTAATTCTCATCCTTCCGTATTGAAATAGTTTTTAAGGTGCATTTATAAGCTAGTAAAAATCATTTTGATCTTGCAAATAAGTTTTAATTTCTGCCATTGCATTTCTGCAATTCACTACGCTTTATCCTAATTCGGTGCTGCGTTTTCATCCCAACGTGCTGTGTTTCCACATAGAGGGCCATATCCTTTTCTTATAGTTGCAAATTTTAATCTTTCACTAGATAAGCCATTGCATGAAATTGTTTCCTTGGTCTAAAGACTGTAACCAAATTTCCCCTCAAAATTTATGCCCAAAGGCATTTTAAAAGTTAATTTTCCTCTGCATTGTGTTTTTTTCTTTTTGCACTGTGACTGTCCCTAGTTAATTTCTTCCCAACGATTATAAAATAATAAGATCGATAGGGTTTTATTGAGAGAGCTTGTAGTTGTGAGTCTTGATGTAATTTCTATATTTTATCTTAAAACACTGTCACAAGGTTTGGAAATCAGAACACCTCCATTTGTTTCCTAAAAGGTTGTTCATAAATCTATCCAATTAATTGATGAAAAAGTGCCTTACCTCCAACATGCTGCATATTATACTTTTCAACACCATCATATCCCGTTTTTAGAATTACATTCCATCAGTGGCATCCAAAAGGGTCTCACCTACAGTAGTTGGATCAATGAAGAAGCCCTTGGTTGAGAAGGAGGCAAGTGAAACAAGATCTAGTTGGGGTAAAGCAATCTTAAAGAAGAGGAAGAAGGGAAAGTTAGATATAATATTAGATGCCAACAGAAAGGTAAATATTCATAAGGAGGATGCTACTTAGGTTTAACTTTTTTTATTTTTAATCAATAAGTCAGAAATAATTCAGTTTTGATGGAGATTGCAAAAATGAAGCAAGAGCATGCTGCACATTTTGTATAGTCTTTTATGATGAAGAGATGATCATATTTTGAGGTTTTTGGTTGTCTTATGGGATGTTATAAGGATGTAAAAAAACATAATTTTTTCCTCCAACACTTTATATCATATGAATTCATTATATTCTCAAAATTTTGAAGGTGTTGTGAAAGTTAACAGGTGCTGCGAAAGTTGAAAGTTTGCTCCGTTTTGACTGTTTTTGTCATCATTTTCAAAAGAGTTTTCTTACCAAATGGAAACTAATTTCGAAAAAATGAAAGAGGTTTTTTCCTAGATTGGGCCAAAGAACAAAAACCTCCATTTTCTACACAGGTGTTAGTATGAATCCTTTGTCAAAGTGTACGAAAAAGGACCACTTTAGCTACGCATAACTAATAGCCCTAACAACAAAAGTGGCTGCCAATATCTTCAGATCTGCAGTTAGTTGAACATAAAAGAGCTGCAAAAAACAGATCTATGCATGGAAAGACATTAAGCAGAAAAAACAAGGGTTTGCTCCATATACCAATAAACAAGACAAGAACAATTTTTGAAAGAATTTTTATATTAATTGGGCACCTGGGAGGAAAACAAGAAGGCGTATCTAATTCTTCTCAGTGGGATGGGTTCTTAGAAGTCCTCAGCACTTCAGATCTAAGATTTCTCTCTCTTGTTGGTGTAGAAAACCCACACAAAGAATGGAACTCAAAGGGAGCTCACACAACAAATGGTAGAAAAATGGGACCAAGTGTATAGATCTAGAGTGATCTAATAGGCAAAAAAAGGTGAAGAATGGTAGGAAAAACCCTCCTATTTATAACAAAATATTGGGTCATTCTAGATCTTGGTGTATGGGTTAACCAGATCTAGATCCACTTTTTATGGAATATTTTATTATATTTGTTGGAGGGAAAAGGTATTTTACTTGGGTCAAATCCCTTAATTTGTCAAAAATAAATAAATAAATGATTTATTTATCTTTTTAAGGAAGCGGTTAGAAGATAATCAAATAAATAATGATTTATTTAATTATTTAAGGAAGTGGTTGAAAGACAACTAAATAAATAATGATTTATTTAATTATTTGTGGGTGATTTGGTCATATTTAACAAGGAATATTATCTAAATAAGATTTAAATAATTATTCCTAGAAAATAATAAGATAAATAGAGGTTTATCTAATTAATTTCTTTGTTTTTTGGGTTTAAACATGATTTGGGAATAATAATTAAATTATGGTTTAATTAATTATTCCATGAGGAAAATTAAACAAAATAGGTTTGTTTAATATTTCCTTTTGGGGTTTCCTATTTGGACCATAAACAACCTAATAAATGTGGTTTATTAAGTTATTTTTCATAGTGAAAGCAATTTTATTTAGGGTAAAATTGGTCTTACATGGTGTACTTGGGTCCATCTAATGATAATAGGTTAGATGACCAAAAAATGGTGTAACAGATTGCCCCCCAGCATGCGAGTGTCAGGAGCAAATCGTATGACCGAAGTACATTGTAAGAACTCAATCACTAGACAACAAAAGGGAAGTCAGAGAGAGAAATGCAAGGTAGATAGTGTGCTTAAGAACTAGACCCGGAGGAGACGGGACTCGCAGGTGCAACAAGTCTCTTTTTTATGAGAGGGTACTGTCTTGTCAAGGCGGCGGGGGAGGCATACCTATGCCTGCCGAGACAAAGTACAAAAGAATAGTGTGTCCAGTGAACAAGGGACCGAACCATAAAGTACAGCCGACATAATCATGAGCCAGATAAAAATACAATGAGGAATCCCATATACATGCTGTGCCTGGGATAACAGCCAGGACTTGTATAATAACATCTGAGTACATGAGATACAAATACAACCCAAATGCCCCCTGTAAATGGGGAAGGGCTCACAAAATCTGACTGATATATGCAAATCAAAGAGGCGCTGCAAGTGGCTAAGGCCAACATCATCAAATATCTGGAGCTGCATCGAAGGCGGCAAGGAGGAGGTCATCCGGGCATGTGGGGGGCTACCTGCAGAGCCACCCCCTCATGAGGGTTGAGACATCTCACACACACCCGAGAATCATCAAGAGCTGCTGCTGTATCACTGAACCATCAAGTATACGGATCTTGGTCATGCTGAAAGGAGCTGGAGAAACAATCAAGTCAAAGGGAAATGAGAGATCCCTTTGCCTGATCCGAGGCACCGAACAATAGTGGAAGCTGGAACCAAGGTACACCGCCCTCTAGACCCGGCTTCTGGAAAGAATGAGCTGATGTCGACAGAAGGAGGTCCGCCATGAGTGAGGCAATGAGATATCCTCAACTAAGGCACGAGAGAAAATAGTGGAGCAACGGACAGACTGACACTAATGATGATGGTGAAATGGAAAGGACTGAGTAGCGAATGGACGACTTCCCTTGTTAGAGCATAAAGAGCATGAATGACATGGCAGCAACTGACACAATATCATGAGGGATAGGGGATAGGGAGACTGAAGGTCATAATGTGCGACACAAGAGAGACACCAAGCAATGAAGGATGGAGGGCTATAGCGGGGTACAAAGGGACTCGGGATAGACTCCATGAATGTGATGATGACTCAACTTGGATGCTATAACCAAGGGTGACTCGATGGTGCTGCCACACAGTAAAGGTCCAGTGGGGGACCATAAAAACATGAGTACAAGATGGGAACTCATGACGAAAATTGACACGAACAAAGACAAGTAAGGAGGCGAAGTGGTGCCCCGAGTACAAGTGTTGTAAGTGAGGAAATTCGATTTTAATGAGAGGGGAAGTGGCCCTTCTTGGACAAAATGTGTCCTGGTGAAGTGTCAGACCATAAAAAACTAATAGATACGCATTTTAGGGCTCGGTGAGAGCTTTCCAACGGTGCAAACGGTTTATCAAATGGGGCTACGGTGTGGTCGTAGCCGTTGAAAGAAGAAACAAGGGTTCTCTTTTAATAAGGCGGTTTTCCCTCCAAATTCACTCATTTGCTATTGTTGTTGTGGTGAATGTAGAGAGGAGAGAAGGCCCTAAATCTTGTGGCGAGCATAGCGGACAAACCGACCGTTGGAATCGAGATCTGTCAGTTGTAGGTAAGAGGCCTAACCTTACTCTTTCATTTTGATAGATTGAAAGTTCAGTTTAGGGCCCAAAATCCCAGAAACAGACCCTCCATCTCTACGGCCGGGTCACACTTTTTGGGCCAAAAAGTGCGACCTGGGACGCAGGTTTTAGGGCAAAAACTGTGACCTGGTCCTAAAATGGGCAGAAAACTGCGACCTGGGAGATGAGGGGGTTTTGGTGCTGTTTTATGGCTGGGAGTTGGGTTTTTGTGTTTGGTTATGGTATTCCCGATCTGTATGCTGATGAAGATGATGTTTTTGTGCAGGTATGGCAGATTTATGGGTTAACTGGAGAGAGATAGACCTGGGTACATTATGGGCAGAGATCCAGGCGGATCAGGGTGTCTGTCGTGTGTTGGCCAGGTTTGGGGTTCTAAAGTTTTTGGAGAACCCGTTGATGAGAGCAGGAGAGCCCTTGTTGGCCTGGATTATCAGTTATTGGGATCCAAAACATGAGGTCTTTGTAGTGCAGGGGCACAGGATCGAACTGACAGTCCATGATGTATATTTCCTGACGGGTCTCCCACCACTGGGGATGGTGGGAAACACGCAGCCAGTATTACCGCGGGGGCGGCATATCATGGAGTTTGTGGAACGACATTGTCGACCGGGTCTCCAAGTCAAGGGAACTCGGATACCGATCGGGGATCTAGAGAGGCTAGAAACTCGTGCAGTGGCCGCAGCTGTGCTGCGTATCCCGGGCAACCAGGCGTTCCATCACATCACCGGGGGGAAGATGATGCTGGTAGAGAGTGTGTTGAGTGGGACCTACTATGGGTGGGCCCAAATGATGCTGGTGTCGTTAAAATGATAGTTGTCGCTCTGCAAGCGGTAAGTGAACCACGATTGCTCGTATGGGACTTTATTGTGTGCCTTCTTCTTTGAGAAGATCTCGACCTTGCGGCCTCATGTACAGCTTCCAGATGGGGGCCCAAGAGAGCCCAGGATGCGCCGGTGGGGGCAGCTACTGTGCAAAGGAGGAGGAGGGGCGGTCGGGCGAGTGTTTTGACCTGAGTTCTTTGCCCATTGGGATCAGATGCCATTATACATAGACGACTATCCCTATAGTGGGATGAGTTATTGTGGAGATCCGGACCTGCCACTTCCGCCTAGTCGAGTATGGGGGCTCGATGGTAAGTGACAGATTGCTATTCTTGTATGGGAATGTTACAGTTTTTTGAATAGTAGCTAGGGTACTGATTCATGTAATGTTGGTATGCAGATATAGCGCCGGTAAAACCGACCGGATATATGGGACGACCGGCAGCAGCTGGAGCTGCAGGTCTGAGTGGGTCGAGAGTGGCACAAAATGAGGATGCAGCCGCCCTTCTCGAGGACATCCGTCGTAGATGCGAAAGGTTGCTGACCGGAGTATCGGAGCGTGGGTGGTAGGACTTAGACGACCAGTACATAGAGCCATGTATTGGTCTACCCTCAGAATGGCGAGGGGTCATGCGGCGCATGGCGATGGCTGGTCAGGGGATACACGATCTACAGGCTGCAGGGGCAGAGCCATTGGCTCGGGATCTGCCAGATAGTGATTAGGTGTGGGGCCTGTGGTGCCCCCTAGTGTGTATGTAGGGGCAGGTGGTGCCCCCAGTTTTGAGTTTTTTGTAATATGCTATGGGCATGTCATATGTATCAGAGTAGATGGACTCTAAACACATGTGTTTGCGACACATATTATGGATATGCATCGTTTTTAATGATTATGAATGTTATTGTCTTGTATGAAATGCGTGTGATAAATGCCAATCTAGAACATGGTTTGCGATACTATCTACATAGTGATTCTGTTCTCGAGGTACATGGTTGAAAGTTATGGTTTCAAATGCACGTATCAAGAGTTTCACTCGTAAATAGCGTCTAAATAGCACAGGGTTATGCACATGATAAACACCATTTAGTTGCATGACAAGAAGTAGGGAATCTAAGCGAACGTGCAGATGGAGGATGCGATGGAAGAGGGCATCGGCTAAGAGACCACGCACTACATCATATTCGGCCTGATTGTTAGTGGCAGAACCAATGCAGACCCCGTTAGAGAGAACAAGGGCATGCAAGGGGGTGAAGATAGCCCAACCTGCCGAGGCGAGATTCCGGGAGTAACGACTTGCACCATCGGTGTAACCGATAAAGGGTGTAGACGGGGGGTCCTGCAGAATGGTGTTACAAGACAACAAATGAGGGGAGGAGAGGCAATGACGGCAACGTGAGTGCACAGAAGACATCGGGCGGCAACTGCGGGAGGGAGTGCAAGGAGCAGGATGACTATGACTCAGATACAAACTAGAGGGTGGTATATGAGGGCTATCGGAAGTATGGTGAGGACTCGGGCTGTGGAGGTCAACAGAGACACGGGTGGAGTGATCTCGTGTGTGGGTAGAAAAGGGGTGGTCAGGTGACAAAATAGGGGAGGATGCAGGGGGGCTAGGCTCCAAGTGTCTCGCAGAGGTGGATAGGTAAAGAATTGTTACAGTAGACTCCGTCATCTGAACATCAGGGGGGGGAGTGTCGATGGGAGCGGGGGGATCCTCAGGCTGGCCTGAAGCATAATGCGTGAGGATGGGAGAGGCAGATTGATTTTGTTCAACCTCATACTCTCGAACCACCTCTAAAGAGGCGCGGTATTGTGTCAGGTGAGGACAATGGTGGGAGTAATGGCCATGGACGCCGCACAAAGCACAGGGTTTGTTGGTGCGGAGATTCTTGGGGTTCTTGGTTACGAACGAAGAAGGAATGGAGGCTTTAGGAACTGTAGACTCAGGGAACGTGACTTTAACCATGGGTTGAATACGGGGCAACTTGGGACAAGCATGGGTGGCATGACCGGTGACATCACACAAGGCACAAGGCTTTGCAGGGGGAGGAGGGGCCGGGTCAGTCGTGGTGGTATTGTCTTTGGGTGCCCCCTTGCGGGCTTTACCTTTCTTCTCGGGAGCCGTCATGACAGGAGAAGGGTCTTGTGGAGGTGCTGGGGGCACAGTGGCAACGGAGGAAGCGAGGGGGACCGGTTGAACCGGTGTCAAAGCCATGTAAAGTTTGGGGTGACCAAGAGGGGTGGCGGTTGGGGGATCAAGGTACTAGACCGGTATGCCCAAGGTCAGGTTAGGGAGAGAGAGGGTGGCCATGACAGGGACAGAATATACTCCGGGAGGGGGAGCCAGGAAAGGGATCTGCCCAGCAAGGTAATGACCAGGAGGGATGGCTTCGAGATGGTTAAGGCCAAGAGGAACTGATCCAGGAGGATAAAGGGGTTCAGGGATACCAGCTGTAGGGGGAGGGCCAGAAGGAGGAGGTCTGGCTGGTTGAGATGAATGGCTAGGAGCGGGTTGCGGAGGGCGAGGGGGAGGTTGCTGACTAGCCGAGGCAGGCCGCTTACGGGCAGCCTGAGACGATTGCATCATGCAAACATTCGATAAGCTGGGATCAGTGATGGGAGGAGGAGGGAGATTAGGAAAAGTTCCAAGCAAGGAGGAATATTTGTAAACGCCGAGGGAGACACTGGTCAAGGAATCGACGGTTTGCTTGTTGGCTACAGAAGAGATGGTCGTCTCAGGTGAGGTCTGAGATTTTGTCTCATGATATGTCAACTGGTCAATGGTGACTATCTTTCCATTATGAGGGAAAGACATCTTGCGAAAGACCGCAGATGGGACAGCAGACATAACATAGGTGTAGCTTCACCCCAATAGAATGTTGTAGTCTAGCGGGGCGTCTATGACTTCGACGTCAACGCAAACAGTCTTATCGGCGAGGGTGATAGGACAATTACGGAAAAGGCCAATGGGCTGGGAGGCGTGGCCGTCCCATGCTCGAAGGGTGATTGTGGAAGGGGCCAGCTCAGGGGATCCGATTTTCTTCCTAACCGAAGCAGACATCACACAGGTGGATGCCCCCTCATCAATTATGCACCGCGAAATGTTGGCGTTCCAGATTTTGACTGGGATTTGGAAGGCGACGGAAGCGGGAAGAGGGGGATGGTCCGATTGAGTGGCGTCGAAAACAATCATTTGGTCATCAACAGGATCTACAATGCCAACGGTAGATAGTAGAGCCTTCTTTTGGGAAGGGCACGACTGGAGGAGTTCCAGTGTGGAAATGGCAACGGGAGATTGCGCCAAATCATCTACTATACTATACAAATGGGAAGCTCAACCGAAAGAAGCATTTCGATGTAAGGGTCCCTTAGGAATCTTGGTATGGACCTCAACTTTGGGTTGAGGGATATGTAAGGGGCCACTGGATGTCGAAAGAGGCTCTCTAGAACCTGAAGAAGGAGGCTCGGGGGCATACTGAGCAGGAGGCTTGGGGTACTGGCGAGACCGAGTTTGAAGGTGAAGGTCGACGGTCGGGGAAGGATCAGAGTGCATCATAAGGATCTGGTAATCAGAGGAACCAGAAAGGGAAGGGGGAGTGGCGACCTGGCTGTCAGGCGGTTGGGTAGCCACGAATCCTTGCTGAGGGAAAGGATCAGTAAACACAGCCGGTTGGGTAGTGGCCACATTAGGAGGAGCATGAGGGGAAGCGTGTTGTCCGCGCAATGTGGCTTGAGACTCTCACATCTGCCGCATCTGGGGTAAGAAGGGACAATCGTGGGTGTAATGACCATAAACACCGCAACACGAACAAGGCTTATTTGTGCGAAGCGGCCTATCCAGCTTGGGCTAAGTGCCCTGTTGCTGGTTGGCAGTGTTGGGGTCCACACCAGGATTGGGTCCACGGGTACTAGGGGCAGATTGGTTTTGATTGCCTCTCCGCCTTCTTTGAGAAGAAGGGGGATTAGTCGCACCCTGCTGTGCAAATACTTGCCCTGGAGGGGGTTGTAAGTGTTGTTGCGGGTTTTGAGGAGGCAAGGGAGATGGAAGCGCGTATGCTAGAGGAGCTGGCAAACCAGGCTGCGGATAAGGGTAATGGTGAGGTTGGGCAAAAGGAGGAGGCATGCCGTATCCTGGATACATGCTACCGGGAGGGGGGAGAGTGCTAGAGGTGCTGGCCCCTCCCTGAGGGAGACCATAGCCCATAGAAGGTTGAGCGTATGGATGGGAAAGGGCTCCAACGATACTGTCGGTGGAAAGAGATGCCCCCGGGGCGTTAGCGCCGTCGGGCCTGGGGAGGTCAGGAAGAACGGTATAAACATAACCAGATTGAGCGTAGATCAAGTCATATTTCAAGGCGATTTGGAGGGTGGCTTCTTCAGTTTGAGGAAAGTGAGAGGCGACATCTTTGCCGATAGGAGCTAAGAGGGTGTGAAGGAACCAGTCCATGTAAACCCGATCTTCGAAGGGGGGGCTCGACATAAGCTTCGTCTTCGTCGCCATTCCTGAACATGGGTGGAAAGGCGGGTTGAAGAGGTTTGCTTGAATGAAGTCAAGAGCTCCGTGCCAGTATCGTATCAGAGAGGGAGCTGGAAATAAGATAAAAAGGCTTGGGCAAGGGTCGCAAAGGTGGTATGGGAAGAGGTGGCTTGTTCAACATACCATTTAGAAGCTTCGCCGATAAGCGTGCGTTGGAACAAACGAAGACGGATGGAGTCATCGGTAATGGAATTGGAGGAACACCACATGTGGAAAGATCGGACATGATTGGTTGGATCTTCTCCAACAAGGCCTTCGAAATTAGGGATGTCGGAGGGGAGCTTGGTTGGCATAGCAGGCCAACCAACATCGTGGCAGATAGGGTCATTGATCAACTGATTGAAATCGGGGAGGGTGAGGCCTGCAATGTACGGCAGCAAGGGTGTGGCTGAGGTAGTTCCTGTGGCGGTTCCGCTAGTGGCAGGTCCGGCATTAGGGCCTGGAGCATCACCAGCGTTAGGCCCTAGACCAGACATGGTGAAGGTGACAGGGGGGGAACCAGGAGGAGAAAGGGAACCCGATGAATTAGGAGAGGAGTCGGAGTGCGGACTCGGAGGAGGACTGGCTCGACGACGGCGGGTCGGAGCAGGTCGATCGACCGGAAAATGAGGGTGAAGGCCAAGAAGTCTCCAGGAAAGGTGCCTTGGGGGTGCAATGACGACAGGAAGAAGGAAACCGACAGGGGCAGAAAGGGACAAAATCAAGTGAGGTCAAGGGCAGAAAAGGTGCAGTGACAATTGATTTTAGAGTCTTTGCCAGGCGGTGTTAACCAGGCGCTTCTTCACTTAGGGTCAGTGTGTGGCGTGCGTTAATTTTAATTTTTAAACCCTTTCTGTTTTGAGAGCAAGAAAAAAGTGTGCTGCGTAACTAAAAATAAACCTACAGAGAACAATATATAATGCTGAAATAACAGAAAATTAACAATTACTTGTGCATCTATCTAACCCAAGAAGGCGGGTATCTCAAAACTTAGCTAAAAAAGGGAAGAAATCTAGGCAAAACACACGGACAAGAGGCCAATAGATCTAAGGTCAAAAAGGGACAGGGATCTAGAGGATAAGGCTACTGAAAAGAGGTGCAGATCACAGCCAAGAGACAGAGGCAAGGTGGCTGGAAAAAGGGAGGAAATCAGCAAAAAGCGGAAAGGACAGGGAGGAGGTCCTAAAGAGAGGTCCAAAAAAAACAACAAGAGGTGATTTGAAAGGAAGAGAGGCTGACTTAAAGGGATTTGAAAAGGAGGTAACAGATCTGGACAAGGGGGAGCTGAAACTCAGAAAAACAGAGGCTGAAACAGCTAAAAACTCTTCCACAAAAAGTGGAGGGTACTGAAGCCCTAGGGGGCTAGGTTCCCACTTAGATGAGCTAAAAAAGATGAAAATCAGGGCAAAGCGGGCTCAAACAGAGGCTGGAAGACCCTGACAGAAGCTTCAGCAGAACCCATAAAAATTGCAGAAAAATCACTGAAAAAATGGCAGGTCGCAGGTTCTGACCTGTTTTCAGTGCAGGTCATAGAAAAGGGGCAGAAAAGTGCGACTTGGAGGTCTAGGTCGTAGGTTATGGGCCAAAAAGTGCGACCCCCCATTCCGGTTGTCTCGGCGGAAGATTTTCAGAAAAGTTGCCGTCTCAGTTGCGGCTGGTGTCGCTTACCTGCGCAATAGGGCCAGAAACACACGGAAGTTAGAAATTTTAATGTTTTAGGGTTTTATGTGAGAAAAAAAACATAAAAATAGGAAAAATAAATAGCTGAAAAGAAACCCTAGGGTCTGAAGTAGCTGGATATGCAGGAATATGAAAAACGACAGCGGTCGTAAATTAAAACCCGTGTGGATTCGCCATTTGTTAGTATGAATCCTTTGTTGAAGTGTACGAAAAAGGACCACTTAAGCTACGCATAACTAATAGCCTTAACAAAAAAAAAAGTGGCTGCCAATATCTTCAGATCTGCAGTTAGTTGAACATAAAAGAGCTGCAAAAACCAGATCTATGCATGGAAAGACATTAAGCAGAAAAAACAAGGGTTTGCTCCATATACTAATAGACAAGACAAGAACAATTTTTGAAAGAATTTTTATATTAATTGGGCACCTGGGAGGAAAAAAAGAAGGCGTATCCAATTCTCCTCAGTGGGATGGGTTCTTGGAAGTCCTCAGCACTTTAGATCTAAGATTTCTCTCTCTTGTTGGTGTAGAAAACCCACACAAAGAATGGAACTCAAAGGGAGCTCACACAGCAAATGGTAGAAAAGAGTGACCAAGTGTATAGATCCAGAGTGATCTAATAGGCAACAAAAGGTGAAGAATGGTAGGAAAACCCTCCTATTTATAACAAAATATTGGGTCATTCTAGATCTTGGTGCATGGGTTAACCAGATCTAGATCCACTTTTTATGGAATATTTTATTATATTTGTTGAAGGGAAAAGGTATTTGACTTGGGTCAAATCCCTTAATTTGTCAAAAATAAATAAATAAATGATTTATTTATCTTTTTAAGGAAGCGGTTAGAAGATAATCAAATAAATAATGATTTATTTAATTATTTAAGGAAGTGGTTGAAATATAACTAAATAAATAATGATTTATTTAATTATTTGTGGGTGATTTGGTCATATTTAACAAGGAATATTATCTAAATAAGATTTAAATAATTATTCCTAGAAAATAATAAGATAAATAGAGGTTTATCTAATTAATTTCTTTGTTTTTTGGTTAAACATGACTGGGAATAATAATTAAATTATGGTTTAATTAATTATTCCATGAGGAAAATCAAACAAATATAGGTTTGTTTAATATTTCCTTTTGGGGTTTCCTGTTTAGACCATAAACAACCTAATAAATGTGGTTTATTAAGTTATTTTTCATAGTGAAAGAAATTTTACTTAGGGTAAAATTGGTCTTACATGGTGTACTTGGGTCCATCTAATGATAATAGGTTAGATGACCAAAAAATGGTGTAACAACAGGTTTTATATGTTGGAAAATTTAAATGCTTCTTTAGAGCCCATGTTTAAATTTTTGTCATCTCCTCTTTAGTTATGATGTTTAGGTGCAAATTGTGAGGATCTGGAAACGAATTTTTGGAAACCGAGAGTTGTTTCTCTCAAGGAAACTCTCATCTACAAAAACCTACTTTAGTTTCTGCACAAATTTCACGATTCAGGATATATGATCTAGTATTTAGCCCCTATTTTTCCAGAATTCAATCTTTGTTTCACTGCGAAACTGGCTAATGTGCTAAAAAAGTAGGGAAAAGGTCAAAACGAGGTCTGAAAGAACTTTGCATCTTATCTAAGAGGTTAAACACCATCACATGGGTATTTTAAGCATACCCTTTTTATTCTTTTTGACAGTTAGGGGCCGCAACAATACAAATCATGGAAGCCACTTCAATGCGTTGCGAGTCTGCCTAATGCGCCACTAGTTTGGACAATCAACACCCTTCATTTCAAATTTCAAATTTGAAAAAACTCAAACATAGATTGGCAATCATATAGATTGGCAATCATATCTATCAAAATTCAAAGATGAAAAAGGAGATGATGTTGCCTTTCATTTGATCAAATTTCATATGCACATACATAGGTTAGGAGTTGATTTTCATGAGTACTGTTTACTGAGTATTTTTATGAAAATTTTGGAAGAAAAAGAACGGTCTTGGTATAAATATTATCTCATGCTAGAATTTTTCCCTTAAATATTGCTACACAATATTCTGTAAGAAATATAAAGACAATTACTCTTCTGTAGTGTTGATTGAAACCTTTTGTGGAGATTTTGAAGTATTCTGCAAAATTTGGGAATTGGTATTGATGATGAGGATTTGATGGATAATGAAATCAAGGAAACCCAATATGAAATATCTTATTATCAGGAAAGTGTAATATTAGGATCCAACTTCCATGATACTCAAGACAATCTTCAGTAGAATACAATTTCTCCTTTAATTATAGATCATAATTTTGATGTTAAAATTCATACTTTTGCCCTTAATAATGATGCTAGTCTACAGTCCTAAAAATATTTAAAGAATAAAAAAAGTGATTTGGATAAGTCACCAGATTTTTGAAATCTCCAATATTTTCCTGAGTCATCTACTCAAATAAACAATTATATTAAATTCAATGAAGAGTTCATACCTGCATATGAGAAATGTGATTTATAGCTTAAAAGAATATATGAAAAAAAAAATGTTTTTATAGGTCCTTTGGACAACCAAAATGATATTATTTATGAGTTCAAAAAATAATGTTTTGATATTTGAGATCATCAAGAAGAGGTTTATCAAAGGCATATTTCTGAAGTTGTATATGATACTTTTCAGTCTGAAATACAAGAAGACAAAGAGGAAGTAGCTGTTCTTTTTGATTCCTTTGAAGATCAGAGTGATACTCTTGTTGAAGTACATGAAATATTGTGTTTAGATGATCCTAAAACACATGTCATGAATGCTATTCGAGAATTTAGAGAGCTTCTCCCAGAGATTCATGATAAGAGAGATGAACAATTGGCTCCTTTCTCATTCACGGATGGTCTTAAGACTATTGAATCATAAACAAAGCAACTAGTAGGATATCATGAAAAACATTCTTTACTCGATGATAAAAAAGTATATAAACATTCCCTTCATGATTTCTATGACCCTTTTGGTAGGTTGTTGCAGTCTTTAGAACATAAGAAGATTGTTGTATTTATGGATCATGAAGAGGTTTTCATTGGTAAGTTTGAGTTTCCATTTTATGAGTTTATTTTTATGCCTGGAGAATCTCAATGGAATCTTCAGTTAAGTATCCATTTTCTTGACTAGTTGGATTGAAATTTTTTTATTACTTGATATTGTAGTCATTTCAACAGGTTAGAGGGAGTAGGTGTGATGAATAAGCTTAACACCTTGAGCATTATTTTCAGTTTTAGTTTGTAGCAAAGTTTTTAGTTTTCAATGTATAGTTCAGGTTTCAGTTTGAAGAATGGATTTGGTTGAGCTTGAAGATGCAATATATTACCAACTTGGTTTCAGCTGCAGTGGCTTCAAGGCAGCGCATGTTGCAGGTTTAGGATCAACCCAATGGTTAAGAACATGGTATACGATGTTCTTGGCACCTCATGGGGAGGATTCCATCCCCATTAGAGCCTATGTTAGGGTCCTATGTCTAGGGATCTTGTTCATGTTACTCTTACTATGTCATTTGAGGTCATGTTTGTAAGGTCATGTTAGTGTATTAATTTTGTTTTCGTGAGTGCCATGGTATAAAAAGGTTAAATTTGTCAAAGTGTCATTGAATTAAAAGAGTCTTTTGGCCACCATTTGAAATATAAGGTCACAGGGAGTCATGATTTGAGTTTTCAATCATAAGGAGTTAGTTGTCATTTTAGAAGAGTGTAGGGATCAATGTAATAAAATTTTGATTATCACAATTTAAGAATGGAAATCAAGTCTACATCAAAGAAAATCATGAAAAGGGATTGGGAACAAGCTTGGAGGCGACAGAGAGTCAGTTTAAATTTATTTTCAATAGAATATCATGATCTCATAAAGGAGGTAAAGGTTAGAAGGAAAATCCTTCTCTCTTCCCCATGCGCTACAAATTTAGAAATGCACTACGCATTCATGATTATTCATCCAAAATCATGATCAAAACTTTCTTACCCGCTCCAGGCTATTCCACATGTTAAATTGAGTTGTTATATTCATTCCACAATGATTTATTCTTCAACATATTCATCATAGGATTTATTTCACTTGATTTGGTCATTGCGAAAGAGAGGCATGGGAATTTTGAGTTCAGACAACTCTATAAGTCTTGCATGTTGGTGAGAAAACTTTCATTCACAAGTGAAAGTTCAACTTAACTCTCATCCTTTAGTCTTGAAAGAGTGTTGAAGTTTCATTTAGAAGCTATTAAAAATCAATTTGAGCTTGCAAATAAGTTTGAATTTCTCTCGTTGCGTTTCTATAATTTGCTGTGCTTTATCCTAGTTTCGCACTGTGTTTTCATCCCAACGCACTGCAAATCCACTTAGTGAGTCATATCTATAGAAATTTTAATTAAAATTATGTATTTTCTGGATTATCCTAATCTAAAAATTATATGCCACCGTTAAATACAAAATCACTTCTATAAAAATTCTTGCGGAATTTAAAACATGATTGCCACTTGCAATATCAAGAAGAAATATCAATCACACATAACACAGATGTTTTTACCTGGAAAGCATAAAGATAAAAATCCCACTATCATATGTTATTTATATATCATGGATCATGAAACAATATCATAAAAAACTATAATCCAAGTGCTCTCAAAGTAGACAAATACAAGTGTCTCACACTGTCAAACAAAAATTGGCAAATACATGCACCAATTTACTGCCTCTAGACAACCTGCCTCCACCGCGCAATCCCAACTGATGGCAATCCCTGAATGAATGGAATCCTTCTTGCCTTGAATGTGCAATCCTCATAGGCACATCCAACGGTGTGTGTGGTTGCATGAGTGCACCCACTAATGTCACAACTGATAGTCAAATTGTCCCTTTCACCTACATATCAACTAGGTCTCCACTGGATCTGACATGCATGTAGTTAACAGTAGTAAATCTTCAGTTGCATGTGAGACCACTGATTGTGAATTAATCAATAATTAATTCACTGATCTCTCACTAGTGTATCTTCAATTACAACTAGCATAATTTAGTTTAACTCACTTAATTGAGTTAAACTACTTTACAATTCACATAACTACACATCCAACTCTGTTACAACTTCGAATCACTCAGTTACAACTAAGTGTTGAGCCTCAAAATTGTGCTTTCTTTCATTTAAAATTACTTTTAGAATAATTTACATGACTGACTTGCTAAGTTTTGTGATTTTTGCCATTGTAAAGCATTTTGACCGGAACTAGCTGCAGAATGCAGACATTCCGTAGCTAACCGGCGATTCTGCAGATGTCTTCACGTTTGAGTATGTTCCAGGTGGCCTCTCAAGAAAAACTGCATATGGGCATAATCCACGTCAAGTCTACATGGTTCGTTGCTCACCATGAAGGAAGAAACGAATTCTGGGTATGGTTTTGATACGTGGGAACACATTTAAGAAACCAGACTTCTAGTAGGACTGTCTCAGTCCAGATGTCCATTTCCTTGTTACGCAGCCACTTCAAGAGTCCTAATGTGATTCTGAAAAGGAAAGACAATGTTCCTGAAATTGTTGCAAGTCTTGTTATTTACATTTGTTATATAAACACTTGGGAAACCGAGAGCTAGGCTAGATTTTGTTCTAGATTTTGCTTAGATTATGTGCTACATTTCTGAAGACGCAGAGTGCTATGTTCAAGTTATTTCACTTTTAATGAAGCAGACAGTGTTGTTTTGAAAGCGTTGATTTGATTTGGAGTTAGATTCCGTCAGGTGGTAGAGGGCCCCTGCCTCTTGCATGGATTTATTTGCGTAATTTAGATAAGTATTCTAGCTGCCTTTACGTTTTTGAAGTTGAATTCGTAGTTGTTTTCATTAGCTACTGTAGTTATACTCATTCTAAAAAAACTCTTCCAAAAGAAGAAGCTCTTCCAAAAGATTATAATGATGAATGGGGAATGGCTATAGTATTGTAGGATTTAATTGTAGTCTCTTTTATTCACCATCACAATTATACTTATGATAAGCACTCTTCCACAAGAAGAAACTCTTCCAAGAAATCTTTATACTGTCTTAAGCATGATTGTGATATTGAACGTTTTAGTTGTGTGTTTTCACTAAGTACCATAGTTGTTCTTGCTCTTAAACGCTTGTCAAAAATATCATAATGATGGGTAGGAGATGGCTATGATATCTTAGTTTTTCATTGCTTTCAGTCTTTATGTTTACATTTGCACTCAATTACACAGTCAGGATTGTTCTAAAAACTCTTCCAAAAGAAGGAACTCTTCCAAAATACCAATCATGATGGACAAACAGACTGTATAATTCCATAGAATAATGCATGATAGCTTAGTTAGGATGCTCCGGAGTTTAATTGCACTTAACTCATGTTCAGTTGTTTTGCTTTAAGTTTGATAATGACTTGTAGTTCAACATTGTTTTAGGCTAGTGACATTTTAGGTTTGGTTGTAGCTCAACTCATTGCATTTGCACTCCATATTCAGTTGTCATTCACTGCATTACTTCAGTTGTTAAATTTAACAAAACAACCTTTATTATTAACAAATCTCTTCTTGTTCTAAAATCCATAATTGATTCATAACCATATGAACAGAAGACCATATCATTTTAAGGCCTGAAGTACTTCTGCAACTTCCTTATCATCTTACGAACAAACATTTTCCTGAATAGACTATTTCAAAAATATATAACCTTTGAGTGAAGTGTAGTGCTATAAAACTGAGTTGCAGAATAGAGTTAGGAATTAGATTTAGAGTAGAAGATCTTATGATGGTATCAATGTTTTACTCCAAACATACTTCAACAAATCTCTAATCAAGGATAAAATTTTGCATCATTATAAGTTAGTTTTTTAAACTGTTTAGTTAGGAAGATTTGCATACTTAGTGACCATGTTTCAAGCTCTCTCTCAAATGCCTTTGATGAAAGAATTTGACAAGTTTAGTTTGTGTTTTGAATCATTTGCTTAAAAGTCATTATCAAGCTTTGCTTTTGCTTATTCATAGTTTAGATTTGATTCTTTTTTTAGTAGTGCATTTGCATTTACCATTTGACACCAACCAATTAGGTTTCACCCTGTTTTTAATCATTAGCTAGCTTCCATAAGCTATCTAGTCATTTTCCTTGTGAACATAAAACCACCAAAAGATCAAAAACATCATAAATCATCACAAAAGACCAAAAACATCACAAAACACTACACACAATGCATTAAGAAACAAGCACCTAGGTACATACAATACACTTCACTTCAGCAGTTTACCAACCCTGGTTGACAATTAAATGAGCTCAATTTAGGAGACTAGATTGAGACCAAACATTTTGGCGCCGTTGCCGGGGAAGTGAAAACTAGGTAACCTTTGTTTCTTAGTATCCAAAAATAATTATATGCGTAGGGAGAGAGATTCAAGGGGAAGATTCATAAGCAGCAGAGGCAAAAGTTTGATTTCTAGAACACCACTTGTTTCATCTAGATCCAGAGTTAGTACACCTTCAACTCATACCCATATTCCATCCTCTCTTGATCCTAGACTTCTAGAAGATCTAAAATCAGATATCCCATTAGAAAAACCTTCCACTTCATCCAATGAACCTGCCATAGAAGAAGATCTAAAAACTCCTATTAGGGACACAAACCTTTCCACTTCCACAAGAGAGTCAACCATGGCAGAAGAAGGAGGAGGAGGAGTTTTTAATGGGAACACACACTATTTGGAGGTAGAGGTAGAGGTAGAGGAGAAGGAGGTAGAGGAGAAGGAGGTAGAGGTGCAGATGGAGGAAGAGGTAGAATAGGAAGCTCTTTTGGGTTCCGTATTATTGATGAAGAAACCAATACAACCATGAAAAATATTTCACCCTCTGTCCTTCCAAACTTCTATGGACTTAAAACTGAAGATCCTGAAACCTTCTTATTCGAATTTGAAGTGCTTTGTAGAACTTATGACTACTTACAAGATGCTCAAAAATTGAAATTATTTCCTTCAACTTTGAAGGGAGCAGGATTGAAGTGGTTTATGAGTCTGATCAGCAGTTCTATTAGAACATGGGAAGACATGAAACAAGAATTTCTAGAGAGATATTTGGATTATTGTATGCTGGTTAATCATAAGGAAGAAGTGTTCAAGATGTTACAAAAAGAAGATGAAAATTTGGAAGATTTGTTGGAGAGATTTAATTACAATATCAAAAGAGCAAAAATGGAAAACCTAGATCAAGACACCTTAAAAGCTCTTTTGTTGAAAACAATTAAGGATGAATGGTTGGATATTCTTAACATGATGGGAAAAGGGGATATATCACAATTCACATTACCTGAAATATCTGAGTTATGTATCAACCTTTCAATAGGGAAATCTAAAACTGTCAAAGGTCCAAGAGATCCTGCTCTTGCAAGGGCAAGTAAGTCTGCTTCTGGGACAGTAAGTAGATCAGAAATAGGACACATGCTTGATGATTTTAAATCTGACATCTTAAGGAGTCTTAGTGAACAAATAGACACCCTCAAGATACAAAACAAGCAAAAGGCTGAATCTGATGCCTTGGCAATCTTTTGTCCCAAATGTAGAAAGAAACATGCCTTGAGAGAGTGTCCTTTGGATGTAAAAGTTGTAGAAACCTGTGTTATTTGTTCTAAGAAACATGAGACCAAGAATTGTCCTTCTCTTCCTGGTCTCAAGGCTGTTTTTCAGGAGGAAACTCCTACAGATTCCATAGAGTATCTCAATTTTGTATCTAGAAGACCTTGGCAGGGACCTCAGACACAAGGATTCCATGATCAAATGTATAATCAACCTCCACCTTGGAATCCTTGGCAGCAACCTTGGCCCCAATTTCAAAATAAATCTCAGTCCTGGGCACAAGGAACACAAAGTCCCTATGGAAGATACTCTCCATACTATCAGTATCCACCATCCTATCCACCATACCCACATTTTTATCCTCAAAATCCTCAACATAATTTTCCTCAAAATCTTCAACAAATTTTTCAACAAAATTCTCAACAACATCATCAAAATCAACCACATCAAAATCAACCACTTTCATTACCATTCCCTAAAAAATCAAATCAATTGCCTGCTCAACCCATACCAAACCCCAATAATAAGAACCCTCAGAATACATACATGATAGAAGGCCAACAATTTCCAACTTATTTAATCACTCCTTTAGACCTTAGTGATGTTCAACTAAGGTCTGGAAGAATACTTGAAAAGAGGAAACCTTCTGTGATCATACAAGAATAAGATAATTCTGAGGAAGACTCCCTACGGGTGAATAAAAGTCTTGAGGAAGACACATCCTTTCAAGACCCACACATTGAAAAACTAAAACAAAAAGATCCAATAAATCCAACTCCTGTATTAGAGCAACCATCCACGTCTACTTCTATACCTCCCTTTCCGGAAAGATTACAAATTGATAGAGGTGTAGAAAAACAAATCATGGTGCCTAATTATGATTTCTTAGATGAATTGAGAAATGTTTGCATTAAAATTTCATTATTGCAAGCCATCAAGGAAATCCCAATTTTAGCCAAAACAATAAAGGAGTTGAGTATGAAGACAACAAGAAAAAGAATAAGAGAAACCAAGAAAATTCAACTTGTAGGACAAATATCAGACATTATGATGGGCAAGATTGCTATTCCAAAGTATCTTGACCCAGGAAATCCAGTTGTCAAAATTCACATCAATGGAATTGAAATTCAAAACACACTCATTGACTTAGGAGCAGCAATAAATATCATGAGTAGACAAATCATGGACAAGCTGAAACTTCCTAATCTTCTCTTTACACCCACACTATTACAATTAGCAGATAGATCTGTGATCAGACCAGATGGGGTAATAGAAGACATTCCAGTGTCCCTAGACTCTTGGGAGTACCCTATGGATTTCATGATCCTAACTCCTAAGAATAATCTAGGAGGCCATCATGTTATATTAGGAAGACCTTGGTTGGCTACAGCTGATGCTTTTATTAGTTGTAGGTCCGGTGATATGTATATTTCTGATGGTAGTTCAACTAAGAAATTTACTTTATATCCTCCAGGTAGGACAATTACAGATCTAGATGACACTCAATGGATAGAGGATGAAGAATATTTACAACCACTCTCCACAATTTCAGAAATTAGTGAAGATAATCAAATTCTGAATACTCTAGAAAACTTTGAATCCTCTCCAGAACACAAACATGAATCATTTCAAGAGGGATCCAATATTGAGTTTTTTTCATCTAGGAAGATGTCTCTTCATTCTATGGACAAATTTGGTAGCTCTACAAGTGAAATTTTCCCAGGCAAAACTTTGAACATAAACAAGAACCTAGAAAATTTCAACAAGAAGAGTTAGTCAAAGTATTACAGAGACATTCTTCTGCATATGCATGGGAATACACTGACATGAAAGGGATAAGTCCCAAGACTTGTACTCATCACATCTATATAGAGGCAAATTGCAAACCAATCAGACAACCTCAAAGACGGATGAATCCAAATCTTAGGGAAATTGTTAAAGAGGAATTGCAAAAATTGTTAAATGTTAATTGCATCTATCCTATTTCAGATAGTCAGTGGGTTTCTCCTTTGGTAATTGTGCCAAAGAAAAATGGAAAATGGAGGGTGTGTGTTGACTACCGAGAACTAAATAAAGCTACTCTTAAAGACCATTTTCCCTTACCTTTCATAGATCAAGTATTAGATACATTAGTTGGCAAAAAGTACTTCTCATTCCCAGATGGGTTTAGTGGTTACAATCAAATCCAAGTAGCACTTGAAGACCAAGACAAAACCACATTCACCTGTCCCTGGGGTACCTATGCTTACCGAGTATTACCATTTGGATTATGCAATGCACCTGCAACATTCCAAATGGCAGTATTAGGAATTTTTTCGAATCTAATACATGACTGTGTAGAGGTGTACATGGATGATTTCATAGTTTATGGGAATACATTTGAAGAGGCTTTAGAAAACCTGGAAAAAGTCTTAAAAATATGTCAAGAAGCAAACCTTTCACTTAGTCATGAAAAATGTTTTATGATGTTTACAGAAGGTATTGTTTTAGGGCACCACATTTCAGGGGATGGGATTAGAGTTGATGAGGCGAAAGTGGAAGTCATTTCTAACCTATCCATTCCAAGTTGTCAAAGAGATGTTAGAAGTTTTCTAGGATTTACAGGGTATTATCGGAGATTTATAGAAAACTTCACCAAAATAACATCTCCACTCTTCAAATTACTCACCAAAGATTGTGAATTTAAGTGGACTTCTGATTGCCAGTTAGCTTTTGAAACCCTGAAAACCAAAATTTCTGAAGCACCTATATTAAGGGGACCTAATTGGAAGTTACCTTTTCATATCTCGACAGATGCTTCCGATACAGCTCTAGGAGCAGTATTGGGACAAAAAGATTTAATTCCCTATGCCATCTATTATATCAGTAAAAATTTGACTCCTGCAGAGTTAAACTATACTGTAACTGAAAAAGAGTTTTTAGCTGTTTTTCATGCCATAAACAAATTTAGACACTATATAAAAGGCTATGAAACTTTTATTCACACTGATCATTCTGCAATTAGATACCTAATGAACAAATCAATTACTAATGGCAGAGTTATAAGATGGTTGTTACTCTTACAATAATTCAACATTACTATTCTAGATAGGCCTGGAAAACAAAACACAGTAGCTGATTTCCTATCTAGACTCCAAAATATCAAAGATGACACTCTAGTTGAAGATCAATTTCCTGATGAATATATTTTTGCAATCTCTACTCAAACTCCATGGTTTGCTGATATTGCTAATTATTTAGTTTCAGGAAAATTTCCTTCAATTATGAATGCAAGGGATAAAAGAAAAATCATTTGTGATAGTGCAAAATATTCATGGGTTGCTAATGAGTTGTACAAGACAGGTCCATATTTGATCATTAGAAGGTGTGTTCGTGAAGATGAGATGCCTGAGATTCTCAAAGCATGTCATGATGAACCTTGTGGCGGACACTTTGCGGATAAGAGGACAGCCTATAAGATCCTTAATTTAGGATATTATTGGCCATCCTTGTTTAAAGATGCTAAAGAGTATGTCAAAAGGTGTGACAGTTGCCATAGGGTAGGGAAACCTTCTCCTTCAGGTGAGATGCCATTACAACCTCAGGTACATATTGAACCTTTTGAAAAATGGGCTTTGGATTTTGTAGGACCTATTAGTCCTCCATCAAGACAAAAAAAATATATATTAGTTTGCACTGATTATGTTACTAAATGGGTAGAAGCTAAACCATTACTTGTTGCTAATGAATCATCTGTAGTTACTTTTCTTTTTGAGGATATTTTTACTCGTTTTGGTGTCCCAAGGAAATTGTTACAGATCAAGGAGCTCAATTTACATCAAGGCTAGTGGAGCAAATGATGGAGAAGTACAAAATCAGACATAGAAAAACTACTCCTTATCATCCACAAGCAAATGGTCAAGTGGAATCTACTAATAAGATCATTGAAGGAATCCTAACAAAGACTGTTCATTTACATAGAAGAGATTGGGTAGATAGGCTTCCTGAAGCCTTGTGGGCCTATAGAACTACATGGAGAAACACAACAAGTCATACTCCTTATGAACTTGTTTAGGGAAAGCAAGTTTTGTTTCCCATAGAGTTCCAGATTCAAAATTTCAAAATGGCAGTTCAGCTAGGACTTGATTTAACGGAGGCACAAAAGCATAGACTGGAGCAAATTAATGAATTGGATGAGATCAGACAAGATGCAGTTCAGAAAACAAGTCTAGTCCAATAGCAAAGGGCTAGATGGCATGACAAGTACATCAAAGAGAAGAAATTCAAAGAGGGTGACTGGGCTCTATTGTTTGATTCAAAATTTAAGGATTTTCAAGGTAAATTTCAGACACATTGGCTTGGGCCATATGAAATTGTTGAAATTTTTGATAATGGGGCAGTAAAAATCAGAACTATAGATGAAGAAGAGGTCACTTTTCTTGTGAATGGTCATAGATTAAAGCTATATCACAAACCACTCTCAAGAGAAGAATTTGTCAAGAAGTTCCAAGAAAGCAGTGATGTGAAGTTAATGAAGAAGAATCTCTCTTCTTCATCAACTTGATTAAATTTTCTGAAGCATTTCTCTTCGAAAAAAAGAAGAAGGTATAAACATGAAAACCAATCATTGATTGGCATGTTTATACATAAAAGATAGGGTGAAAATCAGAGTCTCTCTGACACTCTAACTTTTCCATTTTGTTTTTGCAAGCAGCTGTTAAAAAAAATCATAAGTTCAGATCCAGAGTGCTTATGATCCATCTCATTTCATTTCACTTCATTCACCTATCCATCCATACTCCACTTCATTCATTCATTCATATTCTACTTCATTCCATGTTTCATTCATCTCATTCCATACTCCATCCATCTCATTTTTCATGTCAAGATTTAAAGTCTGATGTCTTGATGTAAATGAATAAAACATATCATGGATTGCAGGGTAGTTCTTATGTTCTTTCACTCCATTTCATAAACTGAATCCATTCCATTTCATCATCCACTTCATACATATCATAACACATCATCCATCTCCATTCATACCACATAAAATTTCACCTATATTTCCAAAAACACTCCATCCCATGATCAAAATGCTCTACAGGTACATTCTGCAGCTTAACAGACATTCTACAGCTGTTCAGCCTTTCCACAGCTAGCCAGACATTCCGCAGCTACAAATCCTGAAGACATTAGTCAACAGACATTAGAATTGCAACAAAATGATCCAGTGTATCCATGAATAAAAAGCATCAAGAAGGATTATAAAGACTCTTCCAAAGGTGGACAAAGAAGACAAAGACTACAAAAATCAAATGAAAAGCAGAGGTAACAAGTTTAGATTATAGTGGCATTTCATAAAGTTTAGCATAGTTTTAGTTATGAATTGTTCGAAAAGGTTGTTTTAATTATTTTTATTGATCAAGACCAATAAACCCTCCACAAACTTTGGATTAAAATCTCTCATTTCAAATTCCATGCCTGACATCATTTAAGCGGTTAAAATGGCCGAAGTATATGAATTCTTCACGTCTCTTAACCAAATCATTCAATGATGATTCTCTTTGCCGTTGTAAAATCTCCGCCATCTTTTCAATAATTAATTCGTTTCCTCCACCTCACTCCATTACCTCATTCCATGACCACTGCCATCACTCCATTCTATAGCTATCATTTCATTCCGTAGATAGAGATATTCTTATCATTGTGAGCAGAGCAAAAAGGGTATATCAGTTTGAATCACCGTGGGCAGAGATTGAGCATTATCACTATAAACACAGAGGTATAGCAGAGAAGAATTTGAAGCCATTTGTTACTGTAGACAGAGATATAGCAGTATGGGAATTTGAAGCTATTTGCCACCGAGAGACAGAGGTATAGTAGTGTGGGAAATTTGAAGCCATTTGTCACTGTCAAACAGAGGCATATCAGTCCAAAGTTCAATTGTCAACAGAGGCATATCAGTCCGAAGTTTTGAAGTTGTTTTCATTGTCAACCAGAGGTATATCAGCTCGAAGTTTGAAGCTGTTGTCACTGTCAATCAGAGGTATGTCATTCCGAAGTTTGAAGCCATTGTCATTAAGAATTTGAAACCATTTCAATTCGAAGGTGAAAGTTATTGTTTCTATGGGTAGAAGAGTGTTAATCTGAACATTGAAAAAGAAATTATGGGTTTCATTGTAAGAACTGAACCAATGGGTTCAAAATATTTAGAAGGCTACCCTCAATGAAAAGAAATGTTGCAACAGATAGGATGGCTTCAATTTTTGGAGAAATTTAATGGCTTCCACAAAGAAGTAACTAAAACATTTGCAAGATAATTTCAAGGAACTGAAGTTGAAGTGGGAGATGTCAAATTTACTGTCACTGAATTTTTCATTGCAGAAGCTACAGGGTTGCATAGAAATGGAGAGAGATGGTTCAAAAACAGAGAATTCCACAATGAATCCTGGAAGCAAATTCTAAAATCACCAGGTATGGATGTCACTATATTTAAGAAAGGAATTCCAAGTTCTGCATTGAAAAATAAATGAAGAAACATACTACTTCTTCTGCAAAAATTTATTACATGTGAGGGTAGATATGGTACATTTTATGTCTACCACATTAGACTGATAATGCATTTTCTGGGGGAAGACTTAAACCTACCCTATTTCTTGCTTCAAAGCTTGAAAAAGATGGCTTCTTGTGTTCAAAGAAGGGTTCAATTTTTAGAGACAACTTTATATCATCATGGTTTGATTAAAATTTTGGTTTAACATCATTTAGCCAAAACAAATGATACATGGGACAATTTCTTGATAAGAAATCATTTTGAAGAGCCAAAAGAACCCTCACCGGAACCACAATCTACAAAGAGAAGCAGGAAATGGAGGGCTTCAAAAGTTGAAACTGATAAAACAGTCCAAGAAAGTAGTGAGGAAATCATTTCAGAGAAGTTGACTCAAATCAAGAGATAGCTTAAGGAAGAAAAGGTAATCAGGAAATCTGTCATGGAGAAAGGAGAGGGATCTTCTCAGCCTAGAAGAAGCCACAGACTAAAGGGGAAACTAAGGAAAACTCAAATCAAACAAACAGGGGTGATTAATATAGAAGATGAGGAAACATCCATTGAAGAAGATGTTGAAGAGGATTTTAATGAAGGAACCCCTGAAATTGACCCTGCTCAACAGGAAATTTATGACTATGTGGAAAATTTGGAAAGGAGAGCTTCAGAAAGCAGAGAGAGAACCCCCAGTCCTCCACTGTCTGAAATAGATGTATTAAGAAGGGATAGGTATGAGTTGGAAATACTTAATAGACACATCAAAAATGAGAATTAAATTCTCAAGGATCAAGTCAAGCTCAAAACTGATATGAACTCAACCTTATCCCTACATATAGACAAAGTGGAAAAGACCAATGACAAGTTGAAGAAGAGGAACAAAAAACTAATTAGGGCACTTACCAACCTAAGGTTCAAACTTGTTATCAGAAAACCCATAAGATCTTTAGCTTCTAGACAAAGGAGAAGGAGAGGATTAGATGTTTTTGCAGAAGCCTCTGAGTTCATAGGATAATTTGCATGAGGACATGCAAAGAGACAGCAGTGGGGGTATGTTGAGCCTCAAAATTGTGCTTTCTTTCATTCCACTTTACCTCATTTTCCTTTGTCCATTGCTATCCTAGACCAAATTGATCAATGAATTTAGTTAAAATTACTTTTAGAATAATTTACATGACTGACTTGCTAAGTTTTGTGATTTTTTCCATTGTAAAGCATTTTGACCGGAACTAGCTGCAGAATGCAGACATTCCGTAGCTAACTAGCGATTCTGCAGCTGTCTTCACGTTTGAGTATGTTCCAGGTGGCCTCTCAAGGGAAACCGCATATGGGCATAATCCACGTCATGTCTACATGGTTCGTTGCTCACCATGAAGGAAGAAATGAATTCTGGGTATGGTTTTGATACTCGGGAACACATTTAAGAAAGCGGACTTCTAGTAGGACTGTCTCAGTCTAGATGTCCATTTCCTTGTTACGTAGCCACTTCAAGAGTCCTAATGTGATTCCGAAAAGGAAAGACAATGTTCCTGAAATTGTTGCAAGTCTTGTTATTTACATTTGTTATATAAACACTTGGGAAACCGAGAGCTAGGCTAGATTTTGTTCTAGATTCTGCTTAGATCCTGTGCTACATTTCTGAAGACGCAGAGTGCTCTGTTCAAGTTATTTCACTTTTAATGAAGCAGACAGTGTTTTTTTGAAAGCGTTGATTTGATTTGGAGTTATATTCCCTCAGGTGGTAGAGGGCCCCTACCTCTTGCACGGATTTATTTGCATAATTTAGATAAGTATTCTAGCTGCCTTTACATTTGAAGTTGAATTTGTAGTTGTTTTCATTAGCTACTATAGTTATACTCATTCTAACTCTTCCACAAGAAGAATCTCTTCCAAAAGATTATAATGATGAATGGGAAATGGCTATAGTATTGTAGGATTTAATTGTAATCTCTTTTATTCACCATCACAGTTATACTTATGCTCAATACTCTTCCACAAGAAGAAACTCTTCCAAGAAATCTTTATATTGTCTTAAGCATGATTGTGATCTTGAACGTTTTAGTTGTGTGTTTTCACTAAGTACCATCTTTGCTCTTGCTCTTAAACGCTTGTCCAAAATATCATAATAACGAGTGGGATATGGCTATGATATCTTAGTTTTTCATTGCTTTCAGTCTTTATGTTTACATTTGCACTCAATTACACAGTCAGGATTGTTCTAAAAACTCTTCCAAAAGAAGGAACTCTTCCAAAATATCAATCATGATGGACAAACAGATTGTATAATTCCATAGAATAATGCATGATAGCTTAGTTAGGATGCTCCAGAGTTTAATTGCACTTAACTCATGTTCAGTTGTTTTGCTTTAAGTTTGATAATGACTTGTAGTTTAACACTGTTTTAGGCTAGTGACATTTTAGGTTTGGTTGTAGCTCAGCTCATTGCATTTGCACTCCATATTTAGTTGTCATTCACTGCATTACTTCAGTTGTTAAATTTAACAAAACAACCTTCATTATTCACAAATCTCTTCTTGTTCTAAAATCCATAATTGATTCATAAACATATGAACAGAAGACCATATCACTTTAAGGCCTGAAGTACTTCTGCAACTTCCTTATCATCTTACAAACAAACATTTCCTCAACAAACTATTTCAAAAATCTATAACCTTTGAGTGAAGTGTAGTGCTATAAAACTAAGTTGTAGAATAGAGTTAGGAACTAGTCTTAGAGTAGAAGATCTTATGATGGTATCAATGTTTTACTCCAAACATACTTCAACAAATCTCTAATCAAGGACAAAATGTTGCATCATTATAAGTTAGTTGTTTAAACTGTTTAGTTAGGAAGATTTGCATGCTTAGTTGACCATGTTTCAAGCTCTCTCTCAAATGCCTTTGATGAAAGAATTTGACAAGTTTAGTTTGTGTTTTGAATCATTTTCTTAAAAGTCATTATCAAGCTTTGTTTTTGCTTATTCATAGTTTAGATTTAATTCTGTTTTTAGTATTGCATTTGCATTTACCATTTGACATCAACCAATTAGGTTTCACCTTGTTTTTAATCATTAGCTTCCTTCCATTAGCTTTCTAGTCATTTTCCTTGTGAACATAAAACCACCAAAAGATCAAAAACATCATAAATCATCACAAAAGACCAAAAACATCACAAAACACTACACACAACGCATTAAGAAACAAGCACCTAGGTACATACAGTACACTTCACTTCAGCAGTTTACCAACCCTGGTTGACAATTAAATGAGCTCAATTTAGGAGACTAGATTGAGACCAAACACTAAGTCCACTTGCATGTCCCACAAACCAACCTTTGAACTCGAATTTCCTATAACTAACTGATTTTCCACTTCAGTTAACTATTTCAAGTGCTCATTGAGAATAGATTAATGTTTATTGTCCAACTATTATTAAGGGATGATAATAGTCAACATGCATCTATAAATAAACATGCAATCTATAAATAGAACTCAAATATACATCTAAAAATAGAACATCATCTATAAATATAATTTTCTCACCATATATAAATAGACATCATCTATAAATATAATTTTCTCATGCATTCTTAAAATAGACTTCCACCTAAAAATAGCCCGAGTTCCATACCAGTGTAGGTGCATAATTTTCACTAGGATCTTCTTGTTGAATCTCAACAATATCCCTTTCTTCTAGCTACCAATTTTCCTCTTTCATTGTATAAACCCTTGCATGGAATTTTTTCCTTGGAGTAAATACTGAAACAAAGTGTTCCCCTCGAAATTTATGCCCAAAGGTGTTGTAAAAGTCAATTTTACTGCGTTTCATTTCTGGATTTTTGTGCTGTGACTGTCCCTAGTTAATTTCCTGCCAACAATTATAAAATTTTGAGTTCTATAGGGTTTGATTGAGAGAGCATGCAATTTTGAGTCTTGATGTAATTGTTGGATTGTATCATAAAACACTGTCACAAGGTTTGGAAACTAGAACATCTCCATTTGTTGCCTAAAAGGTTGTTCATAAACTTATCCAATTCATTGCTGCAAAAGTACCTTGCCTCCAGTGTGCTGCATATTCCACTTTTCCACAAAATCATATCTTTTTTTGAGAATTACATTACATTGGAGGCATCCAAAAGGGTCTCACTCACAGCCGTTGGATCAATGAAGAAGCCCTTGGTTGAAAAGGAGGAAATTTAAACAAGAGCTTGTTGAGGTAAAGAAGTCTTCAAGAAGAGGAAGAAAGGAAATTTAGATATACTAATAGAGGTCAACGCAAAGGTAAATATTCATTAGGAGGATTCTACTGAGGTTTAAATTTTTTATTTTTAATCAATAATTCAGAAATAGGTTAATTTTGATGGAGATTTCAAAAACGCAGCAAGGGCATGCCACACATTTTGTATAGTCTTTTATGATGAAGAGCTAAATAAATTTTGAGATTTTGGTTGTCTTGCGGGATGTTATAAGTATGTCACAGCACCTAATTGTTTCCTCCAACACTTTATATTAGAGGAAGTCATTATATGCTCAAAATTTTGAAGGAGTTGTGAAATTTAACAGGTGCTGCGAAAGTTGACAGTTTGTTGCGTTTTGACTATTTTTGTCATAATTTTCAAAAGTTTTTTTTGACCAAATGGAAATGAATTTAGAAAAAATGAAAGAAGTTTTTTCCAAGAACGAGCCAAAGAAAAAAAAAATCCTTGTTTTTTGTGCAAGTGTTATATATTGGGAAATTTGAATGCATATTTAGAGCCTATGTTTCAGGTTTTGTCATCTCTTGTTTTAGTTATTATGTTTAGGTGCAGATTGTGAGGAGATGGAAAAGAATTTTTAGAAACTAAGGGAGGTTTCTCTCAAGGACACTATCATAAAAAAATCCATTAGATTCCGCACAAATGTCAGTATTCAGGATATATGAGCTAGTCTTTGACCCATATTTTTGTATAAATTCAATCTCTATTTAGTTATGAAATTGGCTAATGCACTGCGAAAGTAGGGAACAAGTCAAAGGGAGGTTTGTGAGAACTTTTAACCTTATATAATAGGTTCAACACCATCACAGGGGCATTTTAAGCATACCCATTTTATTCTTTTTGACAGATAGGGGCTGCAACCATACAAAACATGGAAGCCACTTCAATTTGTTGCGAGTCTAGACAATCAACACTCTTCATTTAAAATTTCAATTTTGAGCTTCTATAAGTGGTTTAAATAATGTAGATATGTGAAAATTTATCTAAGGATTTGTATTTAATTTTTATTTTTCAATATCCCAAGTTGATGATGTACTAGGAAAGTTATAATAAATAAGTCAAAGGTAGTTTCCTAGTACCTAGGAAAGTGGTTTTTGTTTGCTATTTTCGTGTAATTAGTTTTATCTATTAGGGGAATAGGTGGATTTAAAACCCCTTATACTTAGGGAAAGAATAGTGTATATAATTCATGAATTTTAATGTAGAAGGAGTTGGTTTTTGGTTGAGTTTAGAGAAGAAGACCTTTGTGCACTGTATTTTTGAAGACTTTTTGGTAGTGAATGAATGGAATAACAGGTGATTTGCAAGGATTCTTGTGTAAGAATTTTGGAGGTTTGTGATACTTTTATTTGTAATTTATCTTATGTGCTTTCATCCCTTTAATGTTCATATTTCCTTCTTGGAAAAAAAACATATGATTGATTCAATAATTCATATTTAATTATGCTCTAATTAGTTTTCCAAGTTATTAATGTTTTTAGCTTTTAAACAACACTTTAGAATTCATCCATTGTTTGATGCTCTATTGTGTTTGTATTTCACATTTTATTCTTTCATCTCCTATAACAATTTTATATAAAACCACCACCAAATCTTCCTACCTTACCCCTATGGAGAATCCCTCTATTTTCCCAACATCTCACTGAACAAAATAATATTTGAACTGACTCCATGCCTAATGGATTTGACTCTTTTCTCATAAACATACCTCTAAAATAATTTTTTTTTGAGCTTATCAGCTAGCCTAATATCCTATTTGTTGAGTAAACTAAGTGAGAGAGCTCTCTCTAGGCTAGAAGGGCTAGATTTTGGCCTAAAGTGGTTTATGGTTACCTCTTTCATTTTCTCCTCAACCTAAGAAAACCACAGAGTGTTAACAAGTTGTTTAGAAAGGAATGCCACAAAGAGGAAATCATAGGGAACTGAACTATGCAACCTTCACTGGCTAGCTTATCTACTATTTTATTTCTCATCCAGTGAAAATGGGTGGGAATGATTAATGGGATAGTAGTGAGAAGCATGGAAAGATGAATTATGAGACTCTCAAGTCTCCAAATTCGAGATACCTTGTTCAAAGGAGCGTGATTAAGAATTTTGGTGATCATGTTGATAACTAACTGTAGGTCCCCTTCCACCATTAATTTGGTGTAGCCCTCAATTTTCATAATCCTTAGTTCTTCTTCTATAGATTTTATGTTGACAACATTGTTGTTATGCCCCATGAACCCATAGTATATGTAAATATGAGCTTATGAGTGGTCCCTAAACACTCCACCAAAATACGCTTCCCCTAGGTTTCCTTTTGAAGCTCCATTAAAGTTCAACTTGAGAAAGTGTAGAGGTGAAGACATCCATAAGAAGCTCTAGGAGTGGGATTATGAGAAGTAACTATATAATAGGATGAACTTGGGTGCATTTGATAATATCGAAGAATTATGGATTCTTCTCTAGAGGCTTGATAGTCCTATTATGACCAAGTATAATATTTTATGGATTCCTGTATATTTTTTTGGATGATAATCCATATATTGTCTTGAGAAAGGTAGTAGTTGTGAAAAATGTGTTAGTTTATTTCTTTCTAGATGGCCCATAGAATAAATCCTGGAAAGATGACCCAAATTCCATTTTAAATGGAGTTGTGAAATATTTTAACTTTCCAATTTTCAATAGTTTGAGTGATGCTCAATGGATTTTGTTATTATTAGAGAATTATTTTTTCCAATTTTTTCCAAAGGATATTGGTGTATGAGTAGCCACTAAACAAATATTCCAAGTTTTTTGATTCAAGATGGCATTTGATAACACTAGGAAGGACCAAAATAATTTCACTTTTGTGTATTATCCTAGGTCAAAGTTTTCCCATGAATAAGGAGCCATAGAAATATGGATACCTTTGGTTACAATTTTCTTTTCCATATTTTCTCAAGATGGATACTTTAGGGATCTCTCTGAATATTTTTTCAAATTTGTATGCTTATTTTATGGAGAAGGTGCCACTATATTCCTAACCCCACCTAAATTTATTGGCATGGTTAGAGATTTAGATGTGTATAATTTCTTTAATTTCTTGCCAAAAAGGATCTAGGTATCTCGATTGAATTGGATGCCATTCGTCTAGTTACAACCATTGTATCCATAAGGGGAAGGAATTGTAATTATTCCAATAATATATAATTTTGATTCGACCCTAAGCTATCATATTGAATTTGAGAGTATCAAGATCATGTTGGTCTTTCAGCTTAGGTAGTTGATGTCAAGAGTCCTCCTAGAATAGGACTATTTGATTGTCACAAATTTCCTAGGAGAAATGTTGTTGGATTATGTGCATGGATCATTTGGTTAAATACCATATGGAGGATCCCACTTGTATAAAAGGACTTTTTATGAGTTGTTGAAGTGGGATGTGTCTAGGATATTTTAGAATCCAGATCTGCTTCCATAAGTATTTCCCTCCTTGTAGCCAACACCACAAAATTTACTCTCCTAGAGCCGCAGCCATTTTTGTTGGATCCCTATATCCAAGAACACCCTTTAGCTTGGGCTTGTAGAGTTTCTCCTATGCCATCAATGCCCATTTTTTCTCCAATTTATCTCCTCCCCATAGAAAGTATCATTGAATACTTCATATGGAGCTAAGGATGGAGGACTTGAGACATGAGAGCTGAAAAAATATAGGTTGGAAACACTTGAAGGAATGATTTGAGAATAATTAATATTCCCACTGTGTTGAGGGAGAGATATGTACAACATGCCATATTGCTACTAAATATATTTATTAGATCAACTCATAGGTTTTTCTTGAGAGAATTGTCAAAGAGTAGAACTCCCTGATATTTTAAAGGTAATTTATTGATCTTGAAACCAAATATCTTGACAATGTGCTTATGCACAACAAGTGGAGTGCTAAAGAAAAAAAATGATATTTAGTTTTTTTATTTATATATGTGAGGTGAGTGATAAATCTTCCAGAACTTGAGAGAGTCCTCTATTTTCTTGGGTTGTTGGGATCCGCATGCACATTGTCATCCACAAATTTCTGATGTGATAATGGTAGGTCCTCTCCAAATAGAAAAATACCTTTTATCATTTTTCTCAAGATAATGGATTTGAGAGTCCTACCTAGCCATTTTATTGCTAAAAATGAAGAGGAAGGGGAACTGGGGATTTCCCTCGCGAATTCCTTAATAGGGGGAAAATGGATTGGTAGGAGAGCCATTTAGGAAAATGGAGAAAAAATAAGATGAAATAAGATCTTTGATCTAGTAAATCCAAATATTGTCAAAGAAAAAGGCTTGGAGGATCCTAAAGAGATAGGCTCGATTGAGCTTATCGAACAATTTAGAGAGATCAATCCTAAGAAGCATGCCCATATTTTTAGATACTTTTAAGGAATGGATGGTTTCATGGGAAACCATGATACCATATATAATTTGGTGTCCTTCCACATATCTAGATTGTTAATATTAAATGAGATGTGGGAGGATGGGTTTGAGGCAATGTGCTATGATCTAGGTGATGACTTTGTATACAAAATTACATAGGGAAATGAGCCTAAATCCACTGGGGTTTTCCATGTTGTCATTTCTAAAGAATAGAGTTAGGAAGATGACATGAAATGCTTAAATCATGGTTTGAAATTTACATGAATCTTCCATTTCTTTCTAAATAACATTACCAACTATTCTCCACCAAGTATAAAAGAAATAAATACAAAAATTGCCTAGCCCTGGGGGATTTATATTTTGGCATGGATTTAACCAACTCTTCCACTTCTTCTTTAGTTATTTCTCTTATAAGGGCTTCATTTTGTCCCCTAGAGACCATGGATGAAATATACTACATAATGCATTGTATGGATGCATCTCTTTATGGTTTGGGATTCGACAACAAAATTTTCTAGTAACAAACCAAGTCTTGTAGATATCATCATGTCCTTATAATGTGATGCATTTTTTATTTTTTAAAGAGGAAATATGATTATGATGGTAGTGTTGTAGCATTGAGTTTTGGAACAAAGTTGTATTTTTCCTCTTATTTTAGCGAACAAATTCTTGAATTTTGCTACCAAATGAACTTTTCCTATATCCTTAATCCAGTTGGGTGAGAAGCCTAAACTCTTATTTGATTAGATCACCTGATCTACCTTATGGAATGGCTTATTGTTGATATCCTTCCATTGGTTCTTCTTGTTCAAAAATGTAACTAGTGTCTTTCTTCATAATTGTAATTGAGTCATGATGTAATGTATTTGCCAAAAGAAAGAAAAATAAATTTTATTATAAATGAAATTGACTTATTAAAGCTTTGGTTTCATTATTGGGTCAATTTTTATAGTCAAGTGCTTCATTTTATGCTTCTAGGGTTTGTGTGAAGAGTTCTTGTCCTTGTCATTATGTAACAGATCCTTCTTAGGATTTATTAGTCAAAGAAATAAATTTATTTTAATGTAATTTAGGTATTTTAAGCCTCTTCCACCAAGTCGGCCTCAAGAAAGGAAAAGTTAGCCTAACCAAGGGAATTTAACCTAAAAAACTGACTATATATTGGAGCAACTCGACTCATTTAGAAGAAAATATTTCACAAGTTTGAATTACAAAAGATGGAAGTAGTAAAAGGTGTGAAATTGAAGAAAGGAGGAGGAAAGTGCTAGCGAAGGAGAAGGAAATATCTATCTAGACAAGGAAGTCAAAATTTCTCTCTCTTATATCGCATGTGCAAAGGAACTAAAGTTTCAGGAGGGTCAAAATTTTAGTCTTGAAGCTATGCTGAAATTTTTATGCAGTAGGGTTAAATATTTTTCCTTAATGCAATATTGATGCAGTATTGAAGTAGTGTTGATGTAGTATTGTTGCAGTCTATCTTTGAATGTTGGAAGGAAAATTTGAGGGATGAATTGGTGGATTGAGGAAGGTATTTAGTCTAAGGTCTTTGTCTATTTAAATTTGATTTTTATAGTGGAATTTTTTGACTGTGTTTTCACCTATAGAGGGGTTTTAGCCCTGGTAGAGTGCCTATATTTGGTGTCCCTGATATTGATGTTTTGATTTGATGATTGATTGATGAAAAGAAGATAAAATAAGAACATAAAAAAATTTAATAATAACACAAGAATATCACAAGTAATTATTAATATAATAAAATATGTTTTCCTTTTCGATTTTATAATACTTATGAGTCTTGTTTAGCTTTGAGAATGTCGCGAAAATTCTCCTTTTCTGAATGGCTTCCTTTTGAATTCCTTCCATTTTGGATTCTAAGTATTTTTTAGTTTGGATAATGTTGTTAATTTTTTCCTAGTCTAGATCTTAAGCTAAGTTTTGATAAGTTTTAAATTTTTCTACAACTGCTACATGGTTTTTCTCTCAACGTCTTCCATTTCATCCCAACGTTCCTTAATTCTCTTGTGAAATTTTGGATGGTAGAACCATAACTATTCCAAGTGGAAAGACCAATTTTTTTTACCAATATTTGATATCTATGTCGAGTATAATAAGCCAATGTTATGATCCGTGACTTGAATGAATATATGCCACCATGATATTCTCAGAGATGATGAATATATCTAGTTGGGAGGATATTTATTTCAAACCACCTCTATTGTTGCTCTATGTGTGGATGTCATTAATGGTTTCCAAGTTGAGCAGGTGGGTTGATGCCATTAGGTCTTGGAAAAGGATAGACTATACCTCTAGTTTTCTAATTACTTCCTTCTTTTCCTCAAGGAATTTGATCAGATTGAGATCTCTACCTAAAATCTAGGGCCCATTAGATATTAGAATATTGAGCTGCTGAATTGAATTTAGGAATGAAGCAATGTCTATGGAACTAATGAGATGGAATTGGATTTTTAGAAATTTGAAAGAGGTGAGCATGTTTATAATTGAAACCTCTCACGAATTCTGAAAAATAGCTAGAATGCTCAACTAACCTTGGGAATATATCACCATATATTGAAAATCATGTCGCCATTTGGCAGTTAGTTGAATTATAGCCTCATAAGAAGTTTTTATTTCTTGGGTCATCAAAAAATTTGGGTGTTTATAATTCCACTTATATTTTATAAGCCTCTTATTACCCATGCAATTGAGGCCTCTAATATTCCAATATATTTATTCCTTTCATTGAGAAGAAGAGAAAATAAGTCATTCAGTTGAGCATTGGAAGGTTATAAGAACATATCTCAGGTGAGGTTAATAGTCTTTACATTCCCCTATTGGCTAGAGTGTGGAGATGGTTTAATATCTAGATTCCCTTAACAATTGGGGTGGAGGCCCATCTCTTGGATGCCTGTTAAAGAGAGTTCTGAAGCTTCATTACTTGTTTCATGGTTTCTTAGTGGGTTTTAGATTCCTAGATAAGGGTAAAACCAATATGTATAAATCTTGAGGGTGGAGGAGATGAGCCTTTGGATTCCCTTGTTTAAATTAGGGTGGAGGTGTTAACCTCTGCATTCCATTTTGTTTTTGATGGTGGAGGTGGATTATCTTTGGATTCCTTTTTTTAGCTAGTGGGTGGACATTGGAAGGTATTTGCATTCCTTGTTTCAGCCTGTAGAAATAATAGCTGGTGGTAGAGGTAGGTTACCTCTAAATTCCCTATTTCAACTAATTACTAGGAGTAGCTAGTGGGTGGAGGTTTCAGGCCTCGAAATTCCCTATTTCAACTAGCATATTTGGTTTTCATCCTTTGATAAATCCTCCTAAAGATCTGGAATCTAGCTCGATGATGATTGGGTGTAATAAGGGCCACAATGTAGTCAAATCTAAGGTTGGGTGGAGAGTCATAGTCTCAATCTTAGTTTCCAAACTTATTTTAGAAGATAAGTGTTTCCTAAATCTCTTGTACATATGAATGTTATGCATATGTTTAAGGTGTTGGTTCAATGCCTTGTAATGCTAATTCTCGTGTGAATGGATAATGCTAAATCTTGTGCAATTGCTGAGTAAATTTCAACTTTTGAATGGTGGAAATGTTGATGCATGTTTCTGATCCTTCTAATTGAATATCTTGAACCGACCATAGTGTTGATCAACTATTTAGATCAACATTAAGGAATGAAAATTTTCCTGTTTGTTTTCATGGGTGAATGGATGGATTCTTGTATGTGATATTAAAATTTTATATGCTAATCTCCAATCCATAATGACATATGAATTTCTGAGTTGATGTGTGTTGGTAGATGGCCTGATGGCTGAAGTATGAAAGAAATGTATAAATCCTTGTTTAAATAATTTCTATTTAAATATCATATGAAATAATTTTGAATACTAGGCCTTTATATCATTGTATTAAGAACACGAAGGAAAGCTTATGGTCAAGCTACATGTTTGTTTAATTAATTTATAGATATACCCCAATGTGGGAAAAAGTTCAGAAGAGATAACGTCATGTTCATATACATGCACAAACATGTATATGAATACACACACACACACACACACACACACACACACACACACACACATATTTGAGGAAAATTGGGGCAGATCCACTCGAAGGGATCATATCCCATTGACCAAACTAATCAGAGCCTAACCTTAAGGGAGTTGAGGAGAATTGACCTCGTGACCTCCCAATGGAGAGGTGCTTTAACAATGTGACCTCAACCAATTTAGCTAACCCTTAGGTCTGTGTGTGTGTGTGTATCATGTATGGAATCGCGTTGAGGGAGCCCCCCTAGGTGTGACATCACAGGGGGGGGGGTCAATTTCAATATAAAACATTGATCGTCATAGGATCGTATTCCCCATCAGAATAATCTTGAAATTTCCATTTTAAAGGGTTTAGTTCATGGATTGACGGTGGTGAATCATCATGGCATGAATGGGGGGTCCACATTTTAATTTTAGTCGTCGGATTTTTAAGGCATTTAATGACCATTTATGCATGGGTCTAGAACCTTGAGAGGAATTATGATAGTAGAAACCCCCCTTCTTGGGTCAACAAGAGAGGGGGGAGGGTCCCCATTTGAATTAGAGCCACCAAATTTTATGGAAGCACCATCACTATTATATGATCCCCAAAATTCGTATAACGAAGAATTTCAAATTTGCAGGGGTAGGGCCTTGGCTAGGAAAAAAGGCCATAAAGGTTGGAGACATGGATGAGAGGGTGATGTGGTGCCCTTGTGGCATGAAACATGGTACCATGATTCGACCATTTGGTAAGTCCAAATGGGATAAAAAAATGTGACTTGTGGCACCCCCAGAGGAGGCCACGTGGAAGACACAATGTCAGTCTATGTTACCTTGGTGTTTTAATTTGATGACATTAGCTAGATGATTTAATTTGATGAAATTGTCTAGGTGGGTTCTGTTTCATAGGTTTTATTGTGAGGGGCACCTTAGGCTCCCAAGAGTTTTACCCCTGCGATGACATGGCACTAGAGGGGACCACTCCATTTTCATGTGTCTTCCATGGATGTTTACTCCTCATTGTATATAAATTAAGGCATGATTCAGTCAACATTTGGATTATGAAATGGCATGGACGGGTCAGTAGCTGGAATGTGGCATGTAAATGACACAGATAGCCATGTGGGGACCACGTGGAGGTAACATGGGTGCTGCATGGCAAGTTAGGATGACATGGAAGTGTTTAATAGGCCAATATTTAAATCGCCATAACTTTCAAACCAAGGATCAAATTAAGGAAACAATCATATCGTTGGAAAGGTATGAATGAGGAAACCACAATGGTGCTATTGGTTTTGTGTTTTTATAAGGTTGAAAATTTTAAACCCCATATCCATAATTGTACCTAGGGATTGGATCAACATAATAACCACTTGTTCTCATCCTTAGTGTGGTATATAGGTGGTAAAGGGGGTGTGTTACAGAGTGGTATCAAAGTAAAGTTTCAACACTATACATTTGGAGATTAAATGAGGTATTAGAGTAGCATCATATGTGTTAAATCTAGATATTTGTTTATATGTGTTGCTTGATGTTTTCTATTATGATTTATGCATGTAGCAAGGTATTGAAAAATTGATATGATTTTATTGATATTGATGTACTAACTTGAAGTGTTTTGTTTTAGCTAGCCTTTCAATACTAGAGTATAAAAAAAAAGCCATGGTGATGATTAAGTGATGCATTTTTTTTAATTCTAACAATTATGCGTGTTTATGTCAACACATAGGGAGACACTAAAGGCTAGAAGAGATGAGGATAAGAATGGTGCAATACAACATTAATAGGTCATAACATGGATATGAAGAGGAAGACTCAGTGGGAAAGAGAGGAGAGGTAGGTTCTCTTGACTGGATGGATTCTACAAGAATATTAAGGGTTGAAGTAAGGAGTTTCAATGTTGAAAATGAAAGGATTGTAACGACACAAGACAGACAAGCATGAGAGAATGTAGTTATTTGGAAAAGTCTATCAGAATTACAAAGGAAAAAGAAACATGAGTTGGGTGTAAGCCATAGAGTCAGGAAGAGTTCCATAAAATAAGAAGAAAATACTAATGGAGTAGATGAGATAATATCCAAGAAAAGGCACAAGTTTCCAAGTGAAGGCACCACAAGAGGAGGTACTCAATTAGATACCTCAAAAAAGAGGTCAATAAATGATGGGAAATGATATGTTAATGTTCATAAATCATCATCATCATCATTGACACCATGAGAAAGGGAAGGAGTATGTGTGAAAAGAGTTTAAGAAATCTAAAACTCCTACATTTGATGGCGAGACAAAGAAATTAGAGGATGTTGAAGCATGGTTCCTAGGGATGAATTTTTTTTTTCAGAATCCAAATCTATTCAGAGAATGTGAAGGAAAAGGGAGATACCTTTAGTTTGAAAGCTAAATCAGACATATGGTCGGGGGATTTAAAGAATGTAAAAGGAATAAGAGAAGAGGGGTATTCAAGTGAATTTTAAGGGAATTTCAAGAGAAAATACTTATCAAATAGGTATTTTGAAAACAAGGAAAACAATTTTTATGAGCTTGTAATGAGACATATGTCGGATGAGGATTAGACCACCAGGTTTATAGTGTGTCTAAGATAGGTTCCTTATCTTAACGATAAGAAGGAAAAGGTTTGAAGTTTTATCAGTGGGATGCCACTATCATTTAAAGATCATATTGAATTCAATGAGTCACAAACATTAGAGGATGCAATTAGAAATTTAAAAACTGTTATGAGAGGTCAAGACACAAACTTGAATTTAGGAACGATTGGAAGGAAAGGATAAGCATGAAAAATAAAGGAAAATGGCATAAGAGAGAAGGTAGGCCACAAGCTACATGTAAGAGGGAAGGTGTGACCTCAGCCAACCATGGACGACTATGGATAATTTTTAATTCAGATGAGAAAGGCTGTGCAAACCATCTCGTGGAAGGAAGAAAAAGAGGCAATGTTAGGGAACCATTGAAATGTTGAACATGCAGATAAAAGCATCCTAAAATAGATTTTCCATAGAATATGGACGTTGGGACATGAATTTACAATTTAGCAGAAGCCTAAATAGTGGGGGATGTGGCTTAAAGCATTCCTAAGATATATGTAGTACTTGATAACAAACAAGATGACCATTATGCATCCATAATTGAGATGGAAGGTCATATTTGTAACCACTTTATCTCCATTTTAATTGAACGAGGATATAATTATATCTATGTTAGCCCATAAATCATGGAGTAGTGCCTATTGGCTAGGAAATTGCATGAAGAATCATGGTTAGTTCAATTAACCACATGAGCAAAGAAAAGAGTGGAGCGTTGGGTAAAAGCATGCCCATTGGAGCTGAGTTGCATGCTAACAATTCTAAATTTTAATATATTTCCACTAGACGCGTACACCACACTTATGGGAATGTAATGATTGTATATGCATCCCACCAAGGTAGATTTCTTTGAGAAGGAAATCTAGTGCTTAGATGAGTTTGGGGAAGGAAGGATATCGCAGGGAAAATTAAAACCCACATTAGTGAGGTTAATTATATCCATGCAAGAAAAAAGGAGTAACAGGAAGGGGTGAATTTTATTTGTTCTTCAAATATATGATAGTACTGAAGCTAACAACAACAATGAAGGTGATGACCAGGGAATTCTAATGAAGCATCCCACTCTAAATCAATTTCAAGATGTCTTTCCTGAAGAGATATTAGGTTTTTATCCTCAAAAAGAGTTGGGGTTCTCTATTGAATTGTTACCAGGGACAACTCCAACATCCAAGGCTCAATATAGGATGAAAACCTCAGAATTAATTGAGCTAAAGCTAAATCTCAATGATATGGTGGAGCACCGACCTTATTTGTGAACAAGAAATATGGAACACTCAGGTTGTGGATCAATTACAAATAACTAAACAAAGTAACCATTAATAACAAGTATCCTTTTCCATGGATCGACAATCTATTTGATCAACTGAGAGAGAAACAATATTTCCAAGATCGATTTATGATATGGATATAATCAGGTGCACATTAAGGATAAGGACATCCATATGATGGCATTTCAGATAATATATGTACATTACGAGTTTTTGGTAGTGCCTTTGGGCATATTCAATGCACCTGCAATGTTTATGTGCCTTATGAATAATGTGTTGTTCCATTATTTGGATAATTTTGTAGTAGTTTTTGTTGATGACATATTTTTATATTTAAAGACCAAGGAGGAGCATGAAGAGCATTTAGCTGCAATACTACAATTTTTAAGAGAACATAAGCTTTATAAAAAGCTTAGCAAATGTGACTTCTTCTAGTACAAATCCATTATTTGTGAGTGGTTGTTGTTCCAAAGAAGATCAATACGATCATGGAATGGCCAAAACTAAAGAATGTAGCTGAAATTAGGTCCTTTATGGGACATGCAGGCTAACATATAAGATTCATTAAAAATTCTCCAAGATTCACCATCCAATGGCAATCATAATATTGTAGAAGAAAGGAAGAAGTTTGAATGAACAATTTAGTGCGTTACAAGCTTTAAGAAGCTGAAGCACATGCTCATCAATACACTAGTGCTAATAATAGAAAACCAAAATAAGGATTTGTGGTGTGCACAGATGCATGAAATGAGGGACTTAGGGGAGTATTAATGTGTAATGTTCCCTTTTCAACATATTTGTTTTTTAAATAATAATTGTGACTTATTTATATATATATATATATATATATATATATATATATATATATATATATATATATATATATATTTGTGGTGTGCACAGATGCATGAAATGAGAGACTTAGGGGAGTATTAATGTGTAATGTTCCTTTTTCAACATATTTGTTTTTTAAATAATCATTGTGACTTATATATATATATCCTTTACTTGGTAATCATTTCTATGATGAAGTTTCTTATATCAATATTAGAAACCTTTCCATTATTATATTGTTACTTTCTCCAAATTCCCTTCCTTAAAAATACAAAATTCTCTCTATAAATTAATTTCACCTATCTCTCTCCTCCATTGATCATTCTATATTACTAGGAAATACTAATGATTTCCATTTAGACATCTTCTACCTGCTTAATATGTTTGTCGTGAATTTAATTGCTTGCCTTATATATCTTTTGTCTATTATATATTTGACAAGGTATAGCATTTCCCTTTAAAAATGAAAAATGAACTAAAAACATAGATATATGATTTCTTATCCATCAATATATTCAATTGGTGTATTTATACTTCATCATTCTCTTGTACTAGTGTCATGGATATCGCTATATTTACATTGGGAACATTACGAACCCTAATTTCAAAATTATTATTTTAACCTCCTAGGAGGTCTTATACATACTTATATATTGACTTCATGGCGTTTAACCTTTGTATATAACTATACACATTCCTTTTAGCTGTAAAATATAGTGTCCAACCTTTATAAGGTCCTGCAATTCGATTACGTTCTTTAAATGTGATATATATATATATATATATATATATATATATATATATATATATATATATATATATATGGCAATGATTTTAACAAATAAACCCTAAATTTTGCCATGCGTACACATGTTAGCTCATGGTGGTTCCACAAAGGGTCCGCTTGACCTACCACATCAACAGTCATAATGTAATCTTTCAAAAACAATGGCTGAAATAATTCTTAGGGTTTCACAGTCATACAAAGTCTATTCTGACAGTATTAACATTTTCTTTGTTTCTCTTGCGGTGTTCCGAGAACTGGTTACTCTGCAAACCTAGTTTCCACTGTAATTCTTCCAGTATAGAAAATTTTAGTGAATATTTCCACGATTTTTCAAATTAATGATCACTTGGACCGTGGATTACTCATTTTGTTCAAATTTCTTCAATTCTACAACAAAGGTAAATTTATATTTTTCTATATGAGATTATCTCTGCATTTAAATTTGTTCTTTGGTGCACATTATTTAACATTTGTATTGTTCTGGGATAATTATGATAACTTGTTTTATTTTTGGGGTTCTTTCTGCAAGTATTTCAATGTTCCTATGATAACGATTCGTTCGACTATGATTGGCTATTGACCATAGAGTTACACCACAGTTTAATGCATGTTATACTATGTTATTCTTTTTCTTCTTGTATGTCGACAACCCCATGTAAACCCTTACTTTAACTATATCGAATTTGTTTATATTAAATATGAGTTATTTGTTTCATGTTATTAATTTTTTTGTTTGAGGTAAAATTATTTATTTCCTTGCAATTTCCCTTTTCCATGTTCATGTTATTAATTTTTTTGTTTGAGGTAAAATTATTTATTTCCTTGCAATTTTCTTCTTTTCCATGTTCAAGGTTTAACTCATTCTCTCTGCCTAAATTATAACCCTGTAATTACTGGATTTACAATATTTTCCACTTCCTAACATTTTGGATTCGATTTTGTTTTACATGTAGTCCTACTATTTTTCTTTAGAAAAATAATATCTTTCTATACATAATGACTAAATTCATTTTATTCCTATACAGGTAGAAGGAACAAACTGGACTGTTGTGATTAATTTCAGGTCATTTCCATAATTAACCCTCTTCCCATTATTTTACTTAGTACTAAATTTTTCTTCGCACTTTTTGTCCAATTTATTTTTCGTTAATAATCACTAATTCTCTATATATTTCACTCCAGGTAATGATTTCACTTTCGGACAAAGTGAACTTTCCTTTAATGTCTCCAGATTCTGCATGGTTCTAACTCAACTCATACAACTTTTCTACCAGGTCAGAGATTTCCAACTCTTGGTTTCTCGTTCTTCCTGTTGTGATTCGAAGTCAAGTTTCCAGGCTGTTAGGCTCTAGAATTTTTAGTGTTTGAAAATTTAATTATGTTTCTTTCGAACTTTTATAAGTTCTTCCTTAAATTAGATGAAATTATCTAAGCCTTCAAGCCTCTGATGTAATAATATTTTATATGGAGAATAATATTCCCATATATATTGAGTTATTAATCAAATTTTCTATTATTCCTAGATTGACTTCTTGAGGGTTATCTTTATTCCTCTATCTATTATTTTGCACAGACCATGAGTCTTTGACTCTATTCCTCTATATATTATTTTGCACAGACCATGAGCCTTTGACTCTATACTTTTCTAAAGTAACTTAAATGTTTATAATTACCATACTTTATTTTATTATGTTCCAATTATCTTCGTGTGAAGAATATTTTGAGTATTTTGTTCTCAATTCAACTATGAATATATTTCTATTTAATTATATAAAGTAAAAATAATAATTTTTGTTTCTTATTTATTCCAGAATAGCTTTGCCCGGAAGGAAACCATTCCTACAAAATTATGTAGTATTTTGTTTAATGTATTCCTTAAATAATAAAACCTTTTATATGTAACATATATGAATATACATATAAATGTTTCCATTGTCACTTTTCAATGTATATGCGTTTATGTTCTTACATGCATGTTCTTTCAAGTTCAAGTAAACACAAAATTTTTGTCTATGTATATAAACATACTAAGTATCTTTGCTCTTCATATATATATATACATTAAGTATTTTCAAATTTGAGGCTTCTTCTGTATATATATATATTTTTCTATGTATATAAACATACTAAGTATCTTCGAACCTGAGGCTTCTCGTGTATATAGAGATTTCAGCTAATTTTTCTATATGAGCTTTTTGCATCTCATCATTTCCTTGGTGCAGTGTTTTTATTTGAGCTTTCAGATCTAAGACATTTGTAGCTATATCATCCAGATTCTATGAAATGCAAATAGACTGATAATTTGCATAATTCATCATTTTTATCTATTCAGTAGGTTTTGGATCTGACTGTCGTCTAAGATGTAGGAACTGTAAATCTCCTTGTAATGTGCCATTCTTGAAATTTTGAGTACAGTTACTAGGGCCAAGATGTCTTTCTAATAGAGGAGGTAAATTACTCTGCTTGCCTCTGGGAAGACTCAGCATCTTAATATCTTTAATGGGAATAAAGATTTGTATGCAGTCTTGACAATCAGAATGTTGTCCTCTATGATCTAAAGAAGTTGACGTTGATGCTGGAGAAGAAAGAACTTGAAAATTTTTTCGGGGTTCTTCTTGACAATATTCACATTTTTTTTGAAGAAACAAAACTATGTTTCTGTACATGTTTCTGTAATGGATTAGGAGGAAATCTCATACTAGAAGAACGAGAAAACTGATAAATAGGCTCCTTAGGTAGAACCATAGCGGGATTGATAGTTATTTGAGGTTTCATTTCTGACTTAGATTTAACAAACATGAGTTTGCTAGATCCATCAGAACTTTTTATCATTTGCAACTGATTTGATCCTTTTGATAAGTGAGGATATTTCTGGGCTATGGGAGTGTATGAACTATCCCATTCAGAAGGTAAAGAAACTTCAGAAAAACCAAGTTGTAAAGGCATTGTGTTTCCTGGTCCAACTATAACACCTTCTTTCAAAGCTCTTTTATTCAGCTTGGGGATTATAGGAGGCATAGTAGTAGTTACAAATCTAAGATAGATGGTAGTATGTAACTATGCAATATGGGTGTGAGGAGCTACATCAAAACCAGAAAACTGTATATAAGCTTGTAGAAAATGATTGATGTATGGATCTGTAAGGGACACTTGGTATCTTGGAACAAGGGAAGACCAGAATGGACCATGATTTAAGGGACCTTTAAATCCACCTAATAATGCATCATTAAAGTTATTGAGCCTGGAATCGAGCACATAGTTCAAGCAGGAGGTGTTTAACCCTGGTCTGACTAATGGATTAATTCTAAATTGTACCAAACCTATAACAGAGTTGAAATACAGATAACTAATAATCTTACCTCACAAAAGATAAATAAAAATGGCTCTGATACCAATTATAAAATCTCAAGTAAGAAATAAGAATTCTTATTATAAAGAAAGCTCTTTTATAGAGATATTTCTTCAGATCTCTGTTTACAGGTGCATATATTACTTTACAGTGGATGGTTATGATTTCTCTGAATCTGGATGCACATAGAAGAGCTCATGAAAAAAAAAATTGTCTTTCTTGAAATTATTCAATAAGAAAGAACAAGACCCGATATATAATGATATAATAATCTCTCAGGAATTCGACCCACAACCTAATTGGACACTTCCTAAGGTTGATGTTGAAAAAATATATGATTTTTTTGTGTTCAAGTTTAAGGCTGCAAGTATGTTCAGGTTTACTTCTGTGAATATTCTAGTTTCAGTTGGTCAGTCAGTATATCAAGTACCACTAATAAATCAGCAATATATAACATGGGGATTGGAGAATGGATTCAAATATGTTCATATTAGTTTGGTACAATTTGGAATTAATCCATTAGTCAGACCAAGGTTAAACACCTCCTGATTGAACTGTGTGCTCGATTCCAGGTTCAATAACTTTAACGATGTATTATTAGGTGGATTTCAAGGTCCCTTAAATAATAGTCCAGTCTAGTCTTCCCTTGTTCCAAGATACCAAGTGTCCTTTACAGATCCATACATCAATCATTTTCTACAATCTTATATATAGTTTTCTGGTTTTGATGTAGCCCTTGACACCCATATTACATAGTTACATACTACCATCTATCTTATATTTGTAACTACTACTATGCCTCCTATCAACCCCAAGCTGAATAAAAGAGCTTTGAAATAAGGTGTTATAGTTGGACCAGGAAACACAATGCCTTTATAACTTGGTTTTTCTGAATTTTCTTTACCTTCCGAATGGGATAATTCATACACTCCCATAGCCCAGAAATATACTCAGTTATCAAAAGGATCAAATCAGTTGCAAATGATAAAAAATTCTGATGGATCTAGCAAACTCAATTTTGTTAAATCTAAGTCAGAAATGCAACCTCAAATAACTGTCAATCCCGTTATGGTTCTACCTAAGGAGCCTATTTATTAGTTTTCTCGTTCTTCTAGTATGAGAGTTCCTCCCACTCCATTCCAGAAACATGTACAAAAACGTAGTTCTGTTTCTTCAAAAAATTGTGAATATTGTCAAGAAAAGCCCCGAAATTTTTTTCAAGTTCTTTCTTCTCCAGCATCAATGTTAACTTCTTCAGATCATAGAGGACAACATTTTTATTTTCAAGACTGCATACAAATATTTATTCCCACTAAAGATATTAATATGCTGAGTCTTCCCAGAGGCAAGAAAAGTACTTTACCTCCTCTATTAGAAAAACATATTGGCACTAGTAACTGTACTCAAAAGTTCAAGAATGGCACATTTCAAGGAGATTTACAGTTCCTACATCTTAGAGGACAATCAGATCCAGAACCTACTGAACATATAAAAATGATGAATTATGCAAATTATTAGTCTCTTTGCATTTCAGAGAATCTGGATGATATAGCTATAGATGTCTTAGATCTGAAAGCTCACATAAAAACACTGCACCAAGCAAATGATGATTTGCGAAAAGTTCATATAGAAAAATTAGTTGAAATCTCTGATCAGCTAGACACAATTTATAGTGCACTCTTAAAATTTCAATATACCATTCTAAGACCTATATCTCCTCTAGAATTTGAGGAAGTCGAGCGAGAAGGTCCGAAGTTTACTTACCATCATGCAAAGATGATCATACTTTGTTCCTAAAAATGATCAATTCTTTAGATACAACCACTCTTGAGAAAATTCACCAAGGATCTCAGTTAGCGCAAGAAAAAATAATGTTGGTTAGTAATAAGTTTGCTCAGCTTGTTTTAGACATCAAAGGAAATACTATGTTAGAAGAACTAGGAGAAAGGTCTTCTAAAACAAAAAGAGGAAATGCATTTTATTTTTCTAACAAAAATCCTAAGACTACAGAAGGTGATGTATCTTCCCAATCTCATTCTAATTCATTCACTCAATGGGCTCATAATCTAGCCAATATAGAAATTAGAGAACAATCAGCTTCTTTTCATAGCATTGGGAATGCTATGTTTATAAATTTTGATAGTCTAGATAGAGATCAAACATTGATTATTCTACAAATAATTAATACATGGGCTAAATAGAAAAAAGCTAAGTCTAAACAATCATAGAGAGATGTAGTCCTACAAATATCATGGGCATTCACAGGAAATGTTTGTTTATGGTGGGAACATTTAGGAACTACACAGTAGACAAAACTCCTTGACAAAATAGATCCATTAGAAGCAATGCTGTTAGCACTCTCACATGAATTTTTAGGAATCATTCCTTCAGATACAACACATTAAGCTCAAATGTTTATGAGTCAAAGACTCTGTGATTTAGACTTGCTACCTGAGTATTATTGTACAATGCAAGGGATTTACTAAAAAATTCATGATTTAGATAACACAACATATCTTAGACACTACATTGCTTCTATGCCAGGGAGAATTCCTGAAATGGTCATACAGGAATTGGATACACAAAAAATTTCAATAGATTCTTTGTCTTTAGTAGCACTGCATCAATGCATACTCACCATGCTTAGAAATCAATGCATTGCTTACAAAAATAAGAAGAATATTAAGAAGAAATTATTATTCAGTCCACAACTTTATGACATATTCAATGGAACACATAGATTTTGGTGTTACAAATCATATAAGAAGAAAAAATAGGATAAAACTAAAGATTGTCGTTGTTCAAAATTATACTGGAAAGGTACTAAGAGACCATACAAAAAACCTTCCAATAATAAATATGGAAAAGACAACAAATCAAGCTATATCTTTCGCAAAAGGAAGAAACCTGTTCCTATGTCTAATAGTAAGTGTTTCATTTGTGGACAACATGGACATTTTTCCAATAATTGTCCAAACCAGAAGCATAAGACCTAGATAAAATTTTTTGATATTTTTACTTCTTCCCAGAATCCTGTAGAATGGGATCTAGTTTCAAATTATGATTCATCTGTAGAATGTTTCTCAGTGTATAGTTAAGATTTAGAAGGTGGAAGGGATATAGATATTCATAATTTTCAAAAACTATCACTTGATTGTATAGACTCAGATAGTGACGATTGTACATTTATCTTAGATCTCAAGATGTTTTTAGAATTTAATATTTCTCATGAGATACAACATCTCCAAAAAGAGTTGGAGAAGTTTCCTCCTAGTCTGTTGATTCCTAGAAACAGATTATAGAAAATAATTGATGAATTAATGAGAAACGCTCCACCATTCAGAACTTTGCTTCCTGTTGAACAAAGAGAAGAATTTACAAAATATTATGTTTCTCTCAGAGGGTCTATAGAAAAATAAATCAGCCAAGCAGAAGAAAGAATCAGAAGAAATAGAGAATTGATGGCTAAAACTACTGAAAATATTAAAAAAGATGTTCAATTGTCAGATTATTTAAACTCCCAGTTTGTTTCTATATGTTATGAAGTAACACACATTCCTAACAAGAGTTCAGAAGAATTGGTTGAATGCCTAGAGTCAGATATTAAATATATAAGTGGAATTGGGGATCAGATGGTCATCACCATAGGTATCAAAATCCCTAGTTACAATTTGTATCATCTAGATGCTCAGATCGATACAGGAGCAATCAGTAGCTATTGTAAATGAAAAGATATCCCCTCCTATTACTGGCAGCCTACCCAAATCCAATTCAAGGCTCTAAATCATCAGCTTATGAGAATTTCTCATGTTGCACCAGACTTTGCTATTTTGTTAAATAATTATGTTGTGTATGTAAAATTGTATAATTATGACATAGGTGCTCACATTCTCTTAGGCCAGGATTTTGTACAGAAATACATGCCATTAATTGTTGATAAAGATTCCATCACTTTTACAGTTCAGCTGACCCAAGTGAAAGTTCCAGTTAAGAATAATTACATCATCAAGGTTGAACCAGACCAACAGTTAGAAGAGCTTGAAAGTTCACTCAAAGATCTTACAAAGATCTAGAAGATTGTAAAGAACACAGATCTCCATGCTCCACAACTTTTGAAAGATATAGTTCAAAAGATTCGAACAGACTGTATGTCAGAACATCCAAATGCATTTTGGTCCAGAGAAAAATATTTTATCACTCTTCCACACAATGAGAATGCTAAGCAAAAACCTCAAAAAGCATTTGCAAATCATATGAGCCCATCTGAATAAGAATACTACAAACAAGAGATTCAAGATTTACTCAGTAGAAGACTGATTGAACCTTCTGAGAGTTCATGGGAATGCCCTACTTTTTATGTAAACAAACATTCAAAACAATACATGGGGAAGAAAAGGTTAGTCATCAACTACAAAGAATTGAATGATGCTCTTGCTCCTACCAGGTATCCTCTTCCTAAAAAAGAACTCTTGTTAGCTAAGATATCTAAAGCCAATGTTTTTAGCAAATTTGACCTTAAGAGTGGTTTCTAGCAAGTAGGAATTGAGTGTACTGACAGATATAAGACTGCTTTCGTAGTCCCAGGAGGCCAGTATCAGTGGAAAATCTTGCCTTTTGGACTTAAAAATGCCCCTTCAGAATTCCAGAAGAGAATGGAAGATATCTTCAGACATCTTGATTTTGTGTTAGTATATATAGATGACTTATTAGTATTTAGTAAAGATCTTCAAGAACACAAGAAACATATTGAAGCCCTTTACCATATTTTATATAGCCATGGTTTGGTTTTATCTTCAGGGCTTGAAAAATTCGTCATAGCACGAACCGAGATACATTATCTGGGACTCACCATTTCCCAAGGAAAAATTGTTTTACAAGAACATGTATTGAAAAACTTGCTTAACCTCCCTGATTAGTTTCCAGACATAAAAACAACTCAAAGATTTTTGGGATGTCTGAACTATATCATGATTTTCTATGAGAAGCAAGCAATAGACACTAAGGTCATTTAGCAAAGGCTCAAACAAGGAGCTTCATGGACAAAACAAATGATAGAAGTAGTTAAAGCTATCAAGCATAAGATTTAGTCTCTATCTCCTCTTGCTTTACCACATTCAGATTATCCCTTCATTCTGGAGACATATGCTTCAAATGACACATGGGCTGCCATATTATTGCAGAAACATCCAAAGAGAGAAGAAGTATGTTCCTTTACATCAGGTACATTCTCAGAAACAAAACTTAATTATCCTTCTTCTCACAAAGAGATATTAGCTGTCAAAAGAGGTATTAAAAGATTTCATCTTTTCCTAAAAAGGTCTAGTTTATAGTTAAAATAGATCTTAAGCATATGAAAGGTATGATTTCCAAAAAAATATTGTTAGAACAAGGTAATTCTAGAATATTAAGATGGGAAATATGGTTTGACGGGTTTGACTTTAATATCATTTACAAATCTGGTAAGGAAAAATACCTAGCAGACATGCTTGCCAGAGAAGGTAGCATTAGAGAAATTAAAGGATTTGAAAAAGGAGAATGCTTAGAATCAGTAAGAACAAATTTCTAGATTGAATTATGTTCTAACTGTCTACACCAGTATTTTTGGGAATGCCTTTTTCAGAAAATTAAATTTCTCCCAATAGAAGTTCAACAGTTAATTTTGTTCAAATGGTATAATTCTCAAGAAGGAAGATCAACCTACAATATTAATTGGGGTTTTCTCAACAATATCCATTGTTATTTTGGCCATACCAGACCACCAAGAGATATGAATATTGTTTATATCTTTGATCCTTCCATTTCTTGGTATGAATATTATGGGATCCTCCAATTTTCTCGACATCATAGAAGATCTCCATTTACATGTATTGTGAAGATATTATGAGTAGTTTCAAAAATTGGACTCCTTTTCTGAAAATATTATTTTTTATGTTTACTCCAAGGACCACAGAGCTGGTAAATGTTAGAGCCAAAGATACTATTGATCTTCTCAGAATTTAATTACAGGAAGGAGCATTGGCTTATGACATTTTCGCCTTTAGTTTGACATTCCAATCAACCACTGTGATACTCACAACATAAGATAAATTCTGTTTAACAATGGACTTCATTGGAGACACTTGTCTAGATGAAATTAAGTTGGACCACTATTTCAGATTCAGTCCATTTTATGCTTGCTTTGGACAACACTCTCCACAGTGGCTTGATCAAATTATTCATGGTGAAGAAATCATAAACAACGAGGACCCCTCTGATGATGACAACTATTCTCCTCCGAGTGGATATGATTCTGACATAAGTCCAAAAGAACCTTATTAGGATAAGATCATATCTGATTTTCTTTGTTATATTGTACATATTCACTATTTTAGGTTTTTGTCTGGAATGGCACTCATAAAAGATAAATTGTAAACGCCCGAATTTCCATATAGCAGATAGCTAAATTATAGAGTTTACTACAATACTGCTACAGTGCGTCGCCTTCAGCAAGAGTCATCTTTAACATACACAAAGGGTTTATTATTGAATAATCATGATTCTAGTGGGCTTATCCATAAATAATCCACTATGTCATAATGGTTTTAGTGGGATTATCCATAAAGCATCCATTGTGTAATGATGTCCAGTCACGGACTAAATGTGACTAGTTTTTCTTGTGGGATTTTATGGTAAAAAGTATCCACAATGTAAATAATCTACAACATAGTTCTGTACGAAGATTCCTTTTAGTCTTGAGACCCGGAGCACTTCTCTAACATCTGGTGGGACTTGAACCACATCTCTAAGATTGATGGAAAACGTGTACAAAATTTTGTTTGTCTGATTGTCGGATGTTTGTCCCCTCATTTTATTATATAAGGAAAGGAGTAAGGCTCATTGGAGACATTCAGAGTGAGAGTTTCAGAGTCAGATTCTAAGGGTTTTTAGAGATTTTTGAGTCCATAAAAGAAGTCTGAGATTGTCTTCCTGCTCTGCATCTACAAACATCTGTTCAATCTGCTTGCATCACGAAGAAGTTCTTACTTCTATCTTTTAGAGTCTCAATCTGAGAAGCCTGTGCATCAGAGTGAGAGCTCTGGTGACAACCTAAAGTAGCCAGATTCTAGTCAGTCCAGTGTGTTTGGTATATATATATATATACACACACACACACGAGAAGCCTCAAGTTCTAAGATACTTAGCATGTTTATATACATAGACAAAATTCTTGTGTTTACTTGAACTTGAAAGAACATGCATGTAAGAACATAAACGCATGTACATTGAAAAGTGACAATGGAAACATTTATATGTATATTCATATATGTTACATATAAAATATTTTATTAAATATGTAAGGAATACATTAAATAAAATACTACACAATTTTGTAGGAATGGTTTTCTTCCGGGTAAAGCTACCTTGGAATATATATATATATATATATATGTTTTTTTACTTTGTCGTCTATCTATAACTGGTATTATATAGCCTACTATGATTGTAAAAAGAACAAACATATTCTTTCCTTTTACCTATTATAAATATAAAAGAACATAGATAATCTCTATTCTTTCTTCTCTTCACTATACAACATCAATAATTAATAACATGCAATTATTTTCTTTTCACAATTCAAAATTTGCAAGTAAAAAAAAAAACTAATTATCTTTTCATTTTCATTGTGTAGAATATGTAAATAAAACATATCTAATTCTTTTATTTTCAAAGAAAATAGGCACTGTAGGTATAGATATTGACTTGAAATTAGTAGTGTGGAAAAAATAACCGTTAAGTACTTGGATCCTCCCAACCTTGATACTACATCCATCTAGTATCACCCCGATCATAACAAGTATGCAAATTCCTTCTTGTATTTTTTTGCACTTGCTTCTCTTCAGTCTCCTCTATTCAGAATGGGACCAAAAAAAGCAGAATTTTTTTATTATTATAAATTACCCATGTACCACTCTTTTGGTCATTAGTAACTACCTCCATCTCACCAAAAATTGGCAGCAGTTATAAACTCATTAACGAGATTCTATTTCCCACTCCCAAAGAGACCTCCTTGTCTTTTATGGAAACAATTAATTGGTCAATTTCATAAATTCTCAATAAATCTAATCATCCATATTATATTCCTCGTACTTATTGATCGGTAATAAATATTCAAAAATAATTTTGTACCCTCATCTCTTTTATTCATCTGTTCTCAAGAAATAAATTTTAAGATTTATTTTTTATAAAACAAGACATCATAATTAAAAATTTACAATTAATCATTATCAATAATAAATCACTGATGACTAAATTCTTCAAATGTCTTTGAGACTTGAACATTTAAAAAAAACACACATATGCACAATCAATTACATAAAATATCAAGCTAGGGGATATCACATCTTCCCCTACTTGAATTTCACACTGTCCTAGTGTCTGATCACTGTCCTACTAGAATACATTCCACTTTGATAAAAAAATAAGTATATGCTTCTTTAAAAGCATCCTCCAACTCCCAAGTTGCCCCTTTTGGACTGAAATGTTTCCATTAAATCTTCAGCTATGTTATATCTCTATTCCGAAGCGTGACTATCCTCTATTCTAGAATACACAATGATTCTGCTACGAAATATTCCTCTGGTTCCACCTATACAACATTCCAATCAATTATATGAGTTAGTTCATGAACATACTTCTTTAATAAAGACACATGAAAGACATTGTGAAATTTTATGTTTTTTGGAAGAGAAATTTGGTAAGCAACTTGTTTAATTCTGGCTAAGACTTCAAAAGGTCCAAAATATCTAGGTGATAACTTAACACAATTGCCAAGTCTAAGTGTGCTTTTATTTGTTTTTACTTTTAAATACACATTATCTACCACATTTAATTCTCTTCAAAGCCTTTTCAAATCTACACAACTCTTTTTGCAACCTTCTTTTGCTTTAAATTTTGTCTGGCCTATTTAACCACTTCTCCCATCTCCTTTAACATATCTGTCCCTAACACTAACTGATCTTAATGATGGCCCCAATTTAGCGGTATTTTTCATTTTCTTCCATACAATACTTCAAAGGGACTCATCTTTATATATGTTTGGTATCCATTGTTATAAGAAAACTCAACCAAGTGAAGGTAATCTTCCCACTAGGCTAGTTTGTCCATAACATACATTCTTAACATATCCTCTAAGATCTGGTTAGTTGTTTCTGTTTTCCCATCATTTTGAGCATGATAAGCTATAGTGGAATTCAATTTTGTCCCCATCCTTCAAACAGTCCTTCCAAAACTTTTAAGTGAATTTGACACCATGGTCTGAAATTACTATTTTGGGCATACCATGAAGCCTAAATATTTCCTTCATAAATTTTTGTTCTATGTTGATAGATTTAAAAGTAGACTTTAGAGGGATAAAATGTGAAACTTTAAGAAGCTTATCTACAACTACCATTACTGAATCATGTTTTCTCCTGGCCCTTGGAAATCCGATAATGAAATCCATGGATATGGTTTACCATTTCCATTCTAGAATTGGCAAAGGATACAAAAATCCTGCAGGATGCTGATGGGAATCTTTCTCTTGTTGGCATTATAAACATCTAGCCACAAATTTTGCTGTCTCATATTTCATATTAGGCCAATAATAATCATTCCTTAACATTGTCATTGACATTTGATACCGAGGATGAAGAATTTTTTGTTTCTCATGTAATTCATGTAACACAAATATTTTCAATTTTGGGTCATTAGGAAAGTAAATTATTCCTCTAAATAGCAGTAAATATGCATTATTAACTGCAAAATCAGTTTCATTCTCACTTAATTCTCTAGATTTCTATAATTTCTTTTTGATTTGCAAGAATTATTCATTGAATTCTCCTACTGCGTTGGGTCTGGCTGAATCCTATTCATCAACATTGCCATGATCATATGATTCTTCAACATCCACAACTTGTTTCTCGTTGTGATCCTATAGTATAACATTCCATCTGATGCCATGTATATATCAATGAACATAGCAACGGAGCACAAAACCCCGCAAAGGGCTAAGAGAAAGGCAACCAAATATTTATTGGTAGTGTAAAAATTTCCTTTGTCAGTGAAATTGGGTGACAAAACTTGGAACAAAAGCACCGTTGTGGTAGGTAGTAGTTTGATGATATTAACGAAGCTTGGCTCTCATGATATAGTTGTGAAGAATGCAGAATAAAGAGTTTTCAGATGAATTTCATTATGCTGAATGCGGAGGACCTCTACACTATACAAAATGAACTTCCTCTGCACTCCAAATAGAGTACTACTTCATGGATATTTTTACAACCCTCCCCTCACCTACACAAAGGACCTGCAAATACATCAAATCACTATTAAGAACACACTATCTTCATCATATATATCTTTTATTATCTTTGTTTCGTAACTTTTTTATTTCAAAACATATATCTATATCTATATCTATATATATATATATATATATATATATATATATATATATATATATATATATATATATATATATATATATATATATATATATATATAATTTGTTTTTCTTTTTTCTTTTTTCTTTCAGGTTCTATAAATGCGAACAACATTATAATTTGGATTGTTTCATGATTTAATGTGACAGTTGCGAAGACTAGTGAGTAAATTTTATTTTTGATTTTACATTTATATTCTTATATCTGTTGTGCCTACAAAAAACTATCCACATCTTTGCACAAAAAACATGTATACAACATGCATATGATTTTTAGATGATTATGATATTTTTTTTGGCTTAAATACTAGCAATTAGTTCACACTAAGTAGTTCTAGCTACCAACCTATTGATGCTGTGATGAACACCCTCCAAAATTTTACCCACACTTGAATTTTGGAGCCTACTTAGGATCCTGCAATCTGTTGTTACATGGCCTATTGGTGTTTTATTAAATGTTTAAGTCTTCTTCCAATTCTTAACTGTCAAGTCACTTTCACACACATGCTTATTCTTCGATGATTTCATGAGAACACTTCCTTTATGAAATCTTGATCATGCATGGAACCGTCCATGAAGACAATGTCTGTGCAATGTCCAAATCCTTCCATCGGTCAGTTCACACTTTCGTTGACAGTCTCCATCAACTTGGTTGAGATTGTATTCTATTTCTATGTGTGTTCTCAAATGTCACTTTTGCATGCCTCTATGTTCTCAAGTGTTTCTTTCACTTTCACGACTGTCACTTTTACTTTATTTTTACTTAAGAAGTGTCATACTCATGATTCTTCACTCCGGAATGTGTTACCTTCAATTTATTTGAATTTTTTAAGGTCTCTTTCAAATATCATTTCAAGGTGTGATATTTGTTCATGAATCCTGTGCGTTCCCTTGGCTTACATAAATGAAATTCATGTGTGACCCTTGTTTTAGTTTTGATCAGATGCATTTCTCTCTTTTACTCTATTGATGCCACACTTAGCCATTTTGAAGCCCTTTCTTGGTCCTACTATTCAGTGAAAGTTGTAGTGGCATTAGCCTTAATACTGTGTAATGAGCGCAACTTATCCATGAGCCTCATTGACCCATATTCTTCACATACTTGTGCACTAAGTATTTTCTAAGGTCTCCTTCCTCTCACAATGCATTAGTATTTCCTAAGGATAAGTCACCTATCCTTTTGATGCCTCTCTCAGTGAACAAGAGCACTTCATAAGAATAAGGACCTTCTCTCCCCTAAAAAGTGGATTTTGGATAAATGAGGACCTTCTTTCCTTAAAAAGCGCACTCTGAGAGCTTGGGTGCACTTCGAGACTATGAGCACACTCCTTTGACACAACTAAATGTGCCCTCTTATAGAGCATGTCACACTTAATCCTTCCATTTGAGTTCATGTTGCATTCATGAAGCACAAAGCTTGAGCACACTCCTTTGGCATGAAGAAATGCTCCCTCTTAGAGCACATGTCACACTCACAAAACATGAATCTTGAGCACACAACTTCGGCAAGAAGAAATTCTCCCTATTAGAGTGCATGTCACACTCACGAAGGATGAAGCTTCATCCTTCCCTTTGAGAACATATCACATTCATGAAGCACAAATATTGAGAGCACTGCTTTGGAACAAAGAACTATGCCCTCTTTGAGCGCATGAGTGCACCTACAAGGCTTGAATGTTTTCCCTTTGTTTGTTCGACATGATACAATGTTCCCTCCTTGTCCTTGAGTGCATGGAGCACTCTTGAAGCTTGAAGAATTTTGGCGCACTCCTCCGACTCGAAAAACAGTGCCTTCCTTCAGAGTACATGTTACACCCATGAAGCATGAAGTCTTTGACAGCATGTCACACCCACAAAGAATGAAGCCTTAGAGTGCATGTTTCACCCACAAAGAATGAAGCTTCATCCTTCCCTTTGAGAACATGAGCACACCTCAAAGGCTTGGATGTTTTCCCTTCGTCTGTTCGGCATGCTCTAGTGCACCTAGGTTATCCTTGGGTGCATGAGCACACCTTGAAGACCTGAAGGCTCGAAGATTCACTCCTTCATCTCTTCGAATTTCACCCTTGCACCCTTGATATATATCTCTCTTGATTAAGTGTACAAGTGCACCTTGAAGGCCTCTTGTGAACCTTGATGATTTTAAGTGCACCCTCCTAGTCAAGCCTTCTTATTTTAACCCTCTTGCATGCATATCATGAGAAAATCATTCCATGAGCTATGTAGTGATAGAATACATTATTTTAGACTAATTTCGCCTCATCATGAATGATTTTCATTGGCATGAGTACCTTCCGAGCATGAAAATGTGATTATTAAGAGCATATATCAAGGAGAAAGCATAAAGAAACACCTACAAATAAAAAGAACAAAAGAGAGCTATCATGTAGACATGAAGAAGATCATGGAAAAAATGGAAAGAAGACATTGCATGATGACTCAGAGGAGTCTGATTTTGATCAAAGAACCTTTTTAGGGTAATGATAAGAAACAAACAAGATATTCCATGAATATGAAGCATGGATAAGAATTATCATCAAGAATGCAAGATGAAGCAATAAGGAATACAACTTGGCATCACCACCTCATCATGAAGTCCATGGCATCATTGTCAAGTTATAACTTGTACAAGTGTCATCCTAATGGCCAATGTATGTGTCATTCTAGATCATCATGCATGAGTGTAATGATGTATTTTAAAGGAAAAGGACAAAATATAATGTGTGGAAGTCCAAGAGTCATATGCAGAACATGAAGAATCACATAGTCATATATGGAAGAAGATTTTATAGAAGTCCAAAAGTAATTTAGAAGTTCAAGAATTGTTTAGAAGTACAAATGACACACTATAAGTACAAGATTCATGAGGATATGAGAGGTCATTACTCTTGTTATAAAAGAAACCTCACAAATCAAGAAAGAGGCTTTTGGACAATTAAGGTTTGGAGAGATAGTCTTGGCTTCTATAATTGGTATAGGAGAGAAAAATATTCTTTGGAGAAGCAGGAAGTGACTTAATGTTCCACTATTGGAGCTAGTGTCTCATCATTGTAACTGTGTACTTGGATCTTTCACCTAATTGAAGCTCTAGGAAACACATTTTCATACATGTATCACAAATGTTTTTGGATTGTTATTGGGTTTTTTATGGTATATGTTGTGTTCATATGTACTGGAGAAATTGAACTATTTCAGTGGCTTCGGTACTCATCTTGTTGAATTTATTTTGTATTCACTTTAACATCATTATGTGAAATATTTCAGTAACGAATATTTTTATACTCTCATGTGTATCTCCTAGGTTAGTACTATTACTTTCCTTCTAGAGGCTCAGTTTTGTCTCTCCCCTCATGAAAGTATATTTTACACATTACAATTGGTGTTTCACAATGTCAAATTTCTTTCTTATTGAAGGTCTATGTATATAATCTCTTATGTTATCTATTGAAACCGAGACGAACCTTTGTGTTATGGCAGTCAGGATGATACTCTGGATGGGGATAATACTCCAAATCATGTGAGATCTAATTGGGATCTAATTGGGACATCACTTTGGGGAGACCCCTTGTATGTTGGCAGTATCCGGAACTGTTAACACAACCTTGTGCACACATTTTTATCAATTGTATCCCCACAATTTTATTACTTCCCATGTAAAGCTATCCTTTTCATTTCTCAAACTCTGCATTGCGATTTTGGTGGAAGTCCATTGTGTGGAGTGCAGAGGAACTATGCACAACGATCTTCATCTAAACTACTTGCATTTTACATTGCATGTTGGGTTTATGTGGTAATAAGATATTAGATTTTGATTTGTGAGAGTCCTCAAACAACAAAAGAATAAGACACAAATTTAAGTAACATGTGTTTAAGTGTTAGCATGTGTATTATTGTTAATATTTCATAGACAACTTTGTGCCTTTTAATTTTAATGATTGATTGATTTGATGTATGTAAACCAATTAGGTTTTTTATTGTATTTTATTTTTCGAATGTTTTTTGTTTGTTATGATTTCCCTACAAGGTTACTTCAACATGCAAGAAATCACTTTCATACTCATCCTTTTCAAGCAAATAACATTTTCAACTTTATAAACATTGTTTCTGAGTCAATAAATTTTAATGCCGCGAATGTGTGCGAAGTGCATAGGTAGATTTCGTTGTGTGGAGTGCGAATCCATCTTCACACTCCACACACTTTCCCCCATTCAAATTTATTGAAACTTACAAAATTTTATAATTTAATACATTTAATTTAAACAATGTAAACTTTGAAATGAGAATGGAAACAAGTACCCGCTTTTTTAAGGTAGCAAAAAATCGTCTGATTTTGAAAAGTGTTGATTCAGAATACTCTTAATTTTTTGTTTGCATGTTTTTTACACATTAAATTTTCATATGTACCAAGTATAAACAATATTTTTAAAATTTTAGTGATTTTTATGTTGATTTTGAAAAGTGCTGATGCCAACATCTTCCGTTTTTTTTAGAAGACTTATTTTTAACTTTAAATTTTCTAATGTATTAAACACTAATTTTTGAAGTACTGGTCTTATTCCTCTTCACTTACATAATTTTTTAAAGTGTGTTTTTTTTTTTTTTTTCGTTTCATTTTTCTTGTAGTGAGATATTTGATTTTTTGTAGTGTTAAAAAAAAGGGAAAAATTTTAAAGTTTCGATTTTCTATCTAATTATTTATTGTTAAATAAAACTTTGTTTCCCATGAAATACCCGTCACTAAAAAAAAAGGAATTTTTAACAATTTGCATAAAAATACACATTTTGAATATAGATATAATTGAAAAAAATACACATTTTGAGTCTTTTTGTTATAAGTGACATGTCAAGTAAACCATTTTTATAGAAAAAAATTAACTAAAATAAGCATAAAAATAAGCAATTTTTATGAATTTTATGTCAAATATTAATAATAATAACATTTTTTTTCCAAAAATTAAATGATTCATATAAAGAATGAAGTGAAAATCACATTATACAATTTTTAAAATTTTAAATTTTTAAAATTTTAATGTATTTTTTCTTATCTTAAAACACGAAGTCAAAACCACATAATTTTATGATAAAAAAAATTAAAAACAAAATCATTAAAAAAAATTATATATATATATATATATATTAAAAATATTAAAAATTAAAAAATTAAAAAAATTCGGATTTACCTTGCCGGGTGGCTGGAGGGGCGGCCACCGTGGGCCGAAGGAGCTTGGCTGGCTCTACCAGCCCACGATGGCCACCCCTCGAGCTACCTGATGGGGCAAATCCAATTCTGAGAATCGGATTTGTCCAGCTGGCGGGGGACCACCGTGGGCCGACAGAGCAGGCCAAGCTCCGTCGACACACAGCGACGACCCCTCGGGCCACCCGGTGGGGCTGAGAGCCGATTCTGAGAATCAAGTTTCAGCCCCTTGGACCCTTGGGCGGGCTTAACCTGATTCTGAGAGGGCCTCAATTTTTTTATATTTTTTGATATAATTGTTATTCAATTTTTTAAACTTTTAATTTGTTTTAGGTTTTTTATTTTTTTAATGTTTTATTAAGTTATTTTATTTTATTTTTTAATTTTAATGATATTTGTGTTTATTTTTTTATTTTTTAATGTTTGTTTTAGTTATTTTAATTGTGATTATTTTTTAATTTTTTTGACGTTTTTTTTTAGCTATATATATATATATATATTAATGTTTTATTTTTTATTTTTTTCAATACATATTTTTTAATTTTATTCTGAGAATAGGCTTTGGCCAGCCTCACTGGGTGGCCGCCGTGGGCCAACACAGCTCGCCAAGCTTAGTCGGCTGCCCCTCGGGCCACCCGATGGGGGCTTGGAGCCGATTTTGAGAATCAACCTACCCAAAAGCTTGCGGGCCAGAAGTTTTTTTATTTTTTGATACATTTGTCATTAATTTTTTTTTAAAATTTTAAGTTGTTTTTAGTTTTTTTAGTTTTTATTTTTTAATGTTTTATTAAGTTATTTTTTTTTAATATTAATTATATTTGTGTTCACTTTTTTATTTTTTTAATGTTTTTTTAGTTATTTTAATCGTGATTATTTTTTAAATTTGTTTTAGGTTTTTTTAAATGTTTTTTTTTAGACATTTTAATTTGATTTTGCAATGTTTATTATTTTATTTTTTTTCATCTATTTAATTTTTTTAATTTTTAGTTGTCTAATATTTTTATAATGAATTTTGAGTTTTTTTACTCTGTTTATTTTTTAATTTTATTGATTTTTTAAATGTAATATTTATTTATTTTTAATTGTCTAATAAAGTATTAATTTTTTTTTGTTGCTTTCGCTAATTTTGTTTCTTTAGTTATATTTTTTATTGTTTAATTATTTATTTCTTTATATTTTATATTTATATTTTTATGTTTATCTTTATCTTTGCAGGTTAATATGTTTTTTTTTCTTTTTCTATTTTTACGTTTGACTTTTTTTTTGGCTTTTTTTATATGCTTTTATATATTTGATTTTTTTATTTTTTATTTTTTAAAATTTTATATTTTTTTTCTAATATATATTTTTATTTAATTATTATTTTTTTTAACTTTTTTTTTTTTTTTTTTTTGTTTTAACTGTTGTTTTTGTTTGTAAATTTTTGTTTTCATTTTTCTTTTGAAATTTTAAGTTTTTTTTTGGAGCAATGATATTTTATCTTTTACATGGTATTTCAAAATGTTGAAAATTTGTCCTTGAAAAAAAATTGCTATTCCAGCATCTTCACTTTTCGTTTTGAGGGTGTTTTTGACACACAAAAATTGGCTTTTAGCGACATTTTTTAAACATGTTGAAAATTTACCTTTGAAAAAAAAATGTTATTCCAACATCACCACTTTTCATTTATGAGCTGTTTTTTCATGTTTTTTTCGGGTTTTTTGGCTTGAGTTCTTGTTTTGAGTTTATTGTTCACGTTTCATAGTTTACGTTGTTTTTAATGTGGTTTTATTTTCAGGATGCTTGAAGTTCCACAAAAATGGATGATTTAATTAGCTCTATCATATTTCACCACTTCCTCTGGAATTTCAAATTGATTGCCTTTTTACCAGAGACGAGCAAATAAATGCAATGCATACCAATTATGATGAGTATAATCATCACTAGTACATCAAATTAGCAGTGCTAAACTATTTTCTACTAATAGGTTTGATGTGACTTGTGAATGTTGTGTATAATTAAGGAATGGTGATGAACCAACCCTCTCTCGCATGCTCATTAAACACATTCCTCCCTTTGTTGAACCCTTAGTTAAACTGAGGGGGGGGGGGGGGGGAATCAGTTTAACACATTCATGGACTTTTAAAACTTCTTCATCAACACCTGTTTACACCTTCATTTCATGTTCAACTTAATATGTGGGTAATCTTAGAATGTGAGCAACAAGCATTAATATAATGTAAATGTAGACTTAATGTGAGAGCAGTAAGTATTAAGAAGATGATATAAACCAGATCAACACATAAACATCATGCATAGAGACACCAGATATAAGTGGAAACCCATAAAGGGAGAAAACCACATCTTATTATTGTTTTGATACAAAGGCAAGCTCCAACTCCCTCTCACCACTGATTTTCTGTAGGCACCAACCTAGAGGAGGCTCCAACCTCAATTATGCAAGCTACAACTTGCAAGGAAGCTCCAACTCCCATCAATTTTCTGCAGGCACCAACCTACAGGAGGCTCCAACCTCAGTCAGCTACAACTGACATTTTATCAAGCTACAACTTGATGTGGAAGCACCAACTCCCATCTATTTTCTGCAGGCACCAACCTACAGGAGGCTCCAACCTCAGTCAGCTACAACCGACATCTATCAAGCTACAACTTGATAGGGAAGCTCCAACTTCCTTACTCGTTCAAAATAAAAACACTTGCTGATTTACCTTGGATATCAGCTCTGTTCTGTACCTTCTCTTCTGCTATTCATCAGTCCTCATATCAGCCCTGCATCATCTCTGCTCAGCCCCTCCTTCTTCTCTGCTCAGCTCCTCCTTCTTCTTGTCTTTTCTCCTCAATTCTTCATACTCTGCATTCTCTATATTCACACTCTCTAACCTCTTGCAGCTTTCTTATTTTCTTCAACTCTCTTCAATTCTGCTGCACACTCTCTTCTTCTCTCACTCTGTTTTCGTCAACCTTCTCCCCTTGGATATTATCCTATTTTATACAAACTAGCTTCATGGCTGTTTGTATTCTACTGGGAATTCGAAATGGACAGCCATGTCTCTTTGCCTTCTGCCTCCTCAACTCTTTTATCCGCTCATTCAAAAAATATAACTGTAGGTACCAATTTAACATTTTAGTGGGATATTTCTTTTTCCTTTGGATACTTGCCTTTGCATCACAAACAATATAAAACAAAATCATTTACATTCAATTACTATGAAAACTCCAGCTCACTCATTCAGCCTCTTGGCTCGCTGCGCATTTGTCTTTTCTTTGACTGTGTCTTTGTCCCTTTCGGCTCTGTTTGTTTCCTTATTCACTGTCACAGGGTAACGGCCATCTGTCATACATATGTAACTGTGCTTTTTATATCAAGCTAATTGATTCTCGGCACAATAAAAATACATTTTGATATGTGCATTGCCGTGGTGTAACTACTATGTATCTGTAACAGTGCCTTTTATATATAGCACAACTTCAGCTCTCGACATAATTAGAATAAGTTTTAACATACAAACTGCCATTTTAATACAACTTAAATCAACTCTCGGTGTAATAGTAAAAGCCTATTTAACATATAAAATTCCCTTTCAGGCCCACCATCCAAACTTTGTTTTGTGCTCCAGAGATTTCCGATTGCGATTGATCGCAATCGCAAACTTCATTAACCTGTTCCACTGTGCTGCCTTGCTACGATGCGATTGCTTCCTTTGAATCCAACGGTTGCCATTGATTGGGATTGGATGATTGCGATTGAATCGCACCATCGCAATTGCATGGTTTAATGATCCGCTGTTCTGTTTTACTTCGATGCGATGAATCTTTTTTAAGTTCTTCCGATTGCGATTAATCGCAATCACAACTTGCATTTGCATGTTCCGATGCCATGCTCCTTCTCTGATGGGATGAAACCCTGTTTATTTGGATGTGCCGATGCGATGGGTCCGATGCGATTAATCGCAATCGCATCCTTTAACAGTTTGGTGCGATTAACAAAGGGTCCCACTAGCTTTCAAATCTTCGGAATTCAAACATATATGAATCGTTGTTTAAACCATATCGGGTTCGGAACTCGATCGCAATCGCAACTTTTTGTTTACATGTTCCGCTGCTTTCTCCGATGCGATTTGGTGAGGGTCCCACCTTATGGTACTTTGGTTCTTTGTTTAAAAGGTGCTACACTTATATAAAGCGCTGCATATATATATGTGTGTAATTTTCCGCTTCAGTCTTTAATGTATCCTCTAGCTGGGGTAACGATTCTCAGAATTTTATGTGGGGGGGGGGGTCCCACAGTATATGTATAAATTTATCTGTCAACATAATATTAAGTCTTTCGCTCAGACTTAAACCCAACAGTAATATAAATATATATTTATATAACTTCTCGGGTTCTGCAATTCGATTAATGTTTCCGCTCCCAGCATAGAATTAGCCATGTTCTTTATTCGACCCTTAGTCTTAATGCTACAAATGGTTCCGAATTTTTGATTACATACATCTGCTCTTACAGCATTCACCCAAAGTTTACATATATTAAAGCAGCACATATATCGTATTATGGATCACGGGTCCCACGCTCTACAGTTCACCCTCGTTAGTTAAGTATATCCATGACTTCATTATCATATATATATATATATCAATGCCTGAATTAACCCTCGATTTTAGCTTAGACCCCGGCGCATCAAGATTCTATATATATTACTCCTTGACTTTGGTATTAAACCTTAAGTAATTCAAAAAGTATCAATTATGTATCCAACAAGAATCCACACACACATTTTCCTATGGTCTCACACCATACGTCTTAACATTTGAATTATGTTTCAATTAACCATACAACTGTTGATTCAGGCCCACTAAGTCTATGCATGATTTCCCGGAACTTCAAGGCATATCTACACATAATTCTTCATGCAGAGTTTATTCCAGGTCCACTCTTAATTATATCTTTTCCAGCATTCATCTGCAAATTTTATTAACCTCTGTATTAAGCTCCTTCAGGCCCTTCCAATCTTCACTGCTCTCTCTCTCTAGTTCTGCTATTAAATGGCCCTCTTCTACTATCCTCACTACTCTGCAGCACCACCTCATCTGTCTCCTGCTGCCTTGCTACCTCTCTGCTTCTTTTCTATCTCTGCTGCTCTATTTGCTGCCTCTGCTACTTGTCTTATGCTCTCTCTGCTACCTCTTCTTCTTGTCTGTTTATTTGCTGCCTCTACTACTTCTTTGATTTGTTGCTGTTTCAGGTGTTCCTCCTTTGCCATCTCCTTTGCCATCAATGACAACATTTCCAACACCCTTTGTCTCCCAACACCTTGAATCTCCCCTTACCTACTTTCATGTACATAATGTTATGCACATTCATTCTCCCCCATGGAACATACAAATTATGACAAATCTATTGAGTGCTTGGATGAAAACGGAGAATATAGAGTCTTGCAAAGTAAGAAAAAGGAAACATGAGTTACAATGGTGACAACTATGCAGGTGAAACGTAGTCACAAAAAATGGTGTGTGCTATTTGCAATGCATATTTTTAGTGACAAAGGTAAGGAAGTTGAGGATGTGGATGTATTTAGAATGTATCCGGTTCTACAACAGTTTTAGGATGTTTTCTGACATAGATTTCAAAATTTTTTCCTCACAGGGAAGTAGAATTTTCTATTGATTTGGTACCAGGGGAAACACCAACATCAAAAGCATTGTATAGGATGAACACTCCCACGTTAGTAGATAAAATTTAAAGTAAAGAAAATTCTTGACAAATAATACATTAGGCCAAGTGTATCGCTATTGTGTGCACCGATATTTTTTGTGAAGAAGAAGGATGTCACCCTCAGGTTATGTATTGATTACAGACAATTGAACAAGGAGACCATTAAGAACATGCATATGTTGTTGAGGAGTGATGATTTGTTCGATTAGTTAAAGGAGAAACAATGTTCTCGAAGATTTATTTGAGATCTGGATATCATCAGGTATGCATTAAATAAGAGGACATCTACAAGAAAAATTTCTAGACTACGTATAAAAATTATGAGTTTGTTACATAGTTCCTTTCAGTTTGACTAATGTTCCAACTAATTTTATGTTCTTGATGAATAGCATTTTGTGTCCTTATCTGGACAAGTTTGTTATTGTAATCATTGATGATATATTGGTATATTTTAAGAATGAGGAAGAACATGGAAAACATTTAACAATAATATTGAGATTGCTAAGAGAGCAAACATAGAGCATCAGTCATATTCCAAGCTTAGAAAATGAAATTTCTTTTGAGACATAGGTACATTACTTGGGACATGTTGCTTCTAAGGAAGGCGTAGCAGTAGGTCCATAAAAGATAAAGGCTATTATGGAGTGGGATGATCCTAGAAACGTGGATGAGGTAAGATCATTTATGGGTTTAGCAGGATATTATAGGAGGTTCATCAAGAAATTTTCTCAAATTGAATATCCTATCACATCATTGCAAAGGAAAGGTAATAAGTTTGAATAGAAACATGAATGTGCAACAAGTTTTAAGCACTTGAAACAGTTGTTGAAAAACGCTCTAGTGCTAAAGATTGCAGATCTAGACAAAGAATTTGTGGTGTGCACAAATTCTTGTAAAGGAGGACTTGGTGGAGTTCTTAAGTAGGAAGGACATGTAGTATGTTATGAGTCATGTAAACTGAATGAGAACAAGCATAATTGTCTGAAACATGATATTGAGTTGGAAGTAATCATCCATGCATTGAAGATGTGGAGGCACTATCTTCTTGGTAGGATATTTGTAATGATGAACGATCACAGTGGATTGAGGTATCTATTTGACTAACCAAATTTGAACGCCATGCAAGCTAGATGGTTGGAAATGATCAATGAGTTTGAATTTGAGATCAATTACATTAAAGGTAAAAAGAAGAGGGTTTCATATGCTCTTAGCAGGAGAATAAAGGCGAATCATATAACAACTATGAGCTCTTATGAGATAGGCTTATAATATTAGATCTTACAGGTAGGTTAGCAGGATAAAAAGTACATGGAGCTCAGACAAAAGTTACAACAAAGTATTAGGAACATACATATGTGCATGTGCATGTGCAGGAATAGGTGCAAGTACATGTACAAGTGCAGGTACAAGTGCACATGATATGGACTATTGTCTCATAGTAGATGGCTTGGTCAGATTTAGGGACATGATATATGTGCCATACAATAGTGAGCTCAAGAAGACTGTCTTGAGGGAGATTTATGTGAAACCATATTCAGGTCAACCAGGATATCATAAGACATTGAAAATAGTGAAGAAGTGCTACTAATCGCTGAACTTGAAGAAACAAGTGGTAAAGTTTGTGGCAATATGCTTGGATTTTCAATAGGTTAAAGTAGGGTCTAAACATCTAGGTGGGTTACTACAACCAATCTCTATTCTAGAGTGGAAACGAAAGGTCATTTCCAGGGATTTCATTAAAGGTTTGCCAAGGACATCTAGACATCATGATTCCCTCATAGTCGTGGTGGAAAGGTTGACTAAGGTAGCACACTTCATTCTAGTGAAGAATACATATTAATCTAGTGATATGTCACTAGTGTTCATCATATATTTGGATATATTTCATGATGTTTCGAAGAATATTGTGCCAGAAAAAGATGCAAAGTTCACTTCCAAGTTTTGGAAGGAGCTGTTTGCAGGTTTAGGTACATAGTTGGCCTTCAATACAACTTATCATCTGCAGACATATGGATAGACAAAGAGGGTCAACAGGATATTGGAGGACATGTTGAGGATGTATGTGATGCATCAAAAACAAAAGTGGGAAGAGTATATTCCACTGGTATAGTTTTCTTAGAAAAATGGGTATCAAGAATCACTGTGCATGAGTCCATTCGAGGTGCTCTATGGGTGGAGTTGTAATACTCCCATCAGCTGGAGTGACCCAGTTAATAGGATATTGATAGGACCAAATATGTTGGCAGAAATGGAACAAGAAATACAAGTAATCAAGAAGAATCTAAAGGAAAAACAATATAGACATAAAAGCTATGTAGATCGGAATAGGTTGTTTACGGAGTTTTAGGTTGGGGAACATGTGTACTTGCACATCAAGCCCAGGAAGATCTCCTCGAGGATCATATCATGTGCCAAGATGGGAATTCGGTTTTATGGACCTTTCAATATTCCTGAACGGATTGGAAAAATATCCTATCTACTTGCACTACCTTCAACAATGAAAGTTCATGATTTTTTCCGTGTCATTGCTTAAAAGTATGTTAAAGATGTTGATATTGTGATTCATTGGTATGTATTGCAGGTAGATCCAGAAGGAGAATTCCAACTAGAACCTTAGTGATTTTTTCAAAGAAAGATGCACATGCTCCAGAACCAAGAAATCAAGTAGGTTAAATTGCAGTGGAAGCACTTCGGGCTCGATGAAGCTACATGGGAGATGGCAGATCAGATGTGGGCTATGTATCATTCTCTATTCGCTGGTTGAGAACAATTTTTGGTATATGTTTTGGGTGCGATGTTTTGGTTTATGTAGATATGTATATGGATGTAAATATGGCCACGAGCTATGTTATAAAGCTACAATAACGACATGGTGTCATATCATTATGGTTGTCATGTTGTTATGTTGTCATGTTGGTTTGCTTCTTAGTAGGTTGATCATTGTAAATAATACAATGAGCTAAGTTATAAAGCTCCATGGGAAGTGTGTTTTACTATCAACAATCTTGTTGGTTATAGGTGTCATTTAACACCAAGGATGGTGTTCCCCCAAGGGGGAGGGTTATGTAACATCCCTAGTAAAAAATGCATGTAAAATTTAATAAAGACAAAATAATAAGACCTTGGTCATGAGACAAATATTCCAAGCTAAGTGTTGGGAAAAAAATCATAATGGGTATTAATTTGGCTTATTATGGCTAAGGAAATTAGCAAAGGAAATGAATAAGGCTTCGGAAAGGAAACGTGACATTTATTTATGAAAATAATGGAAATTAGGAGAAAAGGAAGGTGAAAGGTCACAGGTTGCGTGTGAGGAGGAAAATGAAGGAAAAAATAATGGAAAATGAAGAAAACAGAGGCCTCATAAATAAAAAGGCTTATGAGGATCACTTCATGGCTTTTTGATCAATTTATTTTTGGAGATCTCATTTTATTCTCTCTCTCTCATACTCTTGGAAATTTTTTTCTTGGAGCACTCTTGGAGGAGTGTGGCATGCTTGGGATTTGGAACAAGAAGGCAAATGAAAAGCAGGAAAGAGCAAGAGGGCATTGGGATCAGAAACTACAATGGGTTTCGCTTGCAAGTACCGAGTTGCATGTATGATTTCCTTACTAGTTTTGGTATGCATTGCATATGGATGTGGTTTCTTGGTTATGATCTGTCATTGGCATGGAGGATTTCCTAGATTGACTGTGGTTTTTCGTAGCCTTTCCATTTACTGGACAACCATGGTGTTGTGCGTTTTACTTTTGTTTTTTGGTTGGTTTTCATGTGCCTTTGGCTGTGGGCTGAGGTATTAGTTCTTGGAAGCCTTGGTTGGAAAAACACTTTGGAATCCTTGTAACAAATTGGGTTGATTTACTAGCCCTGGAAGCCTTGGTTGGACAAATGCTCTGGAATCGCTTGGTGGGTTGAGTTACTAGTCCTCGAAGCTCTGGTTGGAAAAATGCTTTGGAAGCTCGATGAGAGCTGTGGGTTGAGTTACTAGCGTTGGAATACCTGTTTGGAAAAAATTCTCTAGAGCCCTAGACAACTTGGGTAGAGACCAAACTGGTGATGGTTAGAGATGTACGACCATGAGGTGGAATCACTAGTTGAGGGTTGAGGTGGTTTGGATTCTTGAAGCCCTGGTTTTGTTTTAATTGATTTGTTTTATGAGATCCTACATTCTTGCTTGGAATATGACATAGGGGTGACTGACTGAAAGAAGGATTTAGTCTATGGTCAGGTGATTTGTGGAAGTCCCATACCTGGTCAACATATGCAATCATCAATAATATCTCTTTCTCCTTGGTATTTTATGGGTAAATGTACTTGTTTATATGTGGTTATATGGCTACTTTATCCTTTATATTTCTGTTGGTTATATGCTAGTTATGAGAAAGTGATAATGTACGAATCTCATCATGTTTTGGTTAATCACATATTGTACAATGAATATATGGATTAATAGATGGTAATGCAGTTATTGTGATGAGGCATCAATGCTTCTTAGTGAATCTCAGATAAGTATGAAACCCGTGTGCTCACATCTGTTGTTTTAACCTGTATAATGCATATTTGTGACATGTTTGACGAAATGTCTGTCATGGCTAGTAGGGGTCTAGTCAAGTTATTTTTCAAGTATTTGCATTTGTATCATTGTTTCAATGTTATTTTTCATTTATGTAAGTTTCATGGAGTTTTGGGCAGTGGCCTTAGTCCCGACCTTGAAAAGGTGGGACATAATCTGGAGTCACTGGCACAGAACTACCTCGAAAAGTCCCTAGTTGCAGTCATGTGGAAGTGACTGGAGGGTTCTAGTTGCATGCATGCCCATGCCATGGGAGCGAATGAGGCTTTAATGTAGTAACATGTCAGTTTTTATCAGGGGCTTGTCACCTAGAAGGGTTGGGTGGCTCCAGGAGGTTTTGTTTCATGTGTAGAAGGTCAGGTTGACTGTGTTCCACGAGTTCCACTTTCTTAACTGATACATAGGGAGTTGAATCAAATCATAGTAATTGTTCATCACATTTTTACCCAAGTTGGTCGATTACTTGAGTATATGTGGGAGGAGGGTGTTACATATAAAAACATCTTTTATTTAGATTTTTTTTTTTTAGAATTGTGTAAAAAAAATTATTATGACAAAAAAAAAATTATTGTTTCATTTAAATAACAAAAACATTAATGCAACTAAGGTTATATGGTAACTTACACCTTCCACCAAAAACTAAAGTGGTGATCAATTAGTGAAAATTGAATTAGAAATAGAAAAAAAATATAGGAAGCCATAAAAAAAAGTGAAAACAAAATATATAATGATTTACATTTGAAAAAGGTAAATTTTAGTTATTTAGTATAATATTTTTTCTTTTCTATTTAGTCATACATTTTTTTTCAATTTAATTTATTTTTTATTGTCTTTTAGTTTTGACGTTTTTATCTTTTTTGGTCCTTATTATATATATTTTTGTTGTTTCTAATCCATTTTCATGAATTAATTACTACTCTATTTCTCTATTTTATATTTTGCAATTTTTTTTTATTCAATCATTTTTTTTGAACTAAATGTATTTTGATTTTGATATATCTACAAAATAAAATTTCTTCATTACTAATGAAAAATTAAGTTATATATATTTTCCACACGAGTTCGGTTATGATGTATTTTCAAAAAAAAAGGAGGAGAAGAATTTCTTCATTACAAAATCATCCCAATCAGCTTACATGATGAGTTTATCTTTTGGGGGTGCATTACTCCTTGAGTGCTACTATTACTGATATTTCTATCTATCCTTTTTGAAGTAGATACTATTACACTTGTGCTGTATTGCCTGAGAAACTGTTCTAAAAGGAGGATACATTTAGCTTTCATTTTTAATCTAGATTATCACCTATTAACCTAATAGTAAACATGGAAGGCCTGAAGATGAGAAGGGTAATTTATGCACTATGTTCTTGCTGTCTCTATATCCACTTCCATGATCCAGAGAGGTGGATCCTTTATTTGACCTTTTGATGATGGCTTCTTGCAGAAAGTTGATTGACTCTTCCATATGGTTGCATAGATTTTTAACCTCCATTAAACCTTGGTGCATGTGTTCCATTGCTCACAGAGAATATCCATTTTTTCTTTAGAGTGCACTTTGTCTTGTTGAATTTGATTCCTTAGATTTTCAATCACCACTCTATGAGATTTACAAAAATAGCAGGGGTGATTTTTATCATCTAGAGAATCCATGTGCTTGGAGAAATAGGGACAAAATGCACTGTTGCCTTCTCTACTAGCTGGAGATAACTTTGATTTTCCTTTGATAGCTGTGTATCCTTCTTTGATGGGTGCGTTTTTGTGTCTTCTATTGACTGCACTACTACCTTCTTTGTTGGGAAAGCAACTGATTTTGATGTTGAGGAGAATACAGATGAAAATGATTAAGAGGGGATTGGAGGAACTCCCTAGAAGATGGATTGCTAAGGGGAAGGGAGCGAGGTAGTGGGAAAAGGGATGAAAGGGAGGGGAGTTGTGAGAGTGTGAAATAAATTCTAGATGCTCGACCTAGAATAGCTAGGGAGGCCAAATACGCTTGCAAAAAAGGAAGGGAATGGTGGAGATATCCGAACAAAATCTAGAGTGAGCCACGCTTGAGGGAGTAATCGAACTTGGAGGAAAGATCATGGAGGGGTTGAGAAGCATAAAAGGTTGGTGCTCAATAGATTATTTGGGATAATATGCAGAGAGTCTCCTTCTCAAATAAATTATATAAGAGAAGAGGGGAAGAACATCGATGAAGAGTCACGAGAAAGAAAAAGAGATTCTGGGTAAGGGTACTCTGCGCCAAGATGTTGGAAATATTTGGGAGATTGCACATGGCAGTTTTAGTGGGATTGATGTGAGGGAAGTCAAATAATATGTTCATTTCATGGTTGCGAATCTGCTGACATGTGTAAGGATGGTAGTGTATCAAGAAAAATATTGTAAGAAATAACATCATGGGATAGGGAGGTGGGTTGTGAGCCCGTCAATTTTGACCTAGCTAGCATTACTTTATACTCCTTCATTTGGATTGGGAGTCTACCTGCTTATTGTTTATTCTGAGGATGTGATATTAAACTATCTCTCCAATCTGTCTTACAAGATGCTTGACTCTGTGCAAAATTTGGCAGAGATCTACGTATTTTGGGAGGTTACCACTCATCATTGCTTGAGTGATGATGGAGGAGTCTCCAAAAATAATTGTGTTGCTAATTTTACCGTCTCTTAGAATTTTCATGCCTAAAAGAAGTCCATAAGCCTTTGCTTTATATTTGAAATTGACCCCATCCCCCAGTTGTATTGTATCTGTTTGATATTGTCTTTGAGGATAATGAGGCCACCTGGTCCCGCTTTGCCCCGATTTTTCTTTGAGGCTCCATAGAAGAAAAGATAGGGCCTGTTGAGAGAATTGATCCACCTTTGGAACTCTGCCTCACTCTTTCTTAATTTTTAGTTTTGACGGACCTTTGTGAATTTTGGCAAGTGAAAAATGGTGATCTTATTCATAGCGAAGCTGATCCAACTTATTTCTTCATGCTGTAATTGAGTCATATATATTACATAAAGCCCTTTAGCTGTGAGAAACTCAGTCATCAACCCCAAAGCCTTAGAGGTCACTATGTTTACTATGGAATTTTTGTCTTTGAAGACTTTCCCATTTCTAGCTAGCCATATTTGCTAGCAGAGGAAGGAAGGTAGACTATTCCAGAACCTTTGAATTGTGGATTTTATTTTGAAGGAGTGGGGGAAGCTACTTCTCCATTTTCTTGTAAATTGATTTTAAGGGAGTCTATAGTTCATATTTTCATTGATGGGTGACACCATTTTATCCCAAAATTATCTAGAGAAAGGACACTCTAGGAAGAGGTGTTGAATTGTTCCCTCTTCCTTCAAACAATGAGGACATTGAGAAGGGAAATATATTCCTCTCTTTTTTTAAATTCTCTGCTATGAAAGATTTGATGTGAAGTAGGGTCCATAGGAAGTTTTTTTATTTTTGGAAGGGTTTCCACCTCCCAAGCCTTCTTCTAATATTTCCATTCTTGCTACCTCTGATGATCTTTTATTTTTTCATATCCCATCTTAAATAAGTACTCTCCTCCAGTAGGCTTCCAGAAATAGGCATCTTGGGTGTTTTTGTCTATTGGTGCAACTCCTTTTAGGAGAGAAGTCATGGAATTCCATTGATTAATTAAATCATTGGGCAAGTTGGGTCTGTCCCAATGTTTCCAAGTGCCATCGGTTGCACATTTGGATATGTCCCCCAATTTTTTGTATCCTTATCTTATCATCCAACTCTTTAGATCTTTAATGTATTGGTTGCTGCCCAAGGGAGGATTTCCCATTATGTTGTCCATCCAAAGGCTGATCCTTCCCCTATTTCTATGCCTTATGGAGATGTGTTCCTTGATTAAATGGATTAAACCAGAGATGATTTTCCTTATTTGGGTGCAGGGTCTTGTGGGAGGGCTTCTCTCTAGTATAGAGATTATTGGAGCATTAAGGTATTTTGCCTCTAATGCTACTTTCCACCAGATTATTTCTCCGGTGAGGAACCTCTAAGAAATCTTGATTCCCAGAGACATATTAATTATCCGAGGGGTTTTTATGGAGAGACCTCTATTTTTCTAATGTCCAGTTACTTGTTTACAATTTACAAGGCTGAACTTTTGTTTTTTGTTTTGTTTTTTTCATTTTTCCCTCCCCACCATAAAAAAATTCTGATGATGATCTCAATTTGCTTGTGGATGCTTGCTGGTGCTACTATTAATGTGAACTAATATAAGGGTAGGGCTAAAAAAATTGATTTCATGAGGATGATTCAACCTTCTTGATTTAGCCAAATCATCCCCCATGCTTGAATTTTGTTTTTCATATTTTCAACTATTTTCTCCATATTTCTATCTTTAGATTTTTCTTGGTAATAGGAAACCCAAGGTATTGGAAATGATTCTAATTATTCTGGAAAGGAATTTCTAGAATTTGAGACATACGTTGAAGAGTTCTTGCGGGGGTGTTCTAGCTGTAAATAAAACTTTTCCCATTGTTTATTAGCCCTCCTGAAACATCCATGAAATTGTCGAGGATTTTTTTAAATATTCTGGCAATGATACAAGATGCTCCACTCATTAGGAGGGTGTCATCTGCAAACAAAGAATGATTAATTTTTTTGGTTCCTCTGTTGATTGTGAGGTCTATTAAGGTAGCATTTCTTCTGCTGTGATCCAATTCCTTTCTAAGAGAATCAACCATTAGGATGTAAAGAAAAGGTGACAAGGGGCAGCCTTGTTGAAGGCCCCTTGAGATTTGAAAGAAGTCGCATGGTCTACCATTAACAAGAGGAGCTATCCATGGTCCTATTGTGCAGACCATAATTGTGTTGATGAAATATTCAGAGAAGCCATATCTATTTAGAACAACAACAAGGAAGGTGATATTAACTCTATAAAAATCCATGTCCATTTTTAAGATGAAGCCTTTTTAATTTCTAGAGAAGCTTGAGTGAAGGGCCTCCTTAACAAGGATGATATTGTCAACGATCTGGCGGTTGGGGACAAAGCCTCCTTGATTTTCTGAAATGAGGGAGTGGAGAAAAGGTTTGAGCCTTCCGGTAAGAATTTTAGAGATGATTTTGTAAGAGGCATTGCAGAGGGAAATTGGCCGAAATATATTGAGAGTGGTGGGATGAGGGTCTTTCAGAATGAGGGCAAGGTAGGTAGAATTAGTGAATCCTCCTACCTTTTTCTTTTTGTTTATGTATATGATCATTTTTAATAATTCCTTTTTAATGGTTTGCTAAAAGGTGTGGTAGAAAGAGATAGGAAAACCATCTAGGCCTAGTGCCTTTTCTGAATGCAGATCCCAAATAGTTGTCATAAATTATTTTTCCATGACTTCTTTAGAGAGGATATTGTAGATAGATAAAAAATCTTTTGGATTAATCACATCATTAGGATTTGGCCGACGTTTAGAACCATCTAATGTGGTTCATCCTTAGGACAAGGTGAAGAAGGAACATGATCTCAGTGAATAAATAGTAAGGATGCATCATTTCCCGAAGTTAGCTATTAAAACTAGCCGATATTTAGTTAATTAGTTAGAAAATTAATTTTTTTTTAATTATTTAATTAGTTAAAAAATTAAAAGCTTTTTAATTAATTAGTTATGAAATTAAAAGTTTTTAATTATTTAAAGATATAATAATTTGGGAAAAAAAACTTTTAATTTCATAACTAATTAATTAAATTAATTAAAAAGATTTTAATTTTTTAACTAATTAAATAATTAAAAAACTTATAATTTTCTAACTAATTAACTAAATATCAGCTAGTTTTAAAGGATAACTCCGGGCAATGATGCATCCTTACTATTTATTCACTGAGATCATTTTCC
>CM076580.1:1395816380-1396090184 GCA_034641835.2 Pinus albicaulis
ACATGATATGTCAGTTTTGAATATTTTTTTCTTTATTGATTTTTTTACTATTTTGTAAATCATTTTATTTCAATAACAAAATATTAGTTCCAATATTTACCAAGAATAACAATAACAACTATCCTCTGGCCCACAGATGCAGCGGGCCAGCGCTTTTCAGGTCAATGCCACCATATCGACAATTAGTAACCACTCGATGCATATAATTCTTGAAGGCCACGGCAACTAGGAATCAAAGTCTATCTACATGTGCTTTTTAATTTTATATAAAGCAAGATGCCGTGACCCATTTCCCTGCTGCTGCAAGAACATCGAAATATCAAGTTCGAAAGACATGTGCTTCTTAAATTTATATAAAGCAAGATGCCGTGAGGCATTTAACTGCAAGGAGAGATTGTTGGAATTTCAATTTTATCAGTGGTGAGGATTCATAGGGTTTAAGAATGACGAATAGACGATTAGCTATGGTGAATCGTTCGAAGAACCCAGCTGCTAATGGCGGAGGTTTTAATTTGGTCGTCGTGGGAAACTCTGAGAATATTAGTCTTGCTGTCCCACTTTCTGCTCTGAGATTGGCCGTTAACAGCAATAGCCCTCCCGTTAACAACAATGATTCCTATGGTAGTTTTAGCCCTCCAGATAACAACACTGATTACTATGGCGGCTTCAACGGTAGTTTTAGCCCATCTACGGCCATTATCCTGTTTCTGCTCGTGGGCATGTTTTTCTTCGTGGGCTGTATTTCTATCTGCTGCAGCAAATATGTCAGAGGAGAGGGAAGCCTGAGACGAGGGGCGAGAGGGGCCAACGCACAGGCCGGGAGGCAGAACCAGGGCAACCATGGTCTCGACAAGGCCGTCATCGAAAGCTTTCCGGTGTTCAGCTACGATCTCGTGAAGGGCCTCAAGACGCAGACCAAAGAAATGCTCGAGTGCTCGGTCTGTCTCAACGAATTCGAAGACGACGAGCAGCTCCGCTTGCTGCCCAAGTGCATCCACGCTTTCCATCCGGATTGCATCGACATGTGGCTATTCTCGCACACAATGTGTCCGGTCTGCCGAACCGATCTGGTGCCCACGGACGACGCTAACCCCGCGGGCACTGGCTACGGAATCATCGAGCCGCCCGAGATCACGCCGCCGGAGGAGATAGCGGTTGTGGTGGACAACGATGTCGAGAACCCCGTGGCTCACAGGAGCGTTCACATGGACAACGATGTCGAGACCCCCGTGGCTCAAGAATCGGCGCTCGGCGTGCTGGGTTTCGATCTGGGCAAGAAATTGCGTCGCTCTAACTCCACGGGACATTCTCTGGTGAGGCTGCGCAAGGAGTCCGATCAGTTTGCCACGGAATGGTATATTTGCACAGCACAAGGGCTAAAACCAGGTCTGCAAAGGAATTGTAGCTTCATTGCGCTCTCTCAGTTGCGCTCTGAGGGCCCGTCCACCTCTGAAACTCGCCCTCATCTCTCAAAGCAGGCTTCAATGAGCGGCGCCGCCTCGTGCAGCGGAGACACGAGTGGATCAGGGCGTCGTTGGTATGAGCGTGGTTTGAGATCAGAGCGATTTACCATATCATCCATGTATCCCTCTTCGTTTCTAAGGTCGTATTCGGAGCGAAGAATGCCGGCTTTTCCCAGGAATCAAGAATCATCTGCCGGTTTTCAGCAGGAGCGCAAGGCATATTTGCAATCTCTGAAGCAAACATTGAAGAGGCTGACTGGAAGAAACAAAGAATAGACAGATAATTCGCAGAGCGGGCGGGATTCTTCCAGGAGATCTGTAGATAACTCACAGAGCAGACGGGGGTCTTCCATGAGGGCTGTAGATAACTCACAGAGCGGGCGGGGTTCTTCCAGGAGATCTGTAGATAACTCACAGAGCGGACGGGGGTCTTCCATGAGGGCTGTAGATAACTCACAGAGCGGACGGGGGTCTTCCCTGAGGGTTGTGGAGGAGAGCTGGGGTCCTATTATTGTATAATGAGCTACTGGGCAATCGGCTCAATACAGCTATAGTGTTTGATTGGGTGCTAACAATTGCTTTAGATTGCAACCCTGCCGCATCTTAGCATTTGTTGAGATATTTCTGTGAAAAATCTGCAAGCAGGTGGAGTATACTCTATTTGATGAATTATTGAGTGGAGTATATTATATTTGATGCTTAGATAAATGTTTTTTTTTTGAATTAATCACATTTAATCAACATTTTTAACCAATTAATAGGGTTCATTTTCAAAATAAATTTGATTTGAAAAAAAGAAGTGAAGTAACACTATTGACCATTCACAATTCCCAATTCCCAATTCAGGGCTCCGAGAAAGAAGGAACAAGCTGCTACTGAAAGGAAGGAACTGCCTTCATGGGTTCCAACTACTACAAGAAGACCCGTAATGAATTTTTTGCTTCCAACTTTGCCTAAATCTGCTTACTTTTGAGCAACCATAGTCTGGCAAAACATCAATATGACAGTTGTGAGGGCTGTGCATGAATAGGTTATTAATTAAAGCCAAATTGACACATGCATTATTCGTAGAACAACTAAGCTATGTAGTATGTTTGCCCAGGTAGGACAAACAAGCTATGTTTTATAATATCTTTGTCCAGGGGTGGGATTCCACCGTCTTATTGTTTTTTAAAAGGATCCTGTTGTGGGTTGCCAATTCTTAATGCTCTCGCTTGCATTCTGATTGCTCGTGGTCAACCTTCAAATCCATCTGATTGAGTAAGTAATTATTCTTACAGCTGAATAGATAAGGGGGTGTTTATTGGCATACAACCTACTAACTTCGGTCTCCAAGGCCACAATGTGTGCATAAATCCTCTTTTTCCATTCTAAGTTTGCAACATGCTCTGCTTCCAACTTCATCATCAATGTCTCTTATCAATTAAATGTTGCTGGATATTCTCAGCCTGAGGAATGTGAGGTTCTTGTTCTCCCAGTTTGCCTGTGAGCTTCTGTGAGTGGTTTGATGCTGGGCTAGAAGGGTTCCTTTTGGTGTGAGACAAGATTTAACTGCAACATTTTGAGGTTCCAATTCATCACATTTCTCCACATATATTATAAAGTCAAATAAACACTGTGTACATGGTAGACAGAGTTATAAGTAAATTATCCAAACCCATATCTCAATATCTTTGGCATTGACAAAATTCCAACAGGCTACCAGGGAATGCAGCATCGGGTGGCTGGAAGTGCCGTATATGTAGCCATTGGTACAGGGGATGGGGTAAAGCTTGAGTGGAATTACACATTCTAACACGTTTAAGAATGGGAAAAGGAAAGCTGCAATATTTTCCAAAAGAGAATAATTGTACGAGGAGAGTGTTGGAAACACGGAAAAGAGGGAGGCTTGGTTGTGATAGAAGTCTTGTTGGTCATTTTTATGCAGATTCGAGAATAATTTGATAGATATGATGTGGTATGTGATAGTTTATCATTTGATGAGTTTGACAAAGAAAAGAGGGAGGGTTGGTTGTGATAGAAGTTTTGTTACTCATTTTTATGCAGATTCAAGAATAATTGGATAGATATGATGTGGTATGTGATAGTTTTTCATTTTTATGGAGATTTTAAAATATTTTAGAAATATATTAAAAAGAAATTTGATTGATATGATGTGATAAAAATTTGATTGACAAAAAGTAATATGTGATAATTATTTTTATGTAAATTTGAAAATATTTTAGAAATCTATTAAATAAAAATTTGATAAACTTATGGAATTGTAAAGAATTCAAGAAAATAAATATAATGTAAAATAGTTTTAGTAAAAAAAATTGATAAAAAATTCATAATAAAATCTACATAATAGGATTTATCAATTGTTATTTAATATTATAATAAAGGGTAATTTTAATTTTATGTATAATGTTAAAGTTTAATATTACTCAAAATACTTTCTCTTTGCTCAATGAAGAGTTTGTAGTGCTCAAAATTCACATCCACCACATTTGGCATATACCTTATTTATCTTGAGTTCCACAATGTGTGCATAAGTTTGGAACATGTTTATCAATTAAATTTTGCTAAAGCATCTTTGTTATGAAACCAACGCCAAAAATATAAGAAAAGAGAGATCAATGCCTTAGAAATAAGCGATTTCAAGGGGAAAACCTCCTTTACATTACCTAAATGAACAATTCTTGGATGATACAAATGACAAAACCTCTTTTCTATATGTAAGAGTCCATGGGGTCACAATATATTCCTAGACGACCTAACAATAATAATGTAAGGGCAACATAATAACAATATAGGGGTTACATGTGTATAACAATAACAATAATGGGGCTACATTAACAACAATAAGGGACTACACTAGTAATATAGGGACCTAACATGCCCCTCCACTTCAAAAAGGTGTTTTCCTCAACGCCTGAGTAGCTCTGAATACTTTTGTATAAAATTCTCATCCTCCAATATTGAATCTTCAGTGGGTAAGTTCTTCCACTTGATGAGATACTTTGAAATTGATCGATTTCGTAGCTGTCGAGTTCTTGTTTCCGTGACTGCTTTAAGTTCCAATATGATTTTTCCTTCCTCGTCAAGTTTTGTCAATATTGTTTGAACTGTAAGTTTGTCACCTATAACCTTCTTTAACCATGAAACATGGAAAACTAGATGCACTCGAGAAGAAGTAGGAAACTCCAATTTGTATGCCATGGTACTAATCTTTTGCAACACCTTGTAAGAACCATAGTACTTTGGCGATAATTTATTATCCTTCTTAGCTTGCTTGAGGGACATTTTTTTGTATGGTTGTAGCCGTAAAAAATAACCAGCCTCCTATATCAAAACTTTTCTCGCCGTGATGTTGATCTCCCTTGCTGATTTTGTGCCAAATTTAGGCTATCTTTTAAGAGTTGGAGAACAACTTGTTAATGCTCGATGTGATCTTCCACTCGTTTGAACCTTAGAATTTTCTCTTAAAGATGATGTGATGGATGGTGGATTATATCCATAAGTGCCATAAATGGGGTCATTTTTGCCGCAATATGGAAGGAAGTGTTATACCACCATTCGCACTCGCAGGTAACCACTTGACCCATTGTGTTTGTTTATCGATACAAAACAACGAAAAATATCCTTCTAAACATTTGTTCACTATCTTAGTTTTCCCACTCGGATTGAGGATGATAAGATGAGCTATGAGCTACTTGAGTACCTAAACAAGAAAATCATTAGGGGAATTTTTGAGTTCTAAAAATGGGCCTCCTAAGAAAATGTACAATTGAAATAAACGTTATGAGAACCAATAGGATTTAAGATGATGATGTCAACCATGTGTGGGATGATTCACCAGCTTTTGGAGTAAGAAATTAAAAATATTAAAAACTAATAAAACTATTTTTTCAACTCGTATTTTCAACTTATCTCCCTATAGTTATACTCAAATTTTTGAGTGGAGTATTCATTGGATGAAAAATTTAATTTCTCATCCAAGGAGTACCCATGTTGAATACTTTTTATGGAACTCGTTACACGAAAAAATGAGAAATACATGAAAAAACATGATCGCAATCACGTTTTTCATGTATTTTTTTCATTTTTTTGTTTAGCAAAGTTCATCGAAAGTATGCAACATGGGTACTCCTTGGATGGGTAATTAAATTTTTCAACAAACGAGTATTCTCGCCCGAAATTTGAGTAAACACTTAAGGAGATAAGTTCAAAAATACAAGTTGAAAAAATAGTTTTTTCTATTTTCCCTCTAAAATTTGATGGATGTAATCAAATCTTATTTTATTATTTGCACTATTGTTTTATAATTTCCTTAGGAGGTCCATTTTAGACCTCAAAATTCCCCTAATGAATTTTGTCCAAAAATTTCCAATAAAAATGGGATCTCTGTCGCTTTCACAATAATATTTGGGTTTCCATGTAGCTTTTGAATTGTTTCCATAAATGTAGTAGCAACCGTACTTGCTTTAAATGGATGAGATAATGCACAAAATTGTACATAGTAAGTCCATCAATTACGACCATGATGACACTCTTTCCTTCGGACTTAGGTAAACCCAGTGATAAAACAGCTTGAAACCTCCTCCCCCAACGTTGACTTGGAATAGATAAAGTTTGTATCTCAACTTTATTTCGTTGGCAAAACAAAACATTCTACGCCAGCAAAATTTTGAATATCGTATTTAAGGCCATCCCAAAAATTCTTTCTTCACCCCCGTGGTAAGTTTTTAAAAATCATGAGTGTCCTCCTAATGGAGATGTCTCACAATTCCAAAAGAATCTTTTCTTTTTAGTTGGAAATTCTTACAAAGATATAAGTGATCTTTGTACCATAAGGAATCATTTTTCCAACTAACTCGTATCGTATGTACTAGGATCTTGCCGCAACTTTTGAATGACCGTCCACACTTCTTCATCCTTCTTCCATTCATCCCTTGCTTCGGTTATCCAACTGATTGGATAATAGAAAGGGCATAAAGAAATGCTTCCACCTCTTCATCCTTTCTTGAGAGTGAATCTGTAACACCATTTAGCTTCTCTTTTTTGTAAATGATTTCAAAATCATAACCCAACATATTTGTGACCCATTTTTTGTCGCTTTTTCCGAGGATAGTCTTTGTTCCAAAATTATTTAAGACTATCATGATCAGCTTTACCTTGAAGTGTCTTCCCATTAGGTAAGGTCTACATTTCTTTAGTGCATATAATATTGCCAACATTTCCTTCTCATAAATAACTTTTTGTAAATGCTTTCTTTGATTCAACAAATTTCAAAAGAAATGGGTCTTCCTTCTTACATTAAAACTACACCAATTCCATTTCCCGAGGCATCACATTCCACAATAAATGTTTTTGTGAAGTCCGGCGTAGCTAAGATCGGTGCTAGGCACATTTCCTCTTTAAGATGCTCAAAGGCCTTAGTTGCTTCAGGAGTCCATGAAAATGCATCTTTCTTCAATAATTTTGTTAATGGTGGTGATATTCTCCCACAATTCTTAACAAACTTGCACAATACCCTACTAATCGAGAAATCCTCGCAAATCGCTTTATGGTTGTGGGGACTTTCCATTCCTTAATGGCTTTAATTTTTTCTTTAGGGTCTACCTTAACACCTCATGAGATATAATATGACTTGGATATTCCACCTCTTGTACTCCAAAGAAACATTTGGAGGTTTTAGCATATAATTGTTTCTCTTCCAATAGTTTGAGCACCCTGTCAACATGTTGAACATGATCCTTCCAAGACTCGTTGTAGATTAGTATATCATCAAAAAATAACAACACAAATTTTCTAAGGAAGGGTTTGAAAATGGAATTCATCAACCCTTGAAATGTAGAAGGTGCATTGGTAAGGCCAAAAGGCATGACCAAAAATTCATAATGACCCTCATGAGTTCGAAACATTTTTTTTCTGAATATCTTCACTCTTCATTATAATTTGATGATATCCTGAACGAAGATCCACTCTGATAAATAAATTTCTCCATGTGATTCATCCAATAATTCATCAATCATAGGAATGGGAAATTTATCTTTAATAATGAGCATATTGAGCTCCCTATAGTCTGGACACATGCACCATGATCCATCCTTCTCAGTGCACCAATAATACTAGAGTAGAGAAAGAACTTTGACTAGGGTTGAATTATACTAGCGTTCAACATTTTTGCAATCATATGTTCAATTTCGATGTTTTGGACATAAGGATATTTCTAAGGCCTGATGTTTGGAGAACACTTCTTGGAATCAAATGAATAGCATTATCATGATCACGAATAGGCGGGAGTCCTTTGGGAGTTTCAAACACCTTGGAATGATTGTCAAAGATTTTTTTGGAGATCCTGGAGAAATAGATGATTTTGATGTTGGAACTTCTAGCGAGCATAATTTTGCAATCACACCTCATTTTTCTTTCTTCGAAGCTTGTAATGACATTAGAGCTTATTATCTTTCCAAGCTTCCCTGTGATACCCCGTAATTCAACTTCTTTTCCTTTCGAAAAAAATTTCTTGAAAATTTCTTGAAAATTAAAAGCTACCGTCCCCAAAGATTGTAACCATTGTACTCCTAGTACAACATCAACATCTCCCATTAGAATGGAAAGCACTAGACTATTCAATACATATTCCCCCCATGGTTAGCTTTATATTATGGCATTTTCCGAGAAGTTTATAGTTCCTCCATTTGCAACCATCACTTGATATTCTAGTGTTGGTATAGGAATCAATTCAATTCCTTGGCTACCTTACAATGAATAAAATTATGTGTACTATCCGAATCAATCAACACTATTACCTTTTTTCTTTTTGATATGTCATTCTATTGGGGAGTGGTAATTCCTACCAATGCATTACAAGATATGGTCGGACTCATTTCTTCTTTTCTCTAGAGTTGCTTCCTGGTGTATATCCTCTTCTTTTGAAGTTTCTTGTTCATTTTCTTCCTCCTCTTCACAATCTATGTAAAATAATTTCTTCTCATCACACTTATGGCCTTTAGTGTATTTGCTATCACAACCGTAGCAACCTTTTCTCCTTTTTCTTCCAATTGTTGTGGTTTCAACCTTGTAGGTTGTGGAAGTCTAGGAGTAGCAACAATTTCATCTTTATAGATGTGAGTGGTAGGCTTCTTGCCGCCATAATTTTACATTCAATTTTTTCTTGCCAACCTAAATACCTTCTCCAATGAATCAGTGGTTCCCAAAGGGGAACCTCATGTTGATGTTATCCTTTAAAGTCCCTATGAGGACATCAATCACGTGTTCCTCCTGAATACGGTTACCCTTATATTCAATTTTTGGAAGTCCTCAATGTGCTCCACGACCGAACCCTTTTGTTTGCGATTTATCTATTGGCTAAAGAAGGTGTTGCTCCTTTTATCCTCATAATGTCTATCATTTCCTCCATAAAAATTGACCAAGTGACAATTTTTTTACGGAGCAAAGCCATTGATACCATACAAATGTATTTTGTTCTAAATATAAATTTGCAATGCATACCTTTTGTGTGTTTTTTCACATTATTGAGATCAAAATATTGCTCCATCAATAGTATCTATGTTATGGGATCCTTGCCATCAAAATTCCTCATATCTATCTTTGGAATATGGTGGGTCTTCAATCCAAAATTAGAGTTTATGAAATCATGATTAACATTCATTTTTTTTCTCATCATGAGTCTCCTCCACTATCTTTTTCTACCATTATGAATCATTTCTTGTATCAAATTTGTCAAACCTTCCTTCAAACCTTCCATGTTTGCTTTTAGATCATTCCTCATGTCTCCCATGTTGTCTTTCATTTTTTCTTCTATACCATTGATCTTAGCTTCCATGTCTTTCTTCAAATCCATCTTAGCTTTCACATCTTTCTTCAAAACTTCCATTTCATTTTTTGTTGCTCTGTGCGAGAACGAAATTTGGTGCACTTGCTCTTGTAATTTTGATATATCATGTTGCACTTCTTCATATTCATGAGTCATAGAGTATTGTGAGTGCTTAATGGGTTTTTAATTCTTTTTAAGGGGCATTTTAGAACCCAAAACTGATATCTATGCTTCAATATGCCTTTGGAATCAATTCAAACTAATTTTTCAAACAAGACTTATGCAATTTGATACACACACATTTTTTCTTGCTTTTGAAGAGATCGATATTGAAAGCTCGGATTATCTCTCGTGATTTTGGATCTTCAATATCCGAAATTCAGTCCCTCGTGGTATCCCTTTGAATCCTCTTTCGAATTCCACGGAGTCCGACTCGATTTGAATGCTTCAAGGAAAAGTTATGCCCAATCTCCCACAATGACCTAATTATGGACTAATTCAAGAGAGCGAACTTGCACGGTATACCACGTTTCACTGTTTCCTCCTTCAGCTCGAAACCGATACACAAGAAACTACGGTACATTTACTTTCAACCACATTTTACGTAAATTCCAATCTGATGCTCAAAGAGAGAGTTATGATGATTTTCCCAAGGTCACCCCTTTTAGATGAAATTCGAGGCCTCCCAAAATCTCTAACTTACATAGATTATATCTCCGAAAATTTTGCGAACCAAGATCTGAAATCTTTACACGAAGTTCCTTAGGATTTGGGCTTCGCGTGGTAAAAATTTCAATTTCCGAACCTTCGTATAAAAAACCGTTATAGCAAAAAAATTCCACAATGACCTTTTTGGAGCAAAGAAACGCTATAATCCAAAGCTTCGATACCAAATGTTTTTGAAATCAACTCCAAAAAATAGAAGAAAAGAGAGATCAACACTTTATAAATAAGCCACTTCGAGGGGGAAACCTCCTTTACATTACATAAATGAACAATTTTTTGGATGATACAAATGACAAAACATCCTTTCTATATATAGGAGTCCTTGGGGTCACAATATAATCCTAGCCGACCTAACAATAATAATGTAAGGGCATAATAATAACAAAATGGGGGTTACAGTGGGTACAATCGTAGAAATTTGTTGAATAAATAAGATTTATCCACCGAGATTATCCCGATCACATATCAATTCGAATTCATATGCAACACATAATCTCTTCCACTCGCATCATCACACATGCGGAAATAAAACAAGCAAGTATGCGATCAAAAGATCATAAAAACATCACACACATTACACGAGTATGTATGGGGAAAAGCTTATAGCTGAAAACCACGCAGACTATTGTGTATATTATAATGGAGAAAACATGTAACAAACTCAAGTACAATACTCCACACAAGTACTCAAGTACTATCTCATGAAGTTACACACAAACTAGCTTGGTTTTTGAACAAGTCACGGGTTCAAAACACATCCACTAATTGCCTGCCTCTATTGCGCAATCAAGGCTGGTATAATGAGAGATCCAAGGTTCGAATCTCCTTGGCTTGACAGCGCAATCATCATGGGAAATTCCTCCAAGTGTGGTGCAAATCTCATGCACAATCGATGTCACAACCGATAGCTAACTCAACCCTTTCATCTACCTCTTTTCACTTTCGGTCTCCACTAAATCGTCCATGCATCGTAGTGAACCGATGTGTTCTTGAGTTGAATAATGAGTTACTAATTAGTGAATTAAATAATATTTAATTCACTCCACTCATTACTAGTTGATTAGCTAGTTAAACTAATCTCAACTAGTTCAACTAATTTAAAGCGAACACAACTCCACCAATCGTCTCATCAACTCCACCAAACTTCCGCCACTGAAGTCCTAATCGAAGTCAACCATGCATGAGCTCACCAAACCCCTCAGGAATAGCGTAATTCCTCTCGTCGGATGCATGAGCCACTTCGTAGCTCGAACCGAAGTGCTCCAAGAGAGTAAACTGAAGTTTAGAATCCAAATATTATTAAGGGTAAATAATATTTGACTTTTCTATTTTTAGGATAGGCAGTCTAAAAATAGACTTCGACCTATATGTCTAAAAAATATAGGTCCATCTATTTTTACCAACATGACCAATACTCCAATAATAACATACTCGCAACCCCCGGACCATGCTCCATATGTCTAAAAATAGACATAGTCTAAAAATAGACTTTGCGCCAAAATTTGCCTACGGGCCCACTTAGTGAAGGCGACTTCATTTCACTAAGCTCCATCATCTTCTTGCATTTTCAACAACAAAAATAACAATAATTGGGTTACACTAACAAAAATAAGGGACTACACTAGTAATATAGGGACCTAACAATATTTCTATTCAAACTTTGCAAGTTTGTAGATTAATTTGTTCTCTATTTTCATTGTTTTCAATATAAACACTTTTACATTTTTAAATCTAAGTTTAGCTTTTTATATTTACCTAGAACAATTAAAAAAATAAACATAATATGTCAGCTTTTGAATATTTTTTTCTTTATTGATATTTTTTACTATTTTGTCAATCATTTTATTTCAATAACAACATATTAGATCCAATCTTTACCAAGAATCAAGTTCTTTTTCCTACATTTAGATGGTCATGCTAAATGGAAAAAATAACCCAACATTTCTTTTGCGAATGAACTCAAATCCTTGGGGCAATGGCATTTCAAGTTTTTATTTTGATTTCAAAATTCCTCACCTAAAAAAATAACCCTTTATTTATTTGATAATTCATTTCACTCCCTTGCACATGACATTTCAAATTTTGATTATGATTTCAAAATGATCCCCCCCCACTTCATCTTGCTTGACTTAAAATATCCTTTCTCAATTTGGTATGGTTGATTTGGCTATTTATATTTCTCCATACTCTTTTCAATAGAAAAATATGGTCACTAACTACTTGACCTTTTTTCAAACCCAAGTCTAGATCTTTGTCTTGGTGACGAGAGGGAGCTAGTCTATTGAAGATCATAGCAATGCCATTGGATTCTACTTCCCGTGCATGCTAATACCCCCTGTATGTTTATGGAGGCATGTGGAAAACAAACAACTAGAAGTTGGTTCTAAGTGATTCCATTCCACATGCTTTTGTTATTGAAATTGGAAATCAAGAGGAGGTATATTCTTGTTTACTTAATAAATCATCGAATGTGGTTCCTTTATATATAGAAATTCTTTATATATTGAATATTAGTTTTTTTTAGGAATATAGTGTGGGTGCTAAATAATGGAAAATACAACAACATGCAACGTCTTGTTCTTTCTAAAAAGGATGCAAATACAATCCGGTGAATGTGTTGCCTCCAATGTAGTCTCCACCAAAACCTCCAAGGATGTGAAAGTAAAAAGAGTGTCACATTTAAAGATATTTTTTCATCTAATTTTATCTAGGTTTGAGGAACATGAGCTCCCCTCCCCCACCGAGCACAAAAACAAGGCAAACAATGATAGTTTTGAAGCCATAAATTTGGTAGATTAGGAAGGTGAAGTACCTTAAAGCAATGCTCTAATATCTCCGAGAAAAGGCTCCAAAATATTTCGGGGTCCCATGAAGAAGGAATGCCTCCATTAGAATATGCCCCCATCCCCAATCTTGGAGAGGTGGATTTATTATCCGAGGAAGACGAGTGTGGCTTCCCCAAGGCGGCTCAAACCCCTTATTATCCTACTCTAGGAGACCAAAATGGGGGATCAAGAGATTCTCCAAAAAACAATATAAATATGGTATGGTACTCATATTTTGGAAGTCATCTAGCAATGATATAGGTGATCTTAGTACTCTATAGGAATCCTCATTTCTTGATCTTTAGATTAGTGCCCCTCTCCTCATTGGCCAATGATGAATTTATTGCGCGTTCCCTCTCATAAGGTATGTATTGTATTAGATTTATATATGTTTGGAAAATTTCAAGAAAGTTAGAGTGGTGGACTTCTCTTTGGAACTCGGGAAACACGTATTATATATTTGGTGGAGACGTCAATGCCACCTTGTATTCATGGCAAGGAAAAAGGAGGTTCTATAGTTAGGGACCAATTTCAAGAAAATATAGAGGATCTAATTAGGAAATTAAATCTTCTTACTATTAAGCCCACTTCCAACAAGTACACTGGAGCACTAGAAAATTGGGCCTTGTGCCATATAACCACCCATTTAGATCATTATTTAGTGACCAATTCATTTATGGCCTAAGCTTTTTTTGTTTACTTCCAAAACTCTTCCTTAGTGAAGTTTAGATCATAGACCCATCTCATTAGAAATAATTGAGATTTCTTATTACTGATTCTTTTCCATTTTCGTTCTTCCCAATTTGGATTAGATCTAGGTTCTTCAATGACCTTGTTAAAATTTTTGGAGGCAAAAGCAGATCATAGGCAATCCAATAACTCTATCGGAGAAGAAAATAAAATTTTGAAAAAAAGTAATGAAACATTTGGCTAAGGATAAAAAGAAGAATCTACTTGCTTGAAGTTCTATTCTCCAAATAAATTTAGAAATTATTTATACATAGTTAAAGTGTAGCCCCATCTCCCAAGTGTTGATTTTTTCTACAACAATCAATAATCCGGGTTGAGTCTAAAAATCTCGACCACAAACAAACTCAAATTCCACAACACTTCTACTTTTTATGGTGAAATAACAAAACATCAACGAATCAACTAGTTCACATGACAATTTGTAAACTTTTTAACCCATCTACATGTGATATTACAAATATTTAATACAACATTCTGAGGGCTTACGTACTAGGGATCATGGCCCACATACAACCATGATACAAGGACACATACGCTTTGGTGTAAACAACTATCAGTACCAACCTACTCGTAAAAAGATAACTCTTGACCTACTTGTTGATGGTGTGCATCCACAACTCTTTCAGATCCACGTACCTTGAATACATATAGTAGGTCATTAGGGGATTTTTTGAGGTCTAAAATGGGCCTCCTAAGGAAATTATAAAATAATAGTGGAAAAAAATCAAATAAGATTTGATGACATCATCAAATTTTTAGAGGGAAAAATGAAAAAACTACTTTTTCAACTCATATTTTCAACTTATCTCCCAAAGTTTTACTCAAATTTCGAAGCGGGAGTATCTCGTTGGATGCAAAATTTAATTTCCTCATCCAAGGAGTACTCTAGTTGCATACTTTCGATGGGTCCTACTACACGAAAAATGAGAAATACATGAAAAAACGTGATTGTAATCACGTTTTTTTATGTATTTCTAATTTTTCATGTAACAGAGTCCATCAAAAGTATACAACATGGGTACTCCTTGGATGAGGAATTAAATTTTACATCCAACGAGTACTCCACTCGAAATTTGAGTAAAAAAATTTGGGAGATAAGTTGAAAATACGAGTTGAAAAAATGTAGTTTTATTATTTTATTATTTTTTTAATATTTTTTACCCTTTAACTTAAAAAAATGGTGAATCATCCCCCATGGTTGACATCATCAACTTGAATCCTATTGGTTCTTATAAAGTTTATTTTTTGGTGTACATTTTTCTTATGAGGCCCATTTTAGACCTCAAAATTCCCCTAATGTCATTTTGCCTCCCAATTTGTCGATCGGTGGAACCGCATCTTCGATTGTTTAACATGCCACTATTAATGATCACAACTCATTTTATGCCACTAAAGTTTGGCTCAACGATCCGTCCACTAGTAGCCCTATTGATCCACTAACAATGAGAACTCTTCCTACTTGCTCATTGTACTATGGCTTGTTACGCCAACCCTTTTTGACTTATCTTTTGAATACTTCAAAAGCCAATCCCTCAGGGGAATCCAACCAACCCTCTATAAATATTTTATCCCATTGAAAAGGTGACTCGAACATAGGGGCACGATGCACTAATTTTCATCACCTATTCACAATCCTCCTTCCTCCTTCACCAAGTCAACCTTCTTGTTGTATTTCCTTTCGAAAAATTCTTCCCAGTAACAAAGAGTCATTATGCTTCATTTTCTAGGGTCTCTGAGCCTCTTCATTCATCATAGATCTAGGGAACAATTTCTCTAATATTGATCCAGGTGGATATTGGTGGCCACCCGCCTATTCCACTTGGGTCCCCACCATTGTCTCTTTAGTTTTTCGGTTTGCAGCATAATTTACTATTTTTTAGCGGCTTTTTCGGGTCCCGAACTTTCGAGCTGTTTTGAGGCCCTAAACAACGTTTTTTTGGGCATCGCGCTCTCCAGCAAATATCATTCCGTTTCAGTAATGATATTCATGGCGTAGTTGTAGTCCTCGGATAGAGCTTTCTAATGATGTATCATGTGCGTCAAACGGAGATAGTATGCCAAAGTTACGTCCCTGGGAAGTTGAAACACCAATTTACCCAAACGGGGCCCATAGTTTTGGCGCTTCATCTCCTAGGGTTAGGTTTTTGGATGTTCAGGATTCTCCATTGTTTCTCAATAATAAATAGGCCCTCGAGCCTCATTAGTAACTCGGGATTCGAGGCTCGTAGCCGCCACATCTCTTCTCGAGAGATAGCTACCAGCGCCCTAGCTAGTTTTATTTCCATTCCGTCACGTAAGCAAATTTCGGTTCTTCGATATTAATGAAATGAAGTGTTATTTCCGTCGTATCTCTCGTACTTATGGTTATATGTTTATTTTTTTTGCGTTCTCGCATAAATCCGGATCGGTGGTATCGGAGGGGTCTCGCTTTTTCTCGATCCTTCTTTGCATGTCCCCAACGAGGTCGGGTATAAGGAGCTAGGGCTTGATCCGGTGGAACCTTTGCAGATCGGCCCTCGCAAACCTCGACAAACGCCCATGGGGGACGAAAAGAAAGATGAGGGAGTAGGAGATCCTATCAAAATATTTCTCGAGGAGGCCCTCGAAAAACAAAGGAACGCGATGATGGATAACTTTGCTCGGATCCTTCAACGGGCCGCTCCACCGGCGGCGCATCCGCATCCAACAGCCCACTCCGGAGGTGCGACTCCTATTAAGGTAGAAGTAAATTTCGACATTCCCATATTTGAGGGTCAAATAGACGCAGATGCCGTAGATAGATGGTTGAATCTATTAGAAGGATATTTCTCCATTCATGACTTTTCAGATCGGGGAGAAGATTATTTTTGCACTCCTCAAAGCTACCCCCCATGTTAAGGACCCGGTGGGAAACCTACCGTGAGAACAAGGACTAGACAAAACCTTCTGCTGCTTCTTGGCCGTACCAACTTGGAATTCTTTCCGAGACGCCATCAAGGAATAGTACTATCCCATGGGGAGATATGAGGACAAGTACATACAATGGACCACGCTGCGACAACAAAGGGATCAAGATGTGCATGAGCTCGACGAAACTGCTCCATACCCCGCGCACAAAGTTGGGTATCAAAGATTCAGAGAAACATTTGGTGCTAAAGTATCGCAACTCGATCTCGCACAAATATATTCAGGAGGAAATGGAGTTCCTCGATATCTCCTCGCTTGGTGCGGCATACCCGGTATGTCGCCAAGATTGAGAAAAAATTCAAACAGAAGAAGTGAGACTTTGGATCTGCGAATCAAAAGCAAGGGAAAGGTGCTTCCAAACCACGGAACAAAGGACAGAAAGCCAAGGCACGGCGGCTAAAGACAACTGGTCAAAGCCACAAGAAAGGAGCAACACCGCAAAGCCAAATAAGGACACGGGAAAGTGGTGTGAGTTTCATAAGAGCTCCACTCACAACAAAAGTGAGTGCTCGGGCCAAGCGGCCGCTAGTGGCCGAGATGAGGGCTTCGAGTCGGATGCATGCTCCGACTCCAAATCGAACTCGAAAAGGGGGAATGAAAAAGGGAAACAGTTATTGATGCGGAGCCTAACGCCACCGTTGCTGCCACTACAAAGATCCGGAAGGAGGAACCGGAAGATCCGAGAGGAGGAGGAACGTCTCTTCCACTCCCGCATGTGGGTAAAGGGCTCCCATGTACGAGTTCATTGTCAATAATGGGGAGCCAAAGAACCTCATTTCAGCGAGATGCCGTGAAGCGGTTGGGCTTGCCGACCACGGCTCACCCACATCCGTACACCATTGGGTGGCTTCACCAAGGACGAGATCTTCGCGTCGGCCCGACAGGTGCCACCTTCCCTATAGCATCAAGCCCTTCACGGATGAGGTATTATGTGACGTTTCTCCTATTGATGTTTCGATGTGTTATTAGGACAACCATACTTGTGGAAGCATCATGCTCGTGTATCAGTCTCCCGACCTCGTGCCGTTATTATTACTTTGGGAAATAAGTTAGACAGATACCGCAGGTACCACCTCCCTCGCGACTATCTCTTTGGTTACCGCAAAACAATGCGCAACTCATTTCCCAAACCAGGAAATTCGTTTTCCTTATGATCCGCCCCCGGGGCAAGAAGAAGATGCGTGGCCACGACCTCCGGACGAGGGCTCCTTTCGCACGGCAACAAAAAAATGGATAAGGTTGTGGAGGAGTACGGGGACATTTTTGCCTCACCCACAGGGGTTCCTCTGCACGATCGTCGAGGTCAAGCACCCGATTGATCCGACCCCCTGTGCGCTCGCTACCCAATGGACCGATCTATCGGCGCTGCCCGTTCTAAAGAATGAGTGAAATCAAAGCGGATTCGGGGAGCCGTTGCAAAAAGGGTCACACTCGGACCAAGTTCATCACCCTCGTGGGAGCCCGATCGTGTTGGTATAGAAGAAGGATGGGACGCGAGACTCCGTATTGACTATTGGGTGTCGAACAAGATCACATGTCAGGGAATAGGTACCCAATCCCACGGATTGATGACCTTCGGACCAACTCAAAGGTGCAAAATATTTCAGCAAGAGCGACTCTAAGTCCGGGTATCACCAGGTACCAATTGAACCCTCCGATGTGTGGAAGACCGCTTCAAAGCCAAGGAAGGCCTTTTTGAATGGCTGGTCATGCCTTTTTGGGTTGACGAATGCTCCCGCAACCTTCATGAGAATGATGGATGACATCTTGTGGCCATTCACCAAATCATTTTTAGTGGTGTACTTGGATGACATTCTCGATCTTCGGAAAGACTTGGGAAGAGCACATTCACCACATCCGACAAGTCCTCCAAACACTGCGATAACACAAGTTGTGTGCCAATTTGGAGAAGTGCACATTTGGCATGACCCGTGTTCAATATCCCGGGATACATTATTGATGAAAGGGGGGTGCATGTGGATCCGGCCAAGATCCAAGTCATTCGAGATTGGCCAGCCCCCAACCACTATAATAGAGCTTCGCAGCCTACGGGGTCTTGCTAACTTCTATCGTAGATTCGTGTTGGGATTCTCTCATATCACTTGGCCCTTGAGTCAAGTCACCAAGGGAGGAGCGAGAGAAAAATTCTTTTGGTCGGAACCTCAACGTAAGGTGTTCACGGAAATTGAAAAATCGCCTCTCGTTCACCCCGGTGCTCACATTACCGGACTTGCAACAGCCCATTTGAGATCGAGACGGATGCCTCCGACTATGCTATTGGGGCGGTTCTTACTCAACGAGGGACATCCAGGTGGCATATCACGGTGAGACATTGTCCGAGACAGCTTCGCAAGTATCCCACCTATGACAAAGAAATGTATTCCATTGTGCAAGCTCGTGCGACAATGGAAGCATTACATTTTTGGGAAGCAAACAATCATCCACACGGATCACCGGCCCTTGCGCTCATACGGACACAAGGGAAGTTGCGAGAATGATCGCCATCGAAGTGGTCCACATATCCGCAACAGTTTCATTTGAACATCAAGTACAAGAAGGGTAGCACCAATAATGTTGTAGATCGCCTCGGCCGACCACCGATCGTGGCGCTCACCATCGTGCTCAACTCTTGTGGGCACGAGACTTCGATTGGCCGCTTCTCTATGAGAGTGACCCGTAATTCGGCCACACTTACAAGGCACTCTTGGGGGTACGCAAGTTCCAAATTTTCACCTCCAAGATGCACTTTTATGTCACCCCGGGACACCTTTGTGTTCCTTCAAGCGAGCGTGCCAAGATGATATGGGAAGCACACTACGGTCGAGTCGTTGGGCATTTCGGGGTCGAGAAAATAGTAGCAATACTACGTAAGTATTTCTATTGGCCGAACGTTCGAAAGGATGTCAAGAAGCACATCGGATCCTCGCACTTCTTGTGCCATTGCCAAACCGACCATCAAGAAGCAAGGCCTATATACTCCACCGCCTACCCCTAGTCGACCTTGGGAATCCATCTCCATGGATTACATAGTCGGGCATGCCTTCTACTAAGAATGGAAATGAATGTTTTTTCGTGGTCGTTGACGAGATTCTCGAAGATGGCCATTATGGTGGCTCGTAAGAAGAATATCACGACGAAGCTCACTCGCTAAACTCTTCTTTGAACGAGTGTGGGTGCACTTTGGGATCCCATAGTCTATCATATCGGATCGAGATAGTAGGTTCCTCGGCACATTTTGGTCCAGCCTTCGGTAAATGTTGGACACAAAGCTCACCAAGTCCATGCGCTTTTCCATCCCCAAACGACATGGTTAGACAAAGGTCGTCATGGAATGATTGTACACATTCCGCGCATGTACAATTCAAAGCATCCACGCACATGGGATGAGAGCCTCCCTATGTACAACATAGTTATAACCGGGCTCTCCATAGTTCAATTGGCCATAGCTCCCTTTCGGGTGGGCTTGGGATTCCGGCCCACTATGTCCCATTGACGTAGCCATGCCATTTGCGAAATGCTCGAGCCGATTCGGCTCATGTCCGATCCGGAAGTTGATGTTAGAGTCAGCCCTTGCTGCCTCTAACATTGATCATTTCGTCTTTTGCATTTTCATTATTAGGTGTCTCACTTGTTTCACTTCTTTGCATATCACTAGGATCATGCCATGAACTGACGAAGGGTTGTGTCATCTTTTGTTTCCTCATATTACACCTGCAGCGCTATTTTAAAAAATTTTCCTCAAAAAATTATTCATAGTTATTGTCATGATACATGAGGTCATTAAAATTGTCAATAAGTGTCCTAGGTCTTGGTGTCTAGGGTTTCTGAGTCATTTATATACTAGTCATCAAGCCTGCAAGGTGAGGAAAGTCCAGCACTTGTGATTTATATTTTATTATCATCAACATATGTTAAAAAAAAAATACATTTCTAGTCCAAAACTCTGTTTTGGAACTAGAAATTTGTCATTATCATTTTGTAATAAATTTGTAATTGTTCCACCATGAAGACATTGTAGAAGCAGACCCCTGGTCTTTCCTCTAGCTAAGACGGCCATATCCCTGCAAAAAGACAATAAAATCATCAGTATCGACCTCAGAGAAGCCAAAGCAAAGTTTGTATTTAAAAAGCCAAAGTGAAAATTACAAAAACATTTGTAATGTGGGTTTAAAGTTGGATTTGAAATGAAATCTGATTGGGAAGATATTTGTGAGATATATAAAGGCCAAACAAGTTCATTTGAACCAATTTCATTGCTCCCAAATTGTATTTGCCAAGTGAAAGCCGATTTCAGACTTTTGGAAGGCGTGGACAGTGTTTTAGGGCTGCGCGACCCAACTTGAGCCTGCGCGACCCACCTGGGCTGCGCGACCCAAACAGAACGGGTTTAGCACAGTGGGTTTGCACCTGCGCGACCCACCTGGGCTGCGCGACCCAAACTGAGCCTGCGCGACCCACGCAGTTCAGGAGCGACCCACCTTGAGAATTTTTTGAGTTTTTCAGCTGCCAGCTCAGTATTTCGCCTATTTTGGACCAGTTTTGCCTATGGATAGAATTCTTGGGTTTTTATGATGTAAATTCATGTTTGGCATGTAACTTTGGCTTGTTTTTATCTCTTCTAGAAGATTCACTCTCAAATGTGTAAGAAATCATGTAATGGATCAGTTTCCACTCTTTTAGAGGCAAGTTGTTAGCTGCCTAGATTGTAGTTCCATGATTAGAATTGGTTAAAACTGATCCCTGAAGAGGGAATTCGACCCCTAGAGGTGGGGAAAGGGGTTAGAGTGATCTATATATTGTAATTTCTGAGGCATTCTACAGGTTGGACTCTTGGGATACTTTTGATACTATTGTACATACTTTTCATATTTTGGCTAAGGAAAGATCGGGGGTTTTGCGGCACTTGTTGGGATCCTTGTGGTGTTCTGTTCTTGATGATGTTTCTCCTTTGTTTACTGTAAGTTTCTTCATGTTTAATGTTGCCATCCTTTCATTATGCTTCTGAACTAAATTGAATGAGTGAAATAAGGTTGAATCCATTGTTTACAGTGCTTAGCCTTTGAATTCGGTTAGTTCTATATGTTTTCAGCTGTTTGGAGAGGATCCAAGTTCTTCTTTGCCCTCTTCAGCTCCTCGTCGGTCTAATCTATCCATAAAATCCAATTCGAAGCATCAAGATCATCACCTACCTCGCCCCAGCTTGAACTCTGCAAAGGTCTGACCTTATCCCCGGACCCAAAATTTGTTTTCCCATTACTCCAGCGAAAACCCAAAAAACCGAAAATCAAACATACCTATCTCTTTACTAGCCTAAAATCAGTTCTTATTGTAAGTCATCTCGCATCCTATTGCTTATTTTCTCGAGATTGACGGAGAGAGCCCTCTCCTGTACTCGTAGGGCTAGCTACGAGGCTGAGCGTGGTTTGATGTAGCCTTGAGTTTTACTTCATTTCAGCCTGAGGTAGATTTGAGTGCTAACATAGTGGCGACTCCACTGGGGAGAAACTCAAAACGTTTGCTTGTTATAGACGGAGTCTGAAGACACGCCAGGTAGCCTTCGAAACGTTGTTGCTATGCATCAGCGAAGTAGATAAACGCTGCTTCAGTCGATCTCCGGTATAACTTGTAATCGTAGTATTTAACTTGTAAATTGCCCCAGTACATGTATCAAGTTCAGATCTGATCGTTGATGGTGAACAACGGTCAGACATCGCAAGGCTGAAATCATTCACCTGGTGACTTCATTCACTGAACAAATCCAGAAATCAATGCTTCATGGTGATTTCACTGCAGGGAGATCAGTAGCTGTGAGATTTTCAAGATGGACCGAATCACAAGAAGATACGCTCCCATGAGCCGAGATCACATTCCAGGTTTTCCGAATAAGATGCCCAAGGTAGATTGGTCCAGGAATCTGCCTACGTTTAACGATGATGGTAAGAAAGATGCTGCTTTACATCTGATTAGATTTCACATGCATATTCGCAAGTTGAAGGTAGCTTTTCCTGAAGATTGTTTGATGAAGATATTCCTGGCCACTCTGGAAGGTGAAGCCAAATCATGGTATGAAAATTTGCCGCTGGCCTGTATATATTGTTTGGAGGATTTTCATGCTATGTTCATTGAAAGATATCAAGTATCTTATCCATCATTAAATTTAGTTCATGACTGTTGCAAACATGCTTATTCTTTTATTGAAAGCCTGGAGAGATATTATGAAGATGATAATTTCATGAATGATGAAATCATGGAGGCCCTGTATGAGAATCCATTTCAGCAACATGAAGAGAACCTAAAGGATACCTATCAAGGTGCTCAGGAGACTTTGCAGCAGGTTGATGGCCATATGGCTGAAAATGATGAAAGGGAGAATGTCATTTCAGATCTGCCCACAGAAGACAACAGCATGCAAGTAAGTCCAGTTCTAATTGCAGATCGTGATAATGTCCAGACAGCTGCTTCAGATTCAGATTCAGATCATGATGACCAAGCATATCTTGTGTTGAAGCCCATCAAGGAGAACTCTGCTGTTGAAATCATCTGGGATGCAGAAGACACAGTAATGGATCCAAATGTTCTCAGTCATACTGTCAGCCCATCATTAGAACACAACCTTCATGAAGAAGCAATCCAGTCAGTTCATGAAAGACAGAATGAGATCTTTGTGCAAGTAAGTGATAAATCTCCTTTCAATAACTCAGTAATGAATGATAGTTTGAATGCCCTGCCATATGAAGATAATTACTGTTTAAGCAGAAGAAAACAAAAGGCATTGTCACCTTTGTCTGAAGATGAGATAGATCTACTTTTGAAAGGTCTTGTTACAGCCCGAGCTACAGCAGATTTGCAGTGCACACATAGTCAGGAAAGTGTTGATGAAACTTCTTCCTCTTTTGAAAAAGATGATTGTTTTGTAATCAGTTGTGTAGATCAGCAAACAGATAATTTTTTCTTTCACAAAGATGATAAGGCTGTCATGTTTGATAATCTTGAAGATTGTTTTTTGTTTAAGAATGACCTAGATCATGAAATTGAAGAGTATATGCCAGAATTTCTCATGGTCAAGGAACCTACAGCTAACACTCAGATGGAAGATTTGTGCATTTCGATCCCTCAGAAATCAATTTCTATCCCTTTCAGATCAGAGTCAGAAGAGAAGGACACCATGTTCTTTCAGCAGGAGGTAAATCTTCATGTTTTTCAGGATCCAATGGCAGATTTGTTACAGTCAGCTGTGAAAGTGATTATTGCAGTGTTCAGTGATGAAGAAGATCATGGTCAGCTATGTTTTTGGATGCCTAGTTATCAGTTTGTATTGTTGACCAGGAGTTTTGATCGGGAGAACCAGTTAGCAAGGCATCTGCTTGACTGGTTACATTGGAAAGCCAATTATACATGATTGTACATATTTCATTGGTATGCAGGCGGTTGTCATCATCATTCCAAATCTTGATGGACTGCTGCCTTTTTTCCAAAAGCTTTGTAAAGTCTTGTTTTAAGTCAGTCATGAGTCATTTGTGTTTGGTCTGTTGAGTCAGTTTTTTCAAGTTATTTCAGTTTGCCATCGAGTCGGTTTGAGTCAAGTTTCAGTCAAGTTTTCATTCAATAAATGTGTCAAAGGTTTTGTGTTATCCGTTCAAATAATGATTCCATCGCCCAATGGATGGAGGCACTGTCTGCTCTCCCAAAGTTCTACGGTTCTTGGCACCTCCACGGAGATGGAGCCACCATCCCCATTGGAGCCAATGTTAGAGTCAGCCCTAGCTGCCCTCCGTCGGTGATCATTTCGTCTTTTGCATTTTCATTATTAGGTGTCTCACTTGTTTCACTTCTTTGCATATCACTAGGATCATGCCATGAACTGACGAAGGGTTGTGTCATCTTGTGTTTCCTCATATTACACCTGCAGCGCTATTTTAAAAAATTTTCCTCAAAAAATTATTCATAGTTATTGTCATGATACATGAGGTCATTAAAATTGTCAATAAGTGTCCTAGGTCTTGGTGTCTAGGGTTTCTGAGTCATTTATATACTAGTCATCAAGCCTGCAAGGTGAGGAAAGTCCAGCACTTGTGATTTCTATTTTATTATCATCAACATATGTTAAAAAAAAAAATACATTTCTAGTCCAAAACTCTGTTTTGGAACTAGAAATTTGTCATTATCATTTTGTAATAAATTTGTAATTGTTCCACCATGAAGACATTGTAGAAGCAGACCCCTGGTCTTTCCTCTAGCTAAGACAGCCATATCCTTGCAAAAAGACAATAAAATCATCAGTATCGACCTCAGAGAAGCCAAAGCAAAGTTTGTATTTAAAAAGCCAAAGTGAAAATTACAAAAACATTTGTAATGTGGGTTTAAAGTTGGATTTGAAATGAAATCTGATTGGGAAGATATTTGTGAGATATATAAAGGCCAAACAAGTTCATTTGAACCGTTTTCATTGCTCCCAAATCGTATTTGCCAAGTGAAAGCCGATTTCAGACTTTTGGAAGGCGTGAATGATGTTTGGGGGTACAGCGACCCAACTTGAACTGCGCGACCCACCCAGGCCGCGCGGCCCAAACAGAATGGGTTTAGCACAGTGGGTTCTTTTCTGCGCGACCCACAGCAGGGGCGCGCGACCCCGGGTAACTGCTGACATGAGCGACCCACGCCAGTTCGGGAGCGACCCACCTTGAGAATTTTTTGAGTTTTTTCGGTACACTTGACTCGGTATTTCGCCTATTTTGGACCCGGTTGCCTATGGATAGATTCTTGGGTTTTCATGATGTAAATTGATGGTTGGCATGTAAATTTGGCTCATTTTTACCTATTCTAGAAGATTCACTCTCAAAAAAGTGAAAATCATGTAAATGAATCAATTTCCACTCTTTTAGAGGCAAGTTGTTAGCTGCCTAGATTTTAGCTCCTTGATTAGAATTTGTTGGAACTGCTCCTAGAAGGAGGATTTCGACCCCTAGAGGTGTGGGGAAGGGTTAGAGTGATCTATATATTGTAATTTCTGAGGCATTCTACAGGTTGGAGAGGTTGGACTCTTGGGATACTTTTGATACTATTGTACATACTTTTCATATTTTGGCTAAGGAAGGATCAGGGGTTTTGCGGCACTTGTTGGGATCCTTGTGGTGTTCTGTTCTTGATGATGTTTCTCCTTTGTTTACTGTAAGTTTCTTCATGTTTAATGTATGCCATCCTTTCATTATGCTTCTGAACTAAATTGAATGAGTGATTAAGGTTGAATCCATTGTTTACGGTGCTTAGCCTTTGAATTCAGTTAGTTCTATATGTTTTCAGCTGTTTGGAGAGGATCCAAGTTCTTCTTTGCCCTCTTCAGCTCCTCGTCAGTCTAATCTATCCATAAAATCCAATTCGAAGCATCAAGATCATCACCTACCCCGCCCCAGCTTGATCTCTGCAAAGGTCTGACCTTATCCCCGGACCCAAAACTTGTTTTCCCATTATTCCAGCGAAAACCCAAAAAACCAAAAACCAAACATACCTATCTCTTTACTAGCCTAAAATCAGTTCCTATCATAAGTCATCTCGCATCCTATTTCTTATTTTCTCGAGATTGACGGAGAGAGCCCTCTCCTGTCCTCGTAGGGCTAGCTACGAGGCTGAGCGTGGTTTGATGTAGCCTTGATTTTTACTTCATTTCAGCCTGAGGTAGATTTGAGTGCTAACGAGTTGACAAAGCAAGAAGCTTCATCGAGCGCATTCAACACATCCGCCAACAGGTTCATGATATATTGGACGGAGCCAATGCGAAGTACAAACAGCGCCATGATCAACACCGGGTGCCACACCACTTCCAGGTGGGCGACAAAGTATGGCTACATTTGCAGAAGGAGCGCCTCACTGGACCTCACCGCAAGCTTCGCCCGCTCCGATACGGGCCGTACACCATCACCAAGGCTGTAGGTAACAATGCCTTCGAGCTTAGTATTCCACCATTCCTTGGTCTGCACCCAGTCTTCAATGTGGATCGCCTTCATACTTAATTTCCACCTCTACTGGACACCTCGGACATTGCAGAACAACTCACACCAACAGAGTTAAACCCAGACTGCATGGAACATGCCACCACGGATTGTATCATGGACATGCAAATCAAGAACACTCGTCAACAGCAGATCCAACTGTATCGGGTTGTCAAAGCTGGCCAACTCCTGCACCAAGGAAAGTGGTTCACCAGGGACAAAGTTCAGCAGAAATTTCCTCATCTCATGGAGGAACTTAACACAATGGGGACCATTGCTTCCTAAGGGGGGAGGAATGATCCAGGTGGATATTGGTGGCCACCTGCCTATTCCACTTGGGTCCCCACCATTGTCTCTTTCAGTTTTTCAGTTTCGGCATAACTTACTATTTTTAGCAGTTTTTCGGATCCTGAACTTCCGGAGCCGTTTTGAGGCCCTAAACGACATTTTTTGGGCATCACTCCTCATATCATTCCGTTCCGGAATGATATTCGTGGCGAAAGTTGTATTCCTCGGATAGAGCTTTCTAATGATGTATCATGAGCGTCAAACGGAGATAGTATGCCAAAGTTACGTCCCTGGGAAGTTGAAACACCAATTTACCCAAACGGGACCCATAGTTTTGGCGCTTCATCTCCTAGGGTTAGGTTTTTGGATGTTTAGGATTCTCCATTGTTTCTCAATAATAAATAGGCCCTCGAGCCTCATTGTAACGCAGTTCAGAGGCCTGTAGCCGCCACATCTCTTCTCAGAGATAGCTACCAGCGCCCTAGCTAGTTTTATTTCCATTCTGTCTGTAAGCAAATTTCGGTTCTTTGATATTAATGAAATGAAGTGTTATTTCCGCTGCATCTCTGTATTTATGGTTATATGTTTATTCTGTTGCGTTCCTGCATAAATCCGGATCTAATATTTGGACAGACCATAGGATGGCTCTCTACGTAGGAAGAATCCGTTATCTAGGAAATATAATATTGTCACCCAAAAATATATGGATAGTCCTCCAACCTTCCATTATTCTACTCCTCTTCATCAAAATCCATTCCTCACATAGCACCCTACTCATGTCTCATACTTCTACTCAGGACATGGTCTCCTTTTGGATCTGTTAACCCCAAAAATACCAACACAATCCTTCTTAGGGTTTGTGGTCATGTTTGTAGATATAACCTACCATCTAAGGGTCTCAACCCTTCCTCCTCTACACATATATAGATTATTATGATGCACAGAATTTAGGGCACGCCTTATCGATTGATCATTATAGAAGTTTCCCTAACTAGGAAAACAAAATACTGTTGTTAAAACCCTTTGAACAACCTTCCATCACTTATTTTTATTAGGAGGACAACCAATATTCTCTTATAGGACGCCTTCTTCTACCATAGACTCGACAACTCTGTGCACTTTTCTCTGAGGTGTCTACCCTCCTTTTAGGGTCTTTGTAATAGCTACAGGTAAACCCTAACTAGGGCTTCAAACATACCTCAAAATATTTGTGTAACCCTCATGTTTTCCCACTAAAACTTTTAGGTTGAACCTTGAGGATTCTCAACCTCACTCCAACTACTTTCCTAGTTCTTTGGTCCAATAAAACAGGCCTTACAACCTTCCAAAAAAGGAACTATAGAGCTTGAATCTACCTTCAATCTCATAGAAAATTTTGGATTCTTTAGCAGAGAATTACACTAGAAACAAAATCACATAAATCTACCTTTTCATTTTGCCAAAATCTGCTCCTACACGACCATACCAACACTAGGAAAAAAAATTGAACCCGTCCTACTCCACACTAGGCTTGGCTCCTTAGGGTTGCAATTATCTCGGAATTGTCTCCTGAAAATCACTAGGATGGATGTTCACAAGTGATCTACCTCTTGCCTTCTTATAGTTTCTCATGAGGCAATGTCTAGCCTTCAAGGGTTACCACTTCAAGCCTAGCTGACTTGATATTTTAAAAAAAAACCCCAACTAACTTTATACAAGGATTTTATTACATTTTACTTTGCCACCACATTGTTGCCTTAGGTCCTCCTTGGTTCTTTAAAGAGGCTCCACTTGCAATGATGAATAAATAATAATTCATTTTCTTTATTTCACACCCACATCTTGGGTACAAAACCCCATCGCTTGGGTATTTCACCCACAAAGAAACTTTGTGGTCAAAGTTCTCACAACCCCATCACTAAGAATTGTGGAGTACCTCCCAAGCTACTTCAATAAACACCAAGAGCTTCTCATGTAAGAAAAAAAATATTGAGTTTATAACATAATGCATTAAAAGAAGACAAAGAATGATGGAGGCTTAAATCTCATAGCTTTAAATCTTAAAAATAAAATTAACGAGAACTACAAGTTTTTATTTATATATATTTTTTTGTTTTCAAATTTTAATTAAAACTTATAATTATAGTCCAAACAATTGGCCACGAAATGGTTATTTGCATGACAAAAGGGCTAAAACCAGGTTTGCAAATGAATTTTAGCTTCATCGTGCTCTTAGGGCTCGGCTACCTATGAAACCTGCCATGGTCTCTCAAAATAGGTTTCAATGAGTGGCACCACCTCGTCCAATTGAGACACCTGTGGATCAAGCTATCATTGGTATAAGTATGGTTTGAGATTAGAGTTGTTTACCATATCATCCATGTATCACTCTTTGTTTATAAGGTTGTATCTGGAACAAAGGATGTCCTATTATCTCAGGAATCAAGAATCATCCACATACAAATATACTTGAAGAATAAGAAGTAAGAAACATTGGAGCGATAAATCCCTGAAGAGGAAATTCATTAGATTATATCATCCATGTTACATTTAGTGTGCAACTCGCCTCTTATATAACTATAGGTGATCATAATAGTTATGTCTGAGCTAAGTTATTCCACTTTAACCAACCACAAAAATGGTTCATCCCTATGGTTCATTTCTTCGATCACAAGTAAGAGTTACTCCAACATACTCCTCCTTAATACTTGTGATCTTAATACACATTCTTCATATTTTTCTTCCATGTTCACTGTTCTTTGTCTTTATATAGCCACAAATACATAAAAAATTTCACTCCCCCTATAGCATGACCAATCATCATCATGGGTTTTATGTGGTTGAACCATAACCATTACATATAATGGTTTTTGCATAGACTTACCCTCGACAATTACAAGTGGTTTTTCTTGCCACTAACAACACCTCAAAATGTGTGTTTTTTACTAACCACAAATATTAGTGGTTTTTCCCACTAGCCTTACTTTAAAAAATGGTTTTCAGAAAGTGATTTGAAGAGTACCATAAAATTTTCAACATTATAACATAATGTGGGAGTATACATATATCTCATCATGCTTACTTTAGCATTGACCTAGGTACATTCAATCAAAATTAGGTAAGAACGTTAAACTTTGTAGGGATGTTCTATCAGTATCTACATTTCTCTTTTAAGGATGTTGTTTTCATCTGTATCTACAATTGCATATGCACAATACTATTATTTTTTCCTTGTTTCTTTTATTTCTTCATCCCTTGCATGTTTTCCATATTCATCCTTTACATGTTTTCTATATTTATTTGTTATTTTGTCTTCATATTTCACTTTAATTTTTCTATGGTGTTTACTCACTCTCTTTGTCATGTTTTTTCATCAACGACCATTCTTTTGCTACTACATCATTCCCCTCTTAATCAACTTGTTTCATCATGTCACTCCATTTTTTTTTGTGTTACATCTTTATCATTGTTAATGAATTTTTTCATCATTTTGTTTGTCGTTGCAACTTGCTTCTATCATAGAGTCACCATTCTTCCTGAGAAAAAATCATTATTAATGTCCATATAAAAAGGAATCCATCTACCAAAATACAAGAGTACTTTATGTTGTACTTGCTAGTTCTCTAGGAATCCTTTTCAACAACATAATACATCAACTTAAACTATCTCTTCATTATAACTTGGGCCTCAATTTCTAATATTATCCCAACCTTATGAGATTCATCACCCTCACTATCTCACTCTCATGAAACCATTGGATATTATGAATGTAAATAATTAATAATTAAATATTTAATAGTGATTAGTTTACTGAAGAGGTATGTCTCAAAATACAAGACCATTCATGAAAAGGTACCCACCTAGGTATATATATTGGACCCTTATTTGTAACAATATCATATCTCATATCATGTGTATTCAAGCATTCATGTATATCTATATATATATATATATATATATAGATATAGATATATATATATCCCAGATATTCTAAATATTCTAATGTATATATGAACTTTTCTCATAACATTTGGTATCAGATCTCTTTCATAGAGAATCCAAAGGTTACAAGGGGATCCTAACCCTCCAGTGGGTTACACTTGGCATGCATATATTTTTCGCAATAAGGATAGTGTGGTTCTCTCCCCTAACTCCACTTTCAAACCACACATCCTAGAAGAGTTTCACTCCTCACTCATTGCAGGACACTCAGGCTTTCAAAAGACTTATGCTTGTGGACACCACTCTTTCATTTGGGAAGGGATGAAACAATACATTCTTTCATTTGTGGATGAATGTAACATTTTCTAGCACAACTAAGGGGAAATAGTGAAGACACCAAGAAATTTATAACCATTATTGCATCCTACTTCTATATGGATGGATGTATCCATGGATTTTAGTGCAGGCCTCCCTAAATCAGGCAACAAATCAGTCATCATGGTGGCCGTTGATCGACTCTCCAAATACACCCATTTTTGTGCCCTAAACCACCTATTCACTTCACCGTTGGTGGCTCAAGTCTTCATGGATCAAATTTTCAAACTGCATGGCATGCTTACATCTATTGTGACTAATCAAGATCACACCTTCACTAGTAATTTTTGGCAGGAGCTTTTCAAATCACACGAAACATAACTTCAAATGAGTACAACTTATCACCCCTAGACGGATGGTCAAACTAAAGTGGTAAACAAATGTTTGGAGAATTACCTATGGTGCTTTGATTTTGATAAAAAACATCAATCATGGTGCAATGGTTACCTTTAGTAGAATGGTGGTATAGTACTAATTATCATGAAGTAACAAATATGACATCGTATGACGTGGTGTATGGCCAACTCCCACCTTCACCAACTTCTTATTGTCCAGGATATTCCAAAGTGAAGGAAATTGATAAGCTACTTCAGAGCTGAGCCACCACTCTGACTCTTCTAAAGGATAATATCCATCAAGCTCAAAACTAGATGAAACAACAGGCTAACCAACATTGCTTAGAAAGGTCTTTTCAAGTGGGTGACCAATGTTTCTTCGACTTCAACCTTATAAGTAGATGTATCTCAAAGAAAAGGGATTCCAAAATTTAGCTCCATAATATTATGAACCTTATCAGGGGGTTCAGTGTATTGGCTCCATCACTTGCAAATTGGAATTACTGGCCACTTCAAAAATCCACCCCGTCTTCCACGTCTCTTGTCTCAAAAAAGTCGTGGGGAGAAATTGTAAGGTTCAAAGCATACTTCCAGAATTGGACAAGGAATGTTCTATTTGGCTCCAACCACGCTAGGTATTGGATTCAAGGGAACGTCACAGACACACTATTAAGGAAGTCCTCATCCGATGGAGAGACACCTTACCAAAATATGCAACATGGGAACTAGCAACTATTCTCTAGAAATTTCCACAGCTCTAATCTTTAGGACAAGATTGTTTTTGAAGGGGGAGGGAATGTTAGGATCTGACCCTAACTTATTTATTAATGTAATAATTCCAAGGGGCCCCGTAAGAGTTATGATTTGTTAGTTTAATAAATAAACCTTGTAAGCATTGTAAGTGTTTGAACTACATTATAAAAAGGGACCACAATTAGTTAGAATGGGCCATATAGTTAATAAAAAAAATGGTTAACCTGCATTATGCAAGGGATCATGAGTAGTTAGGGTTTTGGAGTCTCATGAAACTATATAATGTAGAAGATAGTAAAGGATTTCTTGTCTTGTGTTGTGTAATCGGGCTCTGATCTATTGAAGGTTGTCCCTTTGAAGAGAAAAGTGAAAAGTATTTCTGCAGAAGTAATAATATATTTCCATTTTTATCTTCGCATTGTGTTATTTTATGTGGTATTTTTGGCATATCACTTAGCTCTGATATTTTCTGCAGGTCAAGCATATTACATATTAGAGCTAGTTTGGATCGAAATTCCTCTATCATCCTAAGCTTGTTAGAGGTGAGTGTTGTTTTTTACATTCTTTCTTCTACTCACCAAATTATCCTTTGGTTTTTTGTGGCCATATATATCATGCATGCTTTCCACTACTCTACTTGGTATACAGAAATACCTTTGTGCAATTTTGAGCACTCTTGAGCCTATAAGACAAACAATAACTATTACCTAAAAATGAGAACTCTAACCAAACAAACATAAAAAAAATCATGAAAAACAATCCGAAAATGGAAAATGTTATTTTGGAATAACCTCTTTTTTTCGAGGTAAATTTTCAACATTTTTTAAAAATGGAAATAAAAGGAGAAAAAATTGTGCAAAAAACAACGTGAAAACGAAAAGTGTTAATGTTGGAATAACTTCGCCAATTTTTTGTGTGCAAAAACACCCTGAAAATGAAAAGTGTTTATGTTGGAACAACGTCTTTTTTTTCGGGGTAAATTGTCAACATTTTTAATAATGACATTAAAGGTAAAATATCATGACTCAAAAACTTTAAAATTCCAATGATAGACATGACATTAAGGATAAAATATAAAAAATCTTAAAATTCCAACGATTTTTAGGCATAGTATTAAAGATAAATTATCATGTCTCTTAAAAGCTTTAAAATTTCAAGGATGACATTAAATATAAAATATCACATCTATGAAAATCCTTAAAATTCAAACAATTTTCAACCATGGTGTTAATATTATTTTAAAAAAATATTACCATTTAATTTATATTAATTTATTTTTATTTTTATTTTATCATATTAATAACAATTTATTAAATATAATTTTTTTTCACATATTGTATTGAAATCACTTGATAAGAAACACTTCAGTTGTGATGAATGAATAAATTTACAAAAAAAATGATTTTATATGTGATTATAGAGCTTTTGATACTCTATGCATTAAAACATTCGCTTTTTTGGAAATTTGTGCCGATATTTTATTTTTAAATCATTTTAAGATTTTGAAATTTGCAAATTGTTTTTTAATTTAATATTAAAATTGTATTTCTTTTTAATTTAATTATTTAAACTAATAAACATATTAAAGATTATGAAAAAAAAAATTGTCCATTTTATCGATTGCTAAGGAAGTACACCATTGAATAAAAATTGTTTTGCTAGACTTATTACTTCTACATATTTTTTATTTCGACATATATATCCAATCAAATATATTGAGAATACACTTCCCTTTGCATCAATAATTGTATTCGTGCTATGACCTTTACACTTGGTCTTTGCGCGACCTAGCCGCCATTGCTGGTTCTCCTGGTGCTGCCGGCCTGGCTCTTTGGCCTCGGCCTCGGTGGGTTCCTCCATTCTCAGCCTTGACACTGCCCTCGCTTCAAGGCCTGCTGTCTTTTTCCTGTGCGGTGCACTGACAGGGTTGCGCGGCGTTTTGTTTTCTTTTGCTCCTATGCGGTGTTTTGAAGTTGCGAGGCTCGTGTTAAAGGATTTTACAGACATTTTTAGCGCTCTGCATTCCTGAGTTAGGTTTGCATCTGGTTTTCTTGGCGCGGCGTTCTGGGCTGCTGGAGCGGCGCCCAGGCTCTGTTCCGAAGGAGTTTTCCTGCCTCTGCTTGGAGCTTTGTTGCAGGGTTCGATCTTTCGCTGACTGTTTTGCTGCTACCCTGTCCGGGGGTTGTCTCCCGGCCCCCTGCTCTACCTCCTCGTGTTGTGTGCGCAGATGGCTGTTCCAGAGTGACTGTGCTTGTGCCTCTCTGCTCGGCCTTCCCAGAGGGAGATCGAATCATGGATATTGATGGGGTGTCTGCTCCCCCTCCTCTGCCTCCGGAGGTTTTGGCCTTCAAATCATTAGTTGCTTTTGGCACTAAGCGCCCTCTTTCTGCGTCTCTGCAGAGGTTTGTTAAGAAGATGGAATCTATCCCATCAGTGGCTCTCCCCGAAGAAGAAACTTGCAAAGCTGCTCTGAACCTGGCTGAAAGAGGCCTCATAGGCCAGTTTACAGGCCTCTGGCCTTCGCCAAAATCGGTCGAAGAGTGGACTCATAGAAACTGGAAGCCTCTCATCAAAGAAGGAGTCAAAAGTTACTTCGTAGGTAAGGGCTTCTTTGTATTTGTCTTCGAAAACCCCGACGATAAAGGATTGATTTTCAGAAATGGACCTTACTTCATGGGCCCTCAGGGACTTTACCTAAACAAATGGTCTCCTGATTTTGACCCCACTCAAGACGTTCCCTCGGTTGTCCCGGTTTGGGTAAGGCTTCCCCACTTGCCTCTCCACTGTTGGAACCACAATACACTCCAGATCATAGGGAATGCTCTGGGAAATTACATAGACCAAGCTGCTAGGAAGGACCAATACTCCTGTGCTCGCATCTGCGTCGAAGTGGATCTGGAAGAAGGGCTACCGGAAGCAATTAAACTTACAGTAGCTGGTTGGACGTATGTACAAGAGTTGGACTACGAGCAGCTGCCATTCAAGTGCAGACATTAACACGGACACGGTCATTTTGCAAAGCACTGCAAGAAGAAGGCGGAGGAACAAATGGACAAACAAAACGGGGATCAATGGACCCTAGTTCAGAAAAATGCAAACTCAAAAAGGGGCACAGGAAAAGGCAACAAGAATGGAGAAACTAGCAGATCTAAAATAAACCTAGTAGAGGAAGCAAATCCAAATGGGACAGCAAGTGCTCAAAAGACTCCAAATGGGACAGCAAGTGTTCAACAGACCCCAAATGGGACAGCAAATCCAAATGGGACAGCAAGTGCTCAACAGAATCCAAATGGGACAGCAAGTGTTCAACAGACCCCAAATGGGACAGCAAATCCAAATGGGACAGCAAGTGCTCAACAGAATCCAAATGGGACAGCAAGTGCTCATCAGATTCATCAAGTTAATTCAACACAGGAGAATGAGGAACAGGAAAAAACTCCACCTACAAACAATGAGGGAGAGGAAGCAACTCAGAGTGACACCAATCAAGGCAGCCCCACCAACCTATCATATGCGGATATAGCAAGGAAAAAACCAATGGAGAGCTCGGAGTCATCGGAGGATGAAACATTCGAGCGCCCATCAAAAAAAGCGGGAAGAAAATCCAAAAAGGAAAAGAGGGAGGAGGAGGTAGAAAGACTCAAAACGCAGGGAAGTCAGCCCACAATAGAAATGTCTATCGGGCGAAATACCAGACCAAGGCCCTCTAAGGGAGGCCACATCCATCAAAATAATAAATAATGAAGCTAGTCTCTTGGAACTGTAGAGGGCTGGGGAACCCCTCCAAAATCGAGGCTGTTAAAGACCTTTTGAAAGATGAGCCCTCAGACATTCTCATGCTCCAAGAGACAAAAATAGAAGGGCAGGCCCTTCTAGAGATCAGTAGATCAAAGTGGCAAAAAAGAACAGGCAAAGCAGTCAGTGCTAGGGATACATCCGGGGGGTTGGCAACTCTTTGGACTGAAGACCTTTTCCAGCTGAATAACTCCCATGAAACTCAGCATTGGATCTTCACCGAGTTGAAACACAAAGCAAGTAAGTTATCTGTCTCCCTTTTCAATCTTTATGTCCCAGTTTCTTACACTAAAAAAAGAGAATGCTGGAACAGTCTCTCTGCCTTTTTAGATTTATCCTCCCCCACCAATATCATTATATCAGGTGATCTAAATATAGTAATGAAAGCAAAAGAGAAAAGGGGGGGAATTTGCAGCAGAGACCCCATGTTGCCCATGGTCGAGGAGCTCTCTCTGAGCTGGGATCTGTTGGATTTTAACCCAGTTCGTGGCATATACACCTGGTCCAATAATCGCACTGGATCAGATCATATCTCTGCTCGTCTAGACCGCTTCCTTGTGCAAAGTTCCATTATGATGAATAAAAAAATCATAGTCACAAAAATTTTACCCAAACTTACTTCCGACCACAAGCCAATTCAGCTACTCTTAGAAGAGGAAGAAGACCTTGGGCCCATTCCTTTTCGTTTCAGTCCACTATGGATTGAAAGAGAGGGTTTCTTTGACACAGTGAAAGAAGCGTGGTCTAAACCCATCAATGGATCCTCTAGTTACGTTTGGGAGCAAAAGTTAAAAGCTACTAAACAAGCCTTGAAAGATTGGATCAAGAAACCAACCCAAACTCCTCCTGAACAAAGAAAAGAGGCAGTTCATTCATTGCAAACCCTGCAAACCGACATGGAAAGTAAAGATATCACAACAGAATTATTGGAAACAGAAATAAAAGGACAAAGATCAGCATATCAGTCATTCCGAAAGGAAGAAGAATATTGGAGAATAAAATCTAGAAGTCTGTGGTTAAAGGCGGGGGATCGGAATACTGCTTTCTTCCACAGGCAATATAGAGCAAGACTGTCAAGGAATTATATAGCAGAAATTAAAACCGCAGATGGTCATGTCTGCAAAGGATACAATCAAGTCAAGGCAGCTGCTGAAGCTCACTTCCAGAACCTCTACAGTGCAGATGCTCAAAGTAATGATGAGGAAACTGCTGCATTTCTTTCAAACATACCCAATCTCATCAGCCCTGAAGAAAATGCAATCCTCTGCAGATCCATAACGGAGGAGGAAATCATAAATGTAATTTGGGCCATGGAGGCGGACAAGGCACCTGGGCCCGATGGATTCACAATCCATTTCTTTAAAACATGTTGGCATATTATCAAGGCAGATCTGCAGAAAATGATAAGAGGATTTATGACAAAAGCCAAGCTAGGCGGAGGAACCAACTCCACTTACCTAGCGTTAATCCCAAAAGACACCAATCCTGAAACTTTTTCCAGATTCAGACCTATTTCGTTGTGTAATGCGTCTTATAAAATACTGGCCAAACTATTAGCAAACAGAATCAAGCCACTTTTAAAAAGAGTGATCTCCAACTCCCAAAGTGGCTTTGTGGAAGGTAGACATATTCTGGACAATGTAATCCAGGTCCAGGAGACAATCCACTCCAGCAGACAGCGGAAAGAGAAAGGAATGGTGATAAAATTAGACATGGCAAATGCGTTTGATAGAGTCAACCGCACATTCCTTAGCAAAGTTCTCCTTACATTTGGCTTCTCGCCCTTTTTTGTTCAGCTAATCAAAGCCTGCATTGACAATCCATGGATCGCTCCCCTTGTCAACGGACGTCCAACAAATTTCTTCCAAGCAAAGAGAGGAATAAGGCAGGGATGCCCTCTCTCCCCCTATCTGTACATTATTATGGCAGACTCATTAAGTCGAAAGCTCAATGCAGAAAAATTTGCAGGTACCTTACCAGGCCTCAAACCTTCAATGGGAGCTGAGCCTTCGAATCATGCACTATTTGCAGATGATTCTCTCCTCTTAGGCGGAGCCTCCACAAGAATTGCTCGAGCATTCGACACTGTCCTCAGAAACTACTGCAGAGTCTCTGGTGCGGCAGTTAATGATAGCAAGAGCGAAGTTTTCAGTTGGAATATTGATCACCAAGAACTCGCAGGCATAACTTCCATTCTTGGGTTCAAAGGACAATCAATCTGGGACAGATTCAATTACCTTGGCCTGCCCATTATTTCTGGAATAAATAAAAGAGCTCTATGGAGTGAAATAATCTCAAAAATTAAAACCAAGATTGCAGCTTGGGGGGGTTACTGGTTGACAAAGGGCGGCAAAGTCATCTTGATCAAATCGGTGCTGTCAGCGCTCCCAATTTTCCAGGCTGCTTTCCTTCTGGCTCCTCTAAATATTATGGAGCAGATCTCCAAACTACTCAGAGATTTTTTGTGGCAAGGTGGGAAAGGCAATGAAAACAGAATACATCTGGTGAATTGGGATGTTGTAAAGAGAACGAAGGAGGAGGGGGGACTGCAGATAAGAGATCCCCAGCTTGTTAACATAGCCTTGGGAGGAAAAATCCTGTGGAAATTGATCCACGAACCAACTCATCCTGTCAACATTACACTGCGGTCAAAATATGGAGTCAGCAAAGATCTCAGCAACGTAATACACATGCCCACAGCCAATAGCACGCAACTCTGGAGTTTGTGTTGTAAAAGCAGTAAACATTTCATCAAACAAATGTATCGAATCCCTGGAAGTGGCAAACACATCAATCTGTGGACGGACAGTATAATGAGGAACGCTCCCTTAGCAGATCACGCGGATATAACAGATCTAAGATCGTGGTTGGAGCGCGCTGGTGTCAAAAGTCTCTATGATCTGTCGAAATGGAACAAGCGTGGGGAATGGGAGGGCTGGGATCTCCATGGAGTCCCGAACAGATTGAATCATCAACAAACTCTGCTTGAAGATAGATTGGAGGACGCTGCCCCTGTACACAGAACCTCAAAAGATTGCTGGGGATGGGGAAAATCTGGAGTCTACACAACTGCTGCTGGCTATAGCGCTCTGCAGGGTACAAGAAATAGTAATCACCCTCCGATTGTCTGGAAAAATGTTTGGGATTCATTTGCCACACCAAAAGTAAATTTCTTCTGCTGGACTTTGATTCATAACAAAATACTCACGGGAGACAATCTGGAGAAACGAAATATAACAGGCCCTCATAGGTGTGCTATGTGCAAAAACAATTCAGAAACAGCCCAGCATCTTTTTATGGATTGCAGTGTAGCAAAAGAAGTTTGGGCGCTCATCTTAATGAACTTGCAGACTCCTGTACCATCCTTTAACTCTGCAGCTGATCTTTTTGCCTCTTGGAGGCAACATTACCCCCATCATATTCCTCAAAAATCAATCTGGAGCGGAATTTGGACAGCGATACCCAAATATGTTTGCTGGCAGATTTGGTTGGCACGTAACCATCAGATATTTCAAGAGGTGAGACACTCTCCGTTGCAAATAGCTGCAAAAGCTAAGGCCTTTCTGATGGAAGCAACACAACAGTAGTATTTAAAAGAAGACTCTTTGCTTCTGCCTGAAGAAAAGATGTGGTTAGGCACACTAGAGCCTTATCCGAGCAGAAACTATCCTAAACCACAAAGCGATAAACAGGAATGGCGCTTAAGAGATAAAGAGGATTACTTCCAAAAATGGTGGAGGTCTCAAAAAATATCCTCAGTCTTCTTTGATGGGGCGTCTAAAGGGAATCCAGGGACAGCTGGAGCTGGGGGAGTCATCTACTCTCCGGACGGTTACTCTAAAGACACCTTCTACTGGGGATTAGGCCAGAAGTCCAACAATCAAGTTGAGCTCCTAGGGCTTCTCAAAGCCTGCCAAATTGCAAGATACAAAGGTGTGAAAAATCTGCAAGTCTTCGGAGATTCAGAGTTAATAATAAAAAATTTAAACATGGGGGATCGATTCAATAATCCCAGCCTCAACAAAACTTTGGAAAGACTGAAAAAAGTACTTCAATACTTTGACAGCTGCAAATTTTATCATATACTCAGAGATTTAAACAGTGAAGCGGATCAAATGGCAAACAAAGGTAGTGCTATCATGAAAGGGCTTATTTTTGTTAACAAAAACAGTTTTGTACAAATGCCCTGAAGATTGTAATAGAGGAAAAGCGGCAGAGCTTAGAAATATGCATTGTATTTGGGGACAGCTCGAAAAAGTCCCATTTGTTTCCAGATAAATAAAAATCATATAAACGTTTCAGTTAATATATATATATATATATATATATATATATATATATATATATATATTGAGAATACGAAATCAATGAAAAAATAAAAACTAAAACAAACCAAAAAACACAAAAAATTAAAAATAATAATAAAAAGTAAATAAAAATATTTATTTTAACATGAAATTTTTTTAAAAAACATGACCCAAAAAAATACAATATCAAAAAAACTAAAAACAAAAAATCAAACATAAAAAATGTAAAAAGCAAAAACAAAAATAACTTATAAAGATCAAAATTAAAAAAATAATAATAAAAAAAAAATAAAAATAAATAAATAAATAAATAAACATTAAAAAAATCATAATTTAAGAAAAGAATTTAGAATTTTGACCCAAAAAAAGAAACATAACAATATTGATAAAAGAGAAAAACACATACAATAAAAACAATTTAAAAAAAATAAAAAACTTTAAAATAAATAATTAAAAAAAAAACATTTATAAAAAAAACATATAAAAAAACATTAAAAAAATTGAAAAAAACGATAAGAAAAATGAAGAAATAGAAAAACAAATTAAAAATTATTTAAAAAACATAAAAAAATAATAATAAAAAACATTGAAAAAAAAGGGCATTAAAACAATTTTTTTAATTAAGTAACAAAAACAACATTAAAAAACTAAAATTTGAAAAACATAAAAGATAAAAAAAGCCTATTTAAAAAAAAGCAATAATGAATAAATAAAAAGTAATAATTAAAAAACAAATTATTTAAAAAAAATCATTTTTAAAAATTTAAAAATTTAAAAAACATTTAAAAAACAAAAAATACAACAAAATCATAATTTATTAAAAAAAATTAATAATAATAGAAAAAATAATTTTAATAAATTAAAATTAAAAATTAAAATAAAAAAATAAAAATAAAATTAAAAACAATATATAAAATATTAAATTCAAAAAACAATTAAAAATGAAAATAAAAAACAAATGGGCCTACGTAGCCCTTGGTGGCCGCGACACCAGGCCGTCGGGCGGATGTGAAGCTACCACCTCCCCGTCGCTTGGTGGTCGTTGGGCCTGGCTATTGGGCGATTAGGGAGCTGTGCAGCGGATAGGCCCCACGGCCACCAAGGTGTGCACCGATTTGTTTAAAAAAAAATTTCAAATCTAGGGATGGGACGCTAGTTGTTGTGTGCCCTCCCTTCCATGTCACCCTTGACCATGTAGTGGTTTATATTTTTAATACAACACCTCACCTACTTGGAGGTTGATCTGTCAGCTGGCTTTTGGCATTTCCTGCGGTCATTTTCCTTGTTGTTTAGGGTTTTGTGTATGTCATTTTCCTGAGGAGGTCTATTGCCCTCGCTTATGTTGCTCGGGCCTGATGCGTGGGGGTTCTGCGACCCCAATTCTTGTGATAGCGGCCTTCTTCTCCTACGTTACTAGCCTCAGATTGTTTTAATGTTCTTAGTGAGTAGTGATTTCAACGAGCTTGTGGGGGGTTTACCATGCCTGGGGTTGTTGCACATCGTTTATCCCTTGGGGGACTATTCCAAGTTTCTTGTGGCACACCAGATGGTGTTAAATTTGTCTTTGAACAGACTTGAAGCCGATTTCATTCGGTTGTATGGTCAATATGGAGGTTTTCTTTCCTGGTTGTTATACACGATGCACAAGGTTTTTCTGAACCTTGATGGGTTTTGGTTTTTCCAGGAAATAAAGGGTTTCATTTCTAATCTCCTTCATAAGGGGGAATTTGGCCTACATCAAGGTAAATTCAATGATTGCTCTTACTAATTTAGTCATTTAAGATTTTTTGTGCAGGTTTCTCCATATCTAACCCTCCAGCGAGCCTGTTTGTGGGTCACTGTGTGATGTGCGATTTGCAGTTGGTTCCTGTGGCGCGCTAGTGTTTTTGAAGCGTATGGGGTTATTGTGGCACGCTGGCTTCGTCAAGGAGAGACGTAAGGTAGGAATTTCTCCTACCAACCTTTTTTCATTTGTTTTTAAACAGATTTACCTTGATGGATTATTGTTCCTTTGTTGAGCTTGTTACCTGTGTTTTTAAACACTTTCAACTTATAGGTTTTGTGTAAAATTAATTGGTTTTGTGTAAATTTTACTAGGTTTTATGTAAAATTGACTGGGTTTTATGTAAAATTTACTGGGTTTTGTGTAAAATTTACTGGATTTTGTGTAGAATTTCCTCGTTATTTGTAAAATTTATTGGGTTTTGTGTAAAATTGCATCATTTTAGGTGGTTTTGGTGTGTAAATACCTTCGGCATGTGTTTTTAAACACATTTACCACGATGGATTACTATTCCTCTATTGAGATTGTTGCTTGTGTTTTGTAACACTTTTAGCTTATGGGTTTTCTGTAAATTTGACGAGTTATGTGTAAAATTTATTGGGTTTTGTGTAAATGCTAACAATACTTGTTGTAGTACAATGTCTATATTTTAAATCCATTATTATTATATGTATAACTCAATAAGCACTATTATTAGCTTCCTCTTCGTCTTCATCCAACAAGGAGTGCTCAAACAAATTAATTTGATTCACATTTACCATAATATAAACTTTGATTTATGGATGAAAATATAACTAAAATGCATTTTCACTTGTTTTCTTAGTGATGCTAAATGGACCATACCTTATGGGCTTGATCATTTTACTCATCCCCTTGAATCTATCTTTGGATCATTGTAGCCACAATTGATGTTTCACTTGGAAACTTTGTGTTTTTCTAGTGTTGATTATGTCTTTATTTGTACATTGCTTGTGCTTTTTGCAAAGGAACTTGCACCTGCTCATGAACGTGTCATATATTCACAAACTTTATAGCTTTTGTTATGTCTTCTTATTTCTTTTTGCTACTTGCCTCCAGTACTTTAAATGCTAAGTTGAAGGGGATATATAGAGAAATTATAAGTACGTATCAAATGATAACTATATGCATTGCCCCATGTACTATTATATGAGTCTATTATAATAATTTTGGATATATTTTGACTATCATCTCGAGTCTTATGATGCTTGTGGTTATGCCCTTATTGTAAGTGTAAATCGTTCGTCTTAATTCAAAACTCTTGGTTATGACATCATAGGCTTGTATTATGTAGTGGTAAATAATGGCTAGTAACAAGGGTATTTATGCCTTGCATCACATTGGTTGGGTAAGCTTTAGTTACTTACCTGTTAAAGTATAATGTTGTTTCATGAGGTTCAACTCCTAGTGGTGGAAATACAACAAAACTTAGCTAATCCATTGGTCATAGGATTAAAGAAAGACTCTTTAGGAATACAATAGTAGGATTTAAGAGAACAAAGAGTATACTTAAGTATTACAATAGTACTATTTTAGTAATACATGACCTGTTAATTTCCATTAGAAGAGAGATACCTCACTGTACCACCAGAAGTATAGTTGCACTCCAATTAGATGCCATGTGCATAAACTTTAGGATGGAGGTGGGATATTGATGGACCATTAAAGGGATTGTTCCTAAATCATTTCATTTAGTTCCTTAAAGAAATAATCACAAGATTATATTTTAGTTTTGTATCATTCACAAGAGGAAGAGATCTACGATATTTACAAGGACTAATGAAGAGGCTAAAAGGGACAATGACACTCCATCACAACCTCCCCATATTTTATGAAAGAGCCTAAATTCTATTATCCTATATTTGTAGCGAGATGGTGGAGTGCTTGGGAGCCCTGCAGGAGTATTTGAGTATCAAAATTGAATCGTTAATGTAACAACCCCAAATTTAACATGCAATCAATTATATCAAATACACAATTAATAATCAACCCAAAAGTTGTTTAACTACTCATCATAGAGATTTAATAAATGGGCAAAGACCACTTACCTATAACATCGATACTCGTTACTTGCGATTACACAGTTGAACGCTATTTGAATCTTGCTAGCTGCAAAAAATGTTTTGGGACAACTCTCCACCCAACCGTAGGCTCAGCTGTATGTAATCTTTCCACAGTTGGCCACCCCCGAGCCCTCAATCAATGTACTACTTCCAAGGTATCCTTTGCCTCACAATACCTTTCTCTCTAGAGAATGGATGAAATAATGATCCATGAATCTTCCTCAATGTCTATTAAATAGTCCAAACAATGGAATGGGAACCACATGCACACATTCACTGTGTCAACATGCAACTTTTATTTTCTTAAGTTTTACTTAATTTAGTGTTTCTCTTAGTTTAACTTACTTATTGTTAACTTTATGTAATTAGGTGTTTATCTTAGTTTAACTTAGTTTTTGTTAAATTTACTTATTTTTATAGTTTCTTAGTTAAACTCTTTCTTAATTTATTCCTTTTTTATTTTTTTAAATTAAATCTTTCTTAATTAACTCTTAACTTCACTTATTTATTTATTGTTTAGGACTCCAGTATATTATTTAGTATTTTATTTAGAACTCTAGTTATTGTTTACTATTTTATTTATTATTTTTATTATTCTCTTGACTTATTATTTATGTACTTATTTATTTAATTATATTATTTATTACTTCATATGTGATCAACACCATCTTTTGAACTAGTATAACTAGCAAGCATCAAAAGTTCCCACAACACCCAGGAAATATCAAGGAATCTCTGTCCTTTTTCCCACTTTCAGAACCAGGCATAAGCGTCCCCAGTCTGTACCATAACCAAGGTTTTCCCCAAGGCTCACGCCTGAGTCAGACCTCCTCTACCCCAAGGTAGGCAGTTGGCTAAATACTCGATGCAGTAGTACTCTAGGCATCTCGCAAGGCTGGCCTGCTCCCTCCACACTCACTAATGTGCACAGCCCCAGGCATCGAATTATTACACCCACTTCCAGACTTCGGCGTCCCAATCCAATAATAGACACTTGGCCTACAATATTAGGTCCTTGGCCTCCTCAATATGGTCCCACAACCCTTCAAGATCTATCCATCAAGAGCTATACAAGACAAAGGAACCACTAGCATATGTAGTGTTGATTGAGTTTGTCCCCAGCCCATATGGTGTTACCTATTCTCCCTCACAGGTATGGGCTTCCATGAGATCATCAAATAATCCGGCCCTCTCGGCCCATTTATGGAGTTCCTGTCAGTCATCACATCTCAACATGCATCCAATGCATTAGTTATAATCATAACATCATAGAAAATAATCCACATGCCAACTCTTGCATGTTATCATGATAACATAACATCATTGTTAATCACCACTTTCTGGATAGTAAAGAACTGCATGCTCATGCATGTCATAAAATTTGCATACAACTACAACATTCTTCACCTTATGAAATACCATCATAAGTTATAATATCATCATATTGTAATAAAATATATATCATGAAATTACATAATAAACTAACCACATGTCAATATAACCTCAAATCATAACATTATAATCCCTATGCATATCATATTCGTCAAGAGCATATAACATCATTATAATAACAAACCACATGTTCATCATTATCATCATACCACCATATCATGAAACATCATCAATATGAGAATCATCTCAATACTTATAAAATATAGAACAATACTACACTATAAGCATTATTATCATGATTCATCAGAAAATCAATTTCATTTTCTTATTTAAACTATGAAAGGAGATTATTTAACATCCCTCTACGATCTAGGCTATCTTACCAATACTATTAGTGTAGTTTTTTTTTCAAGATACCAATTACTTTTCAATAATCATTTCTTGTTCTTTCTATTAGGAAGTTGACCATTTACGCTGTAGGTATACTCATATAAGTGCATTATTAAATTTTAAATGAGTTTCATCATCTTGGGCCTTAATCCCTCATCATATATTATTCCTTCTCCAAGGAAATTTTAGTTAAATTAATTGTTAAGGATATTACCGGTTATACAATCATTCTTGGAATCATCAATATCAAATTAAAATTTCATGATCACTATACATACATATATTTCTTATACAAATGGCACACATAATGTAGGTCATCCTTATTTAAGTCTTATGTCATGCTTAATCCACCTGCATGAGGGCTTGTTGTCCTATGGTGATCTATGCATCACTTGTATAATTGTCTTTGTTCATCCTAAAATATTTTCTTATCATATCAAGTTCCCTCTTGATCTCTTCTATCATATATTCACCTATCTTCAAGTTGAACTAGGGATTCTTCCACTTTAATTATCACTTGTTAAATATTTTGTTTAGAATTTTAAACGGTTGGAACCACTACCACCATTATCATCCACGGAGGACAGAGAGGGGCTCTCCCAAGCCATTATCACCAGGGCAAGGATAATCATCTCGATTCGATAGATGGATCCTTTTCCAGCACCTTTGTGCATCATAGTTCTGAACCTGAGCAACATGCAGAAGCCTCTGGGCACTTTGCACAGAGAAGAAAACGTGGTCAAAGGAAGTCCACCACTCCTGCACAGATGCATCCCCAGCACAACAAAACCAACCAAACATCGGTCCCAGAGAAGGCTTATGAGGATAAAAACATTTGGATAATGGACTCAAAGGGCATCTAGATGTGGGTCCCCGACGGCATGGATCTAGACTCTCCCATTCTCTGCGTACCGATTAGCACTCCCAGATGGACAGTAGCTGATGCGAAAGTAGCTGTTGCGCAGGCTCTTGCTTGCCCCATTGTGGAGGAGGACCCCTACAATGATGATGAATATGGAAAGTGAAGTCTGCGTGGTTGCACAACTATCCTAATTTTTTTGTCATGATCGCTATCAGTTCATATCTGCTACCGTTTACTTTATGTTACTTCAATATGTTAGTGCTTATGCGCATAATGTTTTTTCTGTTATAATTTTTGTCTGGGCAGGTCTCCTCCCTCGAGGCAGCCCAAGAATCATGTAACAAAGGCTGGGATAGGCTAAGCGCAGCTTGCCTACCTAGCCTGTAGCATATGTAACTTTATGTTTTTGAATTAATAGAATATCCCAACTTAACAAAAAAAATAATATGTTGTCATACCTCTCAGTTCTCTTCAAAATGACCTTCTTTACTATTCAACTTCATTAGTTTATCACCAATGTTTCTATCCTTATATGCATCATCCTTAAATAAAACTTATAGTGATTCTCATCATGTTCTTATATGGAAATAATTATATGGTTCCACGACTATTTTCCACCAAGTTGTTCCCTCGAAGAATACCTTTTATGACTTCCAAAATATTCCATTATGTTCTAAAATAGGTCATCCCTTCTTATTGATTTATTTCCCTTATTTTGACACTTTCACTCAACCAGATTAAATATATATCAATAACTATTTTTATTCACCTCAGTATTCTAAGTTTCACTATTGTGGGGGTTAACATTCATTATCATTTTATTATTATTATTTTTAATTTGCAAATTCCTCATTATTCATCCCATGAACTTCATAGTGCATTCCCATAACATAAGTCAAATGTATTCTTGATTTATGGACACCAACATATTATATGAAGTACATCAAATGGTGCTATCACCCCCTTTCTAGACAAATTATAAGTTGCCTCTCCTTCCCTATCATTATTTTTCAAGATTATATTTGGACTATGAGTTTAATTTATCCTCACTAGAAAATGTGCACGTTACTCCTCTTTCCTTCCTCCACACATCAAGTGAATATTTTTATTGTTGGAAATCAAACTTAGAAACCTTTCTTCCTTTCTTAAGATTTTTTTCTATTTATATATATTTTTCCATCATCTTATTCTAGGCTAGTTTCTTTCTATCTTAGGTTTATACTCATTACTTCCATGAAATTGCACCCCTATTTCATCGCATATCACCAAATAACTATTGTTTCTTTAATTCCCATATTATCTAAATTGGTTTTAGTTTTACGATATTAAGCACAAAAAATGCATATTGATTTCTTCATGGATTCATCAATTCATTTCTACTACCATAATTTCATTATCAACTTTATGAAAATGCTATAGGGAGCATATAAAAGGGTGCCATTTTTCTCTTCTTTTGTTTTGTTTTGGACATATCATCATACTTTTATATTTTACAATAGGTGTGAAGTCACCTCAACCACATATCTAATTCAATAATGACATAATGATTAAATATCATACTATCAAAAGTAGTATATATTCACTACAAGGAAAATACCCTCTAGCGGATGTTTTTGAGGAACCCCACAGAAAAATACCCCATACATCCGTTTCTAGTGGAGGTTACTAAAGGAGGTTGGCGGGCGGAGGGTTTTCCGGATGTTTTCCTCTCGATGTGCTTATCATTACACGTTGCCCGGGTGCTCTGGAACCGAGAAAGCACTGGTTCGGACCAAAACATTGGCACACCGGACATCGTGCACTCTGTACACACCCGCCCGGTGCATCTTATTATTCTATAGCACTGGTGCGTCATAGATCTTCTGTGCCGGTGCATTATAAAACACCATGCCAAAACCGAAACCACCTGGTGCGGTAGAAAGAAACTGCACCGGTGTATCATAATACATCGTGCCAAAACACAAACTGACAGGTGCGTTTGTAAGAAACAGAACCGATGCGCCTATAAACAACGCACACTAGTAAATGGTTAAATTAAAAAAAATTACGACAAAATAACGTGGATTTTTCAGTTTTCCAATGCTCTTGAGCTCTCAATTACCGGTGCACGCCCTACCATAGAATGCATCGGTGCGCACGAAACATTGGCACACTGTACATCTTGCGCAATGTACACACACATCCGGGGCCTCCTATTACTATAACGCACCGGTGCTTCACCACTCTTCTGCGTCGATGCCTCATAAAACACCGCACCAAAACATAAACGCACCGGTGCGTTTTTATCCAAGAGCATTGGTGCGCCTATAAACCGCACGCACCAGAATAGCGTTACATAAAAAAAAAATTAAGGCCAAAAAACCGGTGCTTTACGACTATTCCACATCAGTGCTTTATGGATATTCTGCCTCGGTGGATCATCAAAATTTCACCCCGAAACTAAAACATCCCGGTGTGGTGTTAGGGAACTGCCCGGTGCATTATAAACAATGTGCCAAATTTGACACAGCTTGGTGCAGTCGTAGGTAAGTGTACCGGTGCGCCTATAAAACCCGCGCACCAGAACAAGGTTAAATAAAAAAAAAAATTACGGCCAAAAAACTTCATTTTTCACTTTCCTCAGTGCTCCAAAGCTCTACAGCACCGGTGCCATTTCCCCTTGTCTGAGCTGCCCTAACATCAATGCTCTCATTGCACCCATTGCACGCACTACTTCTCTACATTAGCCACCAATCTCCAGCTTGCATTTCGAAAAACGGTGGCCAATTTTTCTTTTGCAATGTTTACAGCCAATATGCCTCCTCGACGATGAAATGTACAGGTATTTTTCTAGTTTTTCCATAATTAAGCCTTTTAGCAGATTATAAATTGAAATAACCTTAAAAATAACCATTAAAAAAGAAAAAAAGAAAAATTTGTCATGAGGTGCATCAGAGTTGTTTGTCTTGCACTGGATAGCAGTGCTGCCTGTAAAATTTATAGGCCGCACCACCACCGGTGCTAATGGTATCCGCACCGTTTCCGGGGCGGTACCAAAAGGCGCCCCAAATAATTTTAAAATTAAAAAGCAAAATAAAAGGCGGCGTGCTCATTTATCCTTGCGCATCGTTGACCACAGGAATCACAGTGCGGTGTGTTGACGGAATTATCCGCCCCAGTGTATGTCAGCGTATCGCATTCTGGATTACGAGAGGGTCAACGATGCGGCCGAGTAAAAGACCGCACTGTCGACGATGTAATTGTCATGAAGTCAGTGCACTAACACAACTATACGTGTCGGGGCGTATATTTCAGTCAACGCACCGCTATTCTGAACTTTGATAAATTTAACAGTGCTTGAAAAATAGACAGCTGCTCCGAGGCCGGTGTGTTGTATTTCATTAGGGACACCGGGACCGGTGATCTACATTCTTAAGATGCACCATGACCGGTGCATGACTGTTTTTATGGCACACCGACTTGTCTGTTTGTTTTTTTTCAATATATATATATATATATATATATATATATATATATTCCTAAATACATGTCTATTTTAATAGAAAAAATTATTTAATATGGCAATGATTCAGAGAGAAGAGGAGGAACAACATCAACAACAGGCTGAACAGTATGACATGATTTTCCAATGGGATGTCCGAGAGAGGGAGAGAGATGCATACCCTCGCCTTATTACTGCAGATACCCAGTAGGTCCTTAGGCAGGTAGGCCTCCTCAAGTTCTATGAGGAGGCTACTTCCCTAAAGGCCCGTAGTGTGTTTTTGAGATATCCTATCCGCAGGTGGAATGCCCACCGACAGGCTTTCCAGGTTGGTCCTGACCAGTGGTACACACCCACTAAGAACGATATCTATTTTATTACAGGACTATAAAGGAGAGGGGTGGATTTTCCCTCATTCCCAGACATGCCAGCTGGTTTTGTAGTAGGGATTCAGTTAGTTTACTCCCAGAGATACATTGGAGCACATGTAATGTCTCCTTTAGAGTTTCAGGTACCTGGAGGATAGTTACGTATAGGTGCTTTTGGTAGACAAGATGTGCAGTGCCTCTCCCTTATCATTTTGACCATTTCACACAACACCAGTGATGGGAAACACATTAGTCGCTCGCTTTTATATTATGTTGATTCTTTAGTACAACAGTCACAACTGGTCAGGTGGTCTGCCATTTTTTTGCGGCAGTTTTGTACGGCCTTAGATAGAGGTCATTCTCATGCACAAGGGAGGGTTAACTTCCCTTTTTCTTAAGAGTTGTTTTGTTTATTTTTTGAGTGGTTTCCAGAGATGAGACATAGTTTTGTTCGACAGCCTCGTAGGCCAATTTTTGAGGCCCAGATGCACATGTGGGGGTAGATGATGCCCAATAGGGGAGACACTTTGTTTCCAGCCAGGATATCACATGATTCACTGGACTTACTAGCTGGTGTTAACAGGCTGCATCCCTTCATTATGGTCCCATGTCCTTATGTTGGCTTAGATTGGTGAGGGTGTCCCAACATCCTCTTCATAGCTAATGAGCTACCAGATGATAGAGGTAATATTACTATTTTATTTATATTTATTCTAACATGTTCTTTAACTTGTTTTTATTAAATTGTGTAATGAAATTGTCTAATTATTGTTGTGTACTTGTATATATTTTGTAGACATTGGCTCTTTTGATGGTGAGGAGATGTTGGGTCCACCACATGATCTAGGCGTAGATCCTGATGATGACGATCAGGATATGGCTGATGCCGAGCATGATCATCATGAGGATGAGGTCGATGTAGCAGAGAGACATGCTCCTTCTCATCATGGTGCACTGGTACGGCCTTTTTCTAGGCGTGGTCAACCTGAGACTAGATATAGGATGGAGTTGGCCAACCAACTTTGTGCATTGATTTTTGATGCAGACATCAGGCCCGCTCATTACAGAGACATACAGGTCGATGATAGGCTGTTACGGATGTGGAGAGGCATGCCGCATGACATGTACGACCTGATGCGGCATTTCGTAGGAGCTATGATAGTTGTTACGCGACTGAGGAGGACTGTCCGTAGCTATATGCATATTCGAGCCATGGCACGTGATGGATAGTCTGCGAGCAGCGACTCATATGCATCTCATGATCATTCACCTCGCGGTGCACCTGATGAGCATGACGCTCCACTGGCAGCATCTGACAGTCATCATGGAGATGAGGCTGGACCATCGGCCACGTTCAGTCAGCAGCCAACAACTGCATCCATCAGTACTAGTCATGATCATGATCAGGCTGGACCATCGACCGTCGCGGCTGCACTATTGACTGAGCAGGCCTCCACTACTACTGCTCATATTGATTTTGTACTACCACCAGCAGATGCATCCATCAGTGCGAGTGATCATGATCATGAGCAGGCTCAACCATCGACTGTCGAGGTTGCACCCAACTTTATTGACCAGGCATCCACTTGTAGTACTGCTATTGATGTTGTTATACTACCACCAGCACCTAATCCATGATATTTATATTACAATTGTATATTTTTAACATTATTCAGTTATATATATATATATATATATATATATATATATGTGGTCCATGTATTTTATGTTCATGTTGCAGTTGTGCTTAATTTTCATGTTGGTGATCATCATGATGTGGCGCATATTGTTAGGTCATGTTAGATATGTTCATTTAATGTTTAGCTTGTAGATAGATGTGTATATGTGATAGCATGAGTTATTTGACATATTGAGATGTATATTTGATGTTTGTGTTGTGATGATCTTAATATATAATGTTAATTTTATGTTTGAATGTGTTTATTAGTCGAATATGATGTTTGTACAATGGTTATCATGATTGTGATGATGTTTATTAATTAATTTAATATTAAATGACCATGATATTTATTAAATATTATGTCGTGATTGTAATTGTAATTTGAATTTTAGTTGTATGTAAAATTGTAAAATTGTATTTATATTTTTTACTTATTGCAATTTAAACTGTAATTGTATGTAAAATTTTAATTGTAATTGTAATATTTAATTTATTCTGAAATGATTGTAATTATATATATGAAAAATTATAAAATTGTAATTGTAAATGTAATTGTATGTAAAATTCTAAAATTGTAATTGTATTTATAATTGTAATTTTAATTGAATTGTATGTAAAATATTTATAAAATTGTAATTGTAATTGTAAATGTAATTCTATGTAAAATAGTAAATGTAATTGTATATAAAATTCTAAAATTGTAATTGTAATTTTCATTGAATTGTATGTAAAATATTTATAAAATTGTAATTGTAATTGTAAATGTAATTCTATGTAAAATTGTAAAAGTAATTGTATGTAAAATTATAAAATTGTAATTGTATTTGTAATTGTAATTTTAATTGAATTGTATGTAAAATATTTTTAAAATTGTAATTGTAATTGTAAATGTAATTCTATGTAAAATTGTAAATGTAATTGTATGTAAAATTCTAAAATTGTAATTGTATTTGTAATTGTAATTTTAATTGAATTGTATGTAAAATATTTGTAAAATTGTAATTGTAATTGTAAACATAATTCTATGTAAAATTGTAAATGTAATTGTATGTAAAATTAAAATTGTAATTGTAATTTTAATTTTAATTATACTTGTAATTGTACTTTTAATTGTAAATCTATGTAAAATATTTGTAAAATTTTAATTCTATTAATGTGAAAATTTTAATTCTATTAATGTGAAATGATTTTATTATTTAAATTTGTAAATTTGCAAATAATTGTAAAATAACAAATCTAGAATAAAACAAATTTTTGTAACATAATAAAGTTTAGAAAATAATGAAAATAAATTCATGTACTTTATAATTATCATTATTTTATTATGATCTTACATACAAAAAAAACTTTATACAGTCCGGTGCACTTATCATCCTAACACGCACTGGTGCGTTGTATAAATAAGACACACTAGTGCGTCACAACTCTTCCGCACCGGTAACGAATAAACGCAAATAAAAAAAACACAACTTTATTTTCTTTAAGTGAAACAAAAAGCGGCAATTTGAAAAATGGACAGAAAAATATTTTCGAAAATCTAATTTCATAAAATAATTCTTTAAATACTAAACACTTTTCATTATTTCACTATTTTTGCTAAAATTTCCAGCCATATATTTGCAGGAGACAAACCTGGAGCAAGAGAGCTGGAGGTCACAGTGGAGCAGCGAAATACGTTCGAACAGAAGTATTCAGACAATCAAAAACCAAAACTCAGGTGATTAAAACCCTGTATCATAGAATTTGAAACCATCTCGTGATTAAATTTGATTATTTTTTTTAATTTTTTTTCGCAGTTTTTTACTTTTTTTTTCTGCAGTTTTATCCATTTTTACCCTAAACCCTTCATTTTTTTGTTTTTTTCCCTTTCTTCTCCCTATTTCTGTGATTTCAGAATTAGGGTTTTTCATTTTATATTGACGTCCAACGCACGGGACGACTTGCATAGTCGGATCCCAATCCATTCGGCCATTGTGTGAATTTTTGAAAAAATTGATTTTTCTTTATCGGTGCACCCTGCGTACTATACCGCACCGGTGCTCTATATTATACAGTGCACCGCAAAAGTACTGTAGTAAAAAAAATGAAAACATTTTTTCTAAATCCGTGCGCCAAATCTGAATAGGGCACCAGTGCTCCATTTAACTAGGAAAGCACCATACGGTGTATTATACCGTTTTTACGGTACATTTATATTACCCCACGCACCGTTAGGTCTATTACACTATTTTTTGCGATGCGTTTACAATACCCAATGCACCGTATGATGTATTATACTGTTTTGCAGTGCGTTTTTAATATCCCCATGCCCCGGCGGCGGTGCGGACCTCGTGAAGGCCACACCGATACCTTGAGATTTATTTTCTACCTGAAAAGTTGAGAATTTATTTATAAATATATTAATGAATGATATGGTACAGGTTTTAGATTGATAAATAAATGTCTGACAAGAGATCAAGTAACAAAAATACTATTAACACATCAAGAAAAGCAAAAAAGACAAGTTCTTTGTAAATTCTTTATAAAAATTATTATTTTTGAACTATATGTAAGTTTAACTAATATGTATTTTTTACTGTGTATCATGCAGAGCCACAAAATGACGAAGCTTGATATGATTATTTCTGATCTAGGACCAGAAGAGCGTAAAAGTTTAATGGAAAAATTGCAAAAGGATGAATCAGGTGAATGAAAAAAATACTATCGATCCAATATGAGTTTCTTTTTTTAATTATCATTAATAATATACTTAAAATTATTAGATAACATGTGTCAAACAGTCTACTAATTCACATCTGTTTAATTTTGTACAGGGACCAACAACTTAGAAAAGGAATGTTGTTCTAAGAAAAGAAAAAAAATAGAACAAGCAAATGAAAATCAATTGCTCCTTCGCTCATCTAGAGTGGTGTTGGAAGTTAATGAAAGGGGAAAAACTTTTACAAAATTTTGAGGGGTCTAGTGGAACGAATGTATAGACGTTCTTTCCAACAAAAACAATGTGCTTCAAATGTAATATATAATCATTGAATTTTTCGATCATTAGGTACAATAAATAAACAATTTAGCATTAAAGATTAATTTTCAAGAATATTCTTGCAGAAAAGAAAAAAAATGGAACCCATTAAGCACATAAAACAGGACGACAAGGAAGAAAATGGTTGATCTCTAAGTTTGTGAGTAATTGTTACTTCCTTATAACAACTTAACTAGATTTCATTTTTGTATTTTTTAAGTTGTTTTACAAAAATCATCATTGAATGTCTTCAAACGGGTGCTAACATACAAAGAAGAACCATCAAACGAATTGATTGAAATTGGGTTAAATATGGGTTGTGAGTATATGATGGCATATCACAAATTAATTGTGGAATTTGTAAGCATCTATCGATCTTGTTTTAATTAGCTACGTCTATAATTAATATAACAAAAACATCTTTTATATTAAATATATGATTTGTTATGGGGTATAAAACTTGCAGGAAACAAAGTATGGAACTGCGCCAACAGATGAAATTTTGAAAGATGGCATGGTACATGGTTTTGAAAGAATGTGTATAGTTTATGAGTCAATTGTTGCTATGGTATGTCATTTTTATTTTCGATTTACATTGATGTATATTATTTAATATTGCAATTTTCATTATTCTCACCAATGTATATACACTCATTTCAGTTTATTTTTATGTTTGTAGATGGAAGGTGAATAAGAAGAAAACAATCAACGCAGTGACCAAAACATTCCTGAAAATAACCCAAGTCATGGAAGTAGCTCTAGTAGTGACAACAGTTCAAGCGAAGAATGATGATCACTATGTTTGGATATCAAAGCAAGGTGTTTTATTTTTTGAAATATGTCTGTGAAATCAGACATTTTGTTTAATGTAATGGACATAGTGTCCCAATTGAAAGACAAAGGGATACGAATATTAACTGTCCCATTTTGTATGATAAAGACTATCTTATTCATATATATTATATATATAATCATAAAATATGTTATAATTTATTCTATTGCATTCTCCATTGTCGCTATTGCGTTCTCCATTGTCGTTCTCAAATGCACTAATAAAAATTTAATTCATATGAATATTGTTATAAGATTATATATATGTGTCGACTTTTGATGAATAATGAATTTAAAAAAACCACAATAATTCTAATATGATATAACAAATTAATCCAAACAACACATTCAAATGCATTAATAAAAATGTAATTAATATGAATATTGTTATAAGATGTGTCGAATTTTGATGAATAATGAATTTAAAACAATCACAATAATTGGACTGTCACAGGTCGTTGTTTCTAAAAAAAACAAAATGAAAACCGATGTGTGTCAGTAACTGTAAACCAGTGTGTTTATGTGTCTATATGCACCGGTGTGTTTATGATCTATGGGCACCACACAAATACCGATACCAGTTATAAATATTAGTGCGTTTGTGTGATACTGCGTGCCAGGGCGTTTATGTATCTATAATCACAGATGCATTTGTACGATCCATGTGCACCTCACAAATACCAATACTAATTATAAATCTCGATGCCTTTCTATGATATGGCGCACCAGTGCATCATAGAGGTATATGCACCAGTGCGTTGATACAATATATGGGCACTGCTCAAATCCCAAGACCAATTAGAACGACCTCGTGCATTGTATCACCAACACTACGCTCGGTGTTGTTTTATACCTTAACGGCTTGGTGCATTCTCCTTAGACCGCCTCAGAGCACCGTATACATGTACGCACCGGTGCGTTAAAGCTAGAGTAGCACACTGATGAAAAAACATCCGTAATAACCTCCGACAACCCATTTTTTTTAGTTGTGATGAATTTCCGTTAAAATCTCCACAAAACCTCTGTTCCCAAAAACGGATGTCATAGCATATGTTTTTTTGACAATGTTGGCCAATTTTATAACACTAAAAACCTCCTTTATAACCTTCGCTAGAAGGTATTTTCCTTGTAGTGATTAAACTATATCATTTAAATTTTTATAATATTCTCATATAATAAAATTAAATTTACCTACTATTTTCTTTTATATATACATTCATATAATACATAAAAATATTTCTTATCAATTTTCCTAATACAAATAATCCATATGCATATACATGGATATTATAAAAAAATTCATATATTATATAAAAATTCATATATTATTATATTATTACTCCAACCAATATTATCTACATATATCTTATACATTAAATTTATAATATAATTATATATTTATAATACATCTGTACCTCTTATTATATTTATTTTATAATATTATAATTTATTTATTTTTTTCCCAACATCACCAAAAGTAAAGTATAACTTATTTCATCATTTCACTCATACTTTATATCCAATCATATGATTAAATAATTATTTCCCCAAAAAAATAATCATATATTTGTATCTTAATTACCAATAGAAGAACAATTTATCAATACTATTTGTTAATACTTTATATTTATCACACAAATTTTCATGAATAGATGAACAATTTATGAATAGTTCAACAGTATTGGTTAATACTTTATATTTATCACACAAATTTTCATTCATTAAGTCTTGCAACAATAATTCAATGGCTATGCTACTTTTATGGCATAGGTGGGTTGTATATTCGAATCCCTACGTGGACTTAGTAAGTTTAGCTGGAAATAATTAATATTATTTGTATATTAATGGAGAAATGGTTACATTGTTGTAACGTAGCTCCTTAAGTTAGGATTAGTTTCTAGGATATAAGAGTTTGTTTACAACTTCCTACTTCTTTGTGATGTACTTACAGTTGTATCATTTTATTTATGAATGTAGATTGTACTCTCCATTTGTGTGCAATCTCCAGGTGCAGTACTCACCTGTGAGCTGCAGTTTCTAATCAAATCAGTTTTTATCTTGGTATCAGAGCTCAAACTGGGTGAGCCTGATTTGAGAGCCTTAGTGGCTATAGAGCCTTAGTGGCTATAAAGCCTTAGTGGTGGTGCACACAAGAGCTTAGTGCTCACAGGAGCAGGTGGTCTGCAGCAAATATCTGACTCACAGGTCTCGGATGATTTTTGGAATCTCTGAGCACGGGGGGTTGGAGCGGTTTTTCTGCTGACAGTCACGCTGAAAAGTGCAATTGGCGTGACTGCCAGGGCCATAACCCCGCCAATCTTGTTTACTTACACAGATTTTTAATTTGGCACAGATATTTTCCTTAGAAAAGTGCCAATCTTTCTATTTGGTAGTTTTGCACATGGGATTTGCCCGGTGGTGGTAGATATGAGTCGCAGATACGTTTGTTGGTGATTCTACACATAAAATTTACCCGATGGTGGTAGATTTGAGTCGCAGATACATTGGTTGGCAGTTCTGCAAAGGGGATTTGCCCGTTGGTGGTAAATTCAAGTCGCAGACACAGTAATCATCAGATCAGAGGAGGATCTGAGCTACAGTCACAAGATCGGGCCAGATTGGAGGCATATTAGTGATAAGGATTTGGTATGTATTGAATTTTTTGTTAGGTAGCTTGTAATTATTCAACTGGTTAGATTCATCGAAGGGTCTGGAATTAAATTGTAGGTTTTAACCACGAACAAAATTATCTACACACGAATCTTATAAAAGAAAATAAACAATAGCGAGAGCATAAAACATAAAACAGATAAACACAGAGATTTTCCCCTGGATCCCAAATTGGGACGACCAGCTTGATTTTTCATTATATTCCTTTTAGTGTTACAACACATATATATATACATGTCGAAGCATACATAAACCCCAATCCATTAACCCTGGATTAGAACATAACCGTAGTTCCCTTGACCGGATCTACAAAATACCAGGGGCCGAAAACCATCGTACCCCAAAACCATGTGCAAAATCATGCACAAAACATGGGTGGGTCCGCCTATGAGTGGGTCCGCACACCAAACAAATTTTCACCGGGGCGCTGCCCCGGACCCCAATAGTGGGGGCTGCCTCCCCCCTTGTGACCCCCCTGCTGCACCCGACGCAACGTATAACTCGTGGGGCTAGTCATGGAAAGAATATAACACATACCCAACATTCTCCCACTTGTTTTTTTCTTTCCACAGGGGGCCATAGGAGAGCTTAGTCATTGGGCCAATTATTCAACACCCATTGTTTCTCTACACCAAGAGAACTTCTGAGTGCTCACAGACTTCGTCAATGCATCTGCAACATTCTTCAAAGTGTCCACCTTTACCAGCAACACCCTTTTAGCCTCAACCATATCTCTAACAAAGTGATGTTGAACATCAATGTGCTTTGTCTTTGAATGATAAGCAGGGTTCTTAGCCAAGAAAATTGCACTTTGGCTATCACAGTCTATCCTTATAGCTTGCTGTACCAACCCCATACTTGAACACAATCTCTGCAACCAAGCTGCTTCCTTGCTTGCATGAGTGGCTGCTATGTATTCTGCCTCTGTAGTTGAAAGAGCCACTACAGACTGTCTTTTACTCATCCAACTGACTGTGCCTCCAAATAGGCTAAACACATACCCACTTGTAGATCTTCTTTGGTCCATATCTCCAGCCCAGTCTGCATCAACAAAACCATGAATGTCCAACATTCTTTCCAATCCTGGTCTTCCCTGGTAGCACAAGCCATAATCACTAGTGCCACGTAAATATCTGAAAACCCGCTTCACTGCTGTCCAATGCTCCTTCCCTGGGTTTGACATAAAACTACTCAATACTCCCACTGCATGTGCAATGTCTGGTCTAGTACAGACCATTGCATACATCAGGCTACCCACTGCACTTGCATATGGAACACGGGACATATACTCCTCTTCCTCTTGTGTCTTGGGACACTGTTCAACAGACAACTTTACACCTACAGGAATAGGAACATTCACCGGTTTACTATCCTGCATATTGAACCTCTGCAATATAGTCTCGACATACTTCCTCTGGTTTAACCAGAGCTTCCTCTTTGCCCGATCTCTCTTAATTTCCATACCCAAAATATAGTTTGCAGCACCCAGATCCTTCATGTCGAATTTGGAGAACAGTTGGGTCTTCAAATCTTGGATAATTTCTTTGTCATTTCCAATCAACAACATATCATCCACATACAAGACCAAATAAATAACACGGTCACCAATTAATTTAAAATAAACACGGTGATCCTCCTTGCTTCTGGTGAAGCCAAGTCCCCGTATATAGGTATCAAATTTCTGATACCACATCCTTGGTGACTGTTTTAACCCATACAGAGACTTCTTCAACCTACACACCAGTTCTTTCTTACCCTTCACCATAAAGCCTTCAGGTTGCTTCATGTAGATTTCCTCTTCTAGATCCCCGTGAAGAAATGCAGTCTTCACATCCATCTGTTCTATCTCAAAATCAAATGCAGCAGCAGCAGATAAAAGTAATCTAATAGAAGTAACTTTGGCAACAGGAGAAAAAATATCACCAAAATCAATTCCCGGCACTTGGGAATAACCTTTTGCTACCAACCAAGCTTTGTATTTCTCCACCTTGCCTTCTACATTCTTCTTCTTCTTAAACACCCATTTGCTCCCAATGGGCTTCCTTCCAGCCGGCAACTCCACCAAATCCCATGCATCATTTTTGTGCAAGGATGCCATTTCATCAACCATGGCCTCCTTCCATAGTTTTCCATCCTCTGAATCTACTGCCTCCCTGACAGTTCTGGGTTCATCATCAATTATAGTTAAGGCAAAACCTGAACAGAAAGCAGATGGACTATACCTTTCTGGTTGCCTTCTTTCCCGAACCGATCTTCTCAAAGCTGGAGTTTGTGGCTCTTCATCTTCTGAGTCTTCTTCTGTTGTGGAGTCTGATTCATCCTCCTTTAGCTCAAACTCTATCTTCTCAGGTTCCTTTGGTATGACTTCATGTGTAACAACATCTTTTACCTCTCTAAACACCACATCACGGCTGTACACAACCTTCCTTGTTTCTGGGTTCCAAAGCTTGTAACCCTTTAAACCATCCTTATACCCGATAAAGATGCACCTTTCAGATTTATTATCCAACTTGGTCCTTTTCTCCTTTGGAACATGTACATATGCATCACATCCAAATACCCTTAGATGTGAAAGAGAGGTTTCTTACCAGTCCATACCTCATGTGGAGTCTTATCCTCCAACGCTGATGAAGGTGATCTGTTAACTAAGTAACATGCGATTCACGCCTCTGTGATGTATCTAACCCAGTACCACTGAGCATGCTTCTTGCCTTTTCCATCAGTGTTCTGTTCATTCTTTCTGCAACTCCATTTTGCTGCGATGTGTATGGAGTAGTCTTCTGTCGTGCTATACCACACTTCTTACAGAAATCTTCAAATTCCTTCTTACAGAACTCCCCACCATTATCTGTTCTCAGCGCCTTTATCTTCTTCTCTGTCTGATTTTTCACCAGACCCTTAAATTCTTTAAATTTGTCAAAGACTTCAGATTTCTTCCTTAAGAAATATATCCATGTTTTTCTTGAGAAGTCATCTATGAATGAAACATAATACACAGATTTTCCTAGTGATGGAACTGACACAGGTCCAAACACATCACTGTGCACAAGTTCTAATATCTTGTTTGCCCTCTTAGCACCAGAAGGAAAACTCACCCGATTCTGCTTCCCATATACACAATGTTCACAGAAATCGAAATCCAGAGAACAATTAGACATATCTTCTACCATACCATCTCTATGCAGTATCCGAAGGCCCTTCTCTCCAATATGTCCAAGCCTTTGATGCCATAGCATGGTCTTTTCTCCAGAGACAGCTAGGCTTTCCATCCCACTTTCAGGAACCACAGAACTGTTACACCCATCAATAACAGTACTACCTTGTAGCTTGTACAGAGTTCCAGTCCGAACTCCCCGCATTAATACCAGTGCTCTCCGAACCATCTTGCAGGCATCTTTCTCGAACACTGTTTTTACACCTGCATCATCCATCTTGCTTACAGAAATAAGATTTCTGGCCAATGCAGGAATATGCAGAACACCAGGAAGTGTTCTAATCCTTCCACCTTGCAGCTTCAGCTTGACTTTTCCACGTCCGATGATTCTGGCCTTCCTATCATCCCCTAGGAAGACATCACCACCATCATATTTCTCATACTCGCAGAACCACTCCCTATGGGGAGTGAAGTGAAAGGATGCACCTGAGTCAATCAACCATGACTCATGATCTACATGTGTATTTGAAGAAGAAACCAAATACACATCCCCACCTTCATCTGAGGTGGTTTTTGCCTCTGCAGAAGGAGCTTCATCAGATCCCTTTCCTTTCTCAGGAGCTTTAGATCTGCATTCCTTTTTGTAGTGTCCTTCCTTTCCGCATTTCCAGCACACCTTTACAAACTTTCCGGGAGATTTAGATCTCCCTCTAGATTTAGATCTCCCACTCGAAACCTTATTCTTGTTTCTGTTCTGGGACCTTCCTCGTACAGATAAGGCATCTCCATTCTGACCCTCCATATTTCTCCGTCTCATTTCCTTCGATAGCAAGGCTGAGACAATATCATCAAAATTCAAGGTAGTTGTATTGCTACCTATTGCAATAACCAGACTGTCCCACGAGTCTGGTAGAGAACACAACAAACTGATGCACTTATCTTCATCTGAGATTTTAATATCAACAGATGATAGTTGACTTACCACAGTATTGAAGGCGTTCAGATGCTCTGTCACCGAGTCTCCATCCTTCATCCTCAGGTTATACAGCTTTTTCCGCAGGAACAACTTATTCACCAGAGACTTAGATTGGTACGAAGTCCCAAGTTTTTCCCACAAATTCTTTGCCGTAGCTTCCCCAGATACATTCAACAATACTGAATCTGATACACACAACCGTATTGTGCTCTTAGCCTTCCGATCCAGTTTCTTCCAGTCTTCATCTGACATTGCCGTTGGTTTAGTACCTGGATCTACCGCGATCCACTGATCTTTATCCACCAGCAGATCCTCCATCTTGAGTTTCCACAACTCAAAACTCTGACCATTAAATTTCTCGATCTCTATCTTTCCACCGCTCGCCATCTTCTTTCACCGCAAGAATCGATCCCGCAGATCTCCCACTGCACAGGGTCTACCACAGGCCCGAGCAAAAAACCCTCAACAACAAAGGCGTCCCCTTGAAGCCGAAACAGCTCTGATACCAAATGTGGGTTTTAACCCTGAACAGAAATTATCTACACATGAATCTTATAATAGAAAATAAACAATAGCGAGAGCATAAAACATAAAACAGATAAACACGGGGAATTTCCCTGGATCCCAAATCGGGACGACCGGCTCCAGATTTTTCATTATATTCCTTTTAGTGTTACAACACATATATACATACATGCAGAAACATGCATAAACCCCGATCATTAACCACAGGTTAGAACATAACCGTAGTTCGCCAGGCGGATCTACAAAATACCGAGAGGTCGAAAACCATCGTACCCCAAAACCATGCCAAAACCATGCACCAAAACCATGGGCGAATCTTGCTTTATGAGTGAGTCGCACGAAAACAAATTTTAATTAGAAGTGGCCATGGAACCCCAACGATCGAGGCTAACTTCGCCCCTCGTGACCCCCCAGCTACGCCCAAAGCAACATACAGCGCGTGGGGCTAATCGTGGAAAGAATATAACACATACCCAACAAGATCCCTGTGAAGAAATGTTGTCTTCACATCCATCTGTTCTATCTCAAAATCAAATGTAGCAGCAACAGATAAAAGTAATCTAATAGAAGTAACCTTGGAAACAGGAGAAAAAATATCACCAAAATAAATTCCCGACACCTGGGAATAACCTTTTGCTACCAACCGAGATTTTTATTTCTCCACCTTGCCTTCTACATTCATCTTCTTCTTAAACACCCATTTTCTCCTGATGGGCTTCCTTCCAGCCGGCAACTCCACCAGATCCCATGCCTCATTTTTGTGCAAGGATGCCATTTCATCAACCATGGCCTCCTTCTAGAGTTTTCCATCCTCTACATCTATTGCCTCCTTGACAGTTATGGGATCATCATTAGTGATAGTTAAGGAAAAACCTGAACAGAAAGCAGATGGACTATACCTTTCTTGTTGCCTTCTTTCTCGAACTGATCTTCTCAAAGCTGGAGTTTGTGGATCTTCCTCTTCTGAATCTTCTTCTGTTGTAGAGTCGAATTCATACTCCTTTAGCTCAAAATCTATCTTCTTAGGTTCCTTTGGTATGATTTCATGTTTAACAACATCTTTCACCTCTCTAAACACCACATCTCGGCTGTACACAACCTTCCTTGTTTCCGGGTTCCAAAGCTTGTAACCTTTTAAACCATCCTTATACCCAATAAAGATGCACCTTTCAGATTTATTATCCAACTTGGTCCTTTTCTCCTTTGGAACATGTAAATATGCATCACATACAAATACCCTTAGATGTCAAAGAGAGGGTTTCTTACCAGTCCATACCTCATGTGGAGTCTTATCCTCCAACACCGATGAAGGTGATCTGTTAACCAGATAGCATGAAGTCTCCACTGCCTCTACCTAGAATTCTTGTCCTAACCCAGTACCACTGAGCATGCTTCTTTCCTTTTCCATTAGTGTTCTGTTCATTCTTTCTGCAACTCCATTTTGTTGAGGTGTGTATGGAGTAGTCTTCTGTCATGATATACCACACTTTTTACAGAACTCTTCAATTTCCTTCTTGCAGAACTCCCCACCATTATCTTTCCTCAACGCCTTTATCTTCTTCTCTATCTAGTTTTCCACCAGACCCTTAAATTATTTAAATCTGTCGAAAGCTTCAGATTTCTTCCTCAAGAAATATATCCATGTATTCCTTGAGAAGTCATCTATGAATGAAACATAGTACACAGACTTTCCCAGTGATGGAACTGACACAGGTCCAAACACATCACTGTGCACAAGTTCTAATATCTTGTTCGCGCTCTTAGCACCAAAAGGAAAACTCACCCGATTTTTCTTCCCATATAAACAATGTTCACAGAAATAGAAATCCAGAGAGAAATTAGACATACCTTCTACCATACCATTTCTATGCAGTATCCGAAGGCCCTTCTCTCCAATATGTCCAAGCCTTTGATGCCATAACATGGTCTTTTCTCCAGAGACAGCTAGACTTTCCACTCCACTTTCAGGAACCACAGAACTATTACACCCATCAATAATAGTGCTACCTTGTAGCTTGTACAGAGTTCCAGTCCTAACTCCCCGCATTAATACCAGTGCTCCCCGAACCATCTTGCAGGCATCTTTCTTGAACACTGTTTTTACACCTGCATCATCCATCTTTCTTACAGAAATCAGATTTCTGGCCAATGCAGGAATATGTAGAACACCAGGAAGTGTTCTAATCCTTCCACCTTGTAGCTTCAGCCTGACCTTTCCACGTCCAACGATTTTGGCCTTCCTATCATCTCCTAGGAAGACATCACCATCATATTTTTCATACTCGCAGAACCACTCCCTATGGGGAGTGAATTGAAAGGATGCACCTGAGTCAATCAACCATGACTCATGATATACATGTGTATTTGAAGAAGAAGCCAAATACACATCCCCACCTTCATCCGAGGTGGTTTTTTCCTCTACAGAAGGAGCATCATCAGATCCCTTTCCTTTCTCAGGAGCTTTAGATTTGTAGTCCTTTTTGTAGTGCCCTTCCTTTCCACATTTCCAACACACCTTTACAGACTTTCCAGGAGATTTATATCTCCCTCTAGATTTAGATCTCCCACTCGAAACCTTATTCTTGTTTCTATTCTGGGACCTTCCTCGTACAGATAAGGCATCTCCATTCTGACCCTCCATATTTCTCCGTCTCATTTCCTCCAACAGCAAGGTTGAGACAATGTCATAAAAATTCAAGGTATTTGTATTGCTACCTATTGCAATAACAAAACTGTCCCACGAATCTGGTAGAGAACACAACAAACTGATGCACTTATCTTCATCAAATATTTTAATATCAACAGATGACAGATGACTTACCACAGTATTGAAGGCGTTCAAATGCTCTGTCACCGAGTCTCCATCCTTCATCCTCAGGTTATACAAATTTTTCCGCAGGAACCACTTATTCACCAAAGACTTAGATTGGTACAAAGTCCCAAGATTTTCCCACAAATTCTTCACCGTAGCTTCCCCAGATACATTCAACAATACTGAATCTAAGACACACAATCATATTGTGCTCTTTGCCTTCCGATCCAGCTTCTTCCAGTCTTCATCTGACATTGTCATTGGTTTAGTACCTGGATCTACTGCGATCCACTGATCTTTATCCACCAACAGATCCTCCATCTTGAGCTTCCACAACTCAAAACTCTAACCATTAAATTTTTCGATTTCTATCTTTCTGCTGCTCGCCATCTTCTTTCACCGCAAGAATCGATCTCGTAGATCTCCCACTGAACAGGGTCTACCTCAGGCCCGAGCAAAAAACCCTCAGCAGCAAAGGCATCCCCTTGAAGCCCAAACAACTCTGATACCAAACGTAGGTTTTAACCCTGAACAGAAATTATCTACACACGAATCTTATAATAGATAATAAACAATAGCGAGAGCATAAAACATAAAATATATAAACACAAAGATTTTCCCCTCGATCCCAAATCGGGACGACCAGCTTCATTTTTCATTATATTCCTTTTAGTGTTACAACACGTATATATACATGCCGAAGCATACATAAACCCCAATCCATTAACCCTGGATTAGAACATAACCGTAGTTCCCTTGATCGGATCTACAAAAAATACCAGGGGCCGAAAACCATCGTACCCCAAAACCATGTGCAAAACCATGCACAAAACCATGGGTGCGGACTACCCACCGGAAATTAAGGACCAAAAATTTTCACCGGGGTGCTGCCCCAGACCCCGACAGGGGGGGCTGTCGCCCCCCTCTTACCCCCCCATGCATGCTTAGTCGTGGAAAGAATATAACACATACCCAACAATGGTCTAGGTCTGAATTTGGAAACTCAAAATCCCCCTTAGATTGGAGGAAATATTCAATCTATTGGTCATCTTCAAATACTTTCCAATGTCTCATGTTATCGGGGACTGCAGGTCGGTGTTTAACTCGCACGGTATATTTTTTATTACAATGAGGTATTTGACACGTGTTGGCTGAAAATGCCAACCCATTAGCAAGGATATTCTAGTTCCTTGGGATGGAGGGAAGGTCTTATTCTTCGAACGTTTTTAGGAGGTGAAGGGTAGCATTCCTGTAGGCTCTCAATCTGGGATGTTTTGAATATTCCACCTTACTTTGCCTGATGACCAGTTCAAAATCCCTGTGGATAGATATTCTTTTGGCCCCTAATTTCTTTAGTAATTGTAGACCTAAAAGGAGTGCTGCTATGTTTTTTGTACACTGAAAGTTTAGTCTGTAACAATGACCCTCTGTGTGTTTATTCTTTGTGTTGCATACCCAAACCCCTGCTCCTGAGCCAGCTTTGCCATAGGATCCATCAAATCTCATGTTCCAAAGAGGTTCAGGTTCAGACTTGTGTTGCTCCATCTCTATTTCGGCTGATTGTCCCTTTTCATGGTCTTCTTCTTTTTCACCTATTTTCTTTCTAGCCACTACTTGTTCACTAATGTTTTCATCATTGTAAAGAATGAATGAATCAAGGTACGAGTGGACAGAATAAAGGGGGGATTTATCAGGCTTTTCTTGACTGCTCGCCATGTATTTCATGTGAGTTTCTCTATACAACCTTCTTTGTTGACCAAAAAATGGTATGGTATCATAAGTCATATCCATTTGGAGGGTGCCTTGAAGCTTGTCTCCCCATGACCGAGATAACAGCATGCCATAATTAGGGGGAATTTTGGCCACTAATATGTCCATCACTAGACTTTAACTAGTATTTTGCTAAAGAAACACATAGATATTTGATAAGGCCTAGACATTTCACTCTGCTAGAATCGAAAAAATACAGGTCTTTGTATGGCCTAGTTATCTCAAGGCCAAGCCTCTCCATAAATATCTTTGGCATGATATTATGAGATGCACCTGAATCTAACACGGCATTATGAAGGATTTTATCATGAACATTCAAGCTGACATAAAATGGGGGAACACCTCCTTCCTGGAATTTACCCTCTACTTCGGGCCCAAACAATCGTTTAGGTTTGTCATCATTCAGATTTAGAGTGTCAGTGTTGTCTCCCATATTTATTTCTTTAAGGACTTGGGACCTATATACCTCTTGTCTTACCCATTCAATGAGAGGTATGGAGATATTAATTTTGGCAATTTCATTCTCGATGTTGAATGGAATTTGTGTTTTTGGTAAACTAAAATCTATTTTCTCGGGCATTATTTTGGCAACAATTTCAGTTAGTTGATTTTCTTTAGGGATATCAGCCGGGACATTTTTTATAGGGTTGGAAGGTGCTTTTCTAGTAGGGATCTCTCGATCACTTTCCTCAGGGTTTTTAGTGATTTTCTTTGAAATTTCTGCAATTTTCCTAGAATCAGTTTTGGGGGCTTTTTTAGCAAAGTTTCCAAGATTTTGTCTCTTGGGAGTATCAGAGTTTTTCTTTCTTCTAAGGTTATATTTTCTATGCACCTCCATGATAGAATTCTCGAATCCTTTTTTATAATCCTCTGACTCTTCCCATTCTAGTTCATTTTGAGCTGGGGAAAATAGACCTTTCTCTTCTTTGGTGAGGAAAACCGTATCCTCATCATCTACCCCTACTAAATTTACTTAACTCTCTTCAGGAACTTCCACCATCCCCTCATCATCATATGCATAATTCTCTTGGAAAGTATCCCTAATCTACTGGTCAGGTCCCCTCAGATCTCTCTGTCTTATTTGAGGGGGATTTCTTCTAAATTTTTGGTTTTGGTTTCTCTTTTGAGGAGCTAATTGATTTTCTCTGCGGGTAGCTCTCTCATTTAGGTTGATCCTCTCCATCATCCTCTCCATGGTTTTGACAAGGTTTTCAATCTTGGCATTAGATGAGGATGCTACTAGCTCTTTCCTAATCATGACCCTTTTCTCGCTTCTCATTCTAGCCCTTTTAGCAATCAAATTTTCTTCTACACTTACTGCAACCCTCTGCATGTCTTCTAATGTGGGGGGATCTCTCTCTCTTAGTTGATAATCCATCTATGGGTCAAACCCATTAGGGAATTTCACTAAGGCCAAACCTTGTGGGGGTTTCATGTGAGGAGGGAGGGCATTGTATACACTGTTGAATCTCGTATTTTGACAAAATTTGGAGAGGATTTCTCTTAATTTCCAATTTGTTTATAAATAGCTAGTGAAGGGCAGGGAGGTCCTGGATATTGTTGGGATTCAGGCCTTTAAACCATTTTCTTGCTTCTCCCCCTAAGCTTTGAGTAAACATTCTTAATTTAACCATTTTGTCATCTATCTCTTGTCGATCAAAATAATCATTCATTTTATCAATATGTTGTTGAGCAATTGAATGGCTAATTTCCTCAAATAGGGGGATCTTGGACTGATAATCCTGTGGTAAAGGTGCCAAAGGCAGTGGTAGTACTAGTGGAGCATACCAAGCTACCATGATTGGTGGTAGCAGAACCAAAGTAGGGTTGATAAGAAGAGGCTTAACGAAGGGAAGTGGAGGGTTGAAAGGAGGAATGTGGACAGTGGGAGTATGAGTGGAGGTTTGGGGACTCTAGTGGCAAACGCTTAAGGGGATTTGGGAGTCAGTTTGGTTTGAGGTGGGGGCTTCCCTCATATGACTTGGCTGTAAGACTGATGCGGTAAAAACTATCTGTGTTATCCAACTCTTAGATTTAGTCCTGAAGAAGCTTTGCTCAAAGTGTAAGCCAAAATGGATATCTTGCAGGGTATCAAGGTTTCTAGGGAGGGATTTTTCTTTCTGAAGAGGTTTGATATAGTCAGAATTTCAAATCTGGGAGTTTTATTTAGGATTTTTTCTGGATTGTTAACTATTTCAAGGGGATTTGGGTCAGGATTGGATCTGGTGAAGACTCTCCTAGAAGCGAGAATTTAAGACCCAAGGCACAGACAAGTCGAATGTTTTATATAGGTTTGGAAAACTAATCTGTGACATAAATACTTAAAACCTCAAGGTATTTCGACTGGGTTTTATTGAGTTTTGATAATATTAGGATTCCTCAACATTTCCCCACTATGATCACCATTATGTTAGCCCTTTTTAATTTTTAATATTGGAAAGAAAAATTAGCAGAGCACAACATCAAACCACTTTGGAGTCCAGTACCTAGCCTTCCTGGGCTCAGAGAGGGCTCTCTCAGTATCTTTATGATTTAGGATTTAACTTTGGTGATTGATAATGCTGATTTTAGGTGAGTTATATAGATTTTTTTGTTGTTTGATTTGGTTGGTTGGACAGATAGAATATGGGAATTTTAATCCATTGGGATATGGAGTCAATAAATAGGTTGAATTGTGTATCAAATTTTCAAAGTCATTCACAGGGCCAACTAACTATATAAAATGGATCTTACTGGTAATGTGAATATGGTATGACAGGAGGTAGTAGAGGCTAAAGAGAATTTAATAATTCTTTAACTATACTTTCAAAAAAAAACATTTAAGATACTAGTTCCGTGAAGCTAAAGAGAAATTAAGAATTATTTAACTAGAATTCACAAGAGAACCTTTAAAGATATCAGCTTTGGTAAGGCTAAATTGAAGTGAAGAATTATTTAACTATACTTCAAAGGAAAACCTTAAAGACAACAATTTCATTCGAGCTAAAGATCAATTAAGAATTATTTAACTAAAGTTCACGAGGGAAAACTTTAAAGATGTGAGTTTTGGTAAGGATAAAGAGCAGTGAAGAATTCTTTAACTATACTTCAAAGGAAAACCTTTAAGACAAAATTTCAGTAGAGCTAAAGAGTAGTTAAGAATTATTTAGTTATAATTCAGAGGAAAACATTAAGATAACAAAAACACACAAACTTAAGGTACTTTCTCAGCATATCTTAATCTGAAACTTCTACTCTATAATCAAAGAAACTGAAGTACAGTATGGAAAAACAAAGAAACATTAATACGAAAGGAAGAACATCACCATTAACATAGCTCAAGGATCCTATGAACATGCTAATATTATTGATGCCCAGCTCAAATCTGTTACACAGCTCCAATACAATAATCTAGCAACGTAGAGTCTAAACAAATTCCAACCCTTGATAATGAAAATACATGCAGTATTTAACTGCAACTGAGGCGGTTTCCATAATATAGGTTGGAAATCAACATTAATTGCAAAGTAAATGGAATTTTGACAATTGTTGCCATGCAGGGCCCGAACTAAAATATCATCTAGCATATCACCTCCAATATTAACTTCTACAATAACTTCTGAGCTGATATTAAAATATCTCTGGAAAACCGCCTACAAAATTAACTTCTATAATAACTTCTGAGCTAATATTTGAAATATCTTTGACTGTAACATTAATTGCGGCAATTTAAAAAAAAGTACGTTGGGGATGGCCGTCATGGTTGCAAGGAGGCAACATTCAGTAGTCTTGACATTTGGCTTTTCTTTGGATCTCCACTGCATAGGTCATAAGAGAGGATGTACAACTGGCATGCTGCAAAATTTATCTTTTACTCAATAATTTTACAAAACTTATCCCACGGATCTTCTCTCAAGATTTCTATATTTACCATTTTTCTGAACATTTCATCCACCTTAGTGAATCTATCAAAAGTTGGCTTTTGAATAAATATTTTTTTAATTTGATGATGAATCATCAAATCAAATTGTAGAGCTTCAAGGAAAGCTCTTCCTGTAATGTGACCCTTGATATTTGCAAAATTTGATTTGTCTATAGAAATTGTATATATATTTTTGCAATAATATTCCAACCTGACCAGCTTATCATCTAATCCAACCTGATCTGGAAATCATTTCTGATTTAAAACATTAAATTTCTTATGAACCCTTTGAACAATAACATTCAAGGTTTCACACTTGGTCTACAATTGGTTGATCAAATTCCTTTTGTGCAATACCTTCTTAATCTCCAAAATGGTTGTAGTCTCGTTTTAGATACTGATCTCTTCCAACTCCTCCCCGTTATTTGAATTAAGAATTATGATCATATCAGTAGTTTCACTTGGGTTCTCTTAGAGTTGATCTTTCTCTACTTGTATTATTGTTCTGCACTGATGGATGAGTTCCTATTGTTCAAATATGATCTGAATTGATTGCCATATCTCAGTAATGGACTCATTTATTTTCTTCATAATATTCTCCTTAGCTTCTCCTAACGTTGATGCCATCAGAGTTTCACTCCCCAATTCTTTAATTCTGAGTTCTAACCGATGATTCATCTACATTTCCCCTAGATACAAAGTATCATTACTAATATTTTGTGACTCCATAAGTTGAAACTTCTGATTTAGCCTCTCATATGCTTTCTTTTGTGTGGCCAAATATTGAGCCAGTTGTGTTGGATCAGTTATGTCCAAGGTTGTTGAGGTTTTTGTACCTGCAAAAGATGCATGTGTTGTTAGAATGAGATCAGTATTTACCTGCAGTGATGATTTTTCTTTTAGCAGTTCTTCAATCTGTTCTTCCATTTTTATGATTTGCATATTTTGATCAATAATCAACTTGAGAATCTCTTATTTTTCAGATTCATTTTGAGCCATTTATTTCATCTGTGGGTCTTCATTCGAGGGTAGCTTAAGTTTCTTTCTCAGAGAAACAATGTCTACATTTTTCTTCTTGATGATTTCTTTAGCACCTTTGGAGTTATGAGGATCATATCCTACTTTAACTACCAATTCTTCCAAGGTCTTTACCCTGTTGTCTTTAGCCAACATGATAACTTCTCAATTTTTAGCTAGGACTGCATATTTGATAATGCTACTTTTGACTATGAGAGAGACATAGCTTCTGTAGTCATGGTTTAAAATAGCATCTTTCTTGACTGCCTTTGCATATCCATCTCGTCAATAGGATGTATGTGTCAATAGGATGTATGTGTCTTGCATCAAATGAGAAGACAGTCTTCTTATAGTCAACATGTGTTTTTGGAAATGGAACAGTTGCTTGCAGAAAGACCATCTGCATCCTGCTTTTCTCACTGTCAAAGGAAGGGACGAGTCTATTTTGAGATGTAGATTTCTGCTTCCAAAATTGGTTGTAGACATCTAATTTAAGTGCTTCATTCTTTTGCTTGATTTCTAGGAACTTGGAAAATGTATTGTGTTTTTCTGAAGAGCTAGCCTTTGAATGTTGGATGATCTCTAGTGGCTCTCTTGTAGATGATGCTGATGGAGGAGTCTGAGAAATACTGGCAAATGTGGAGACTTCATTATCTCCCAAATATATGATCTCTCGTTCTCTCTCTTCCAAAAGCAAGGAAGGAGTGAACTTTGGTCTCTTATGTTGTGAGATGAATTCTTCCACAAGTCTCTTGGAATCGAGTGTCTCTTCTCTAACCCTTTTTTGTTGTTTGCTTTTAGGTACCGGTGTTTTCACATTCAAAGTGGAGATGGCTTGCTCATCTGCTTCTTGTAAGGTACCTTCAATCCATTCATTCTAATTTGTGTACTTCTCTATTTCTGCTCTTGAGGTATGGGTGTAAGGGGTTGTCTTGAGTTCAACCCTCAGAGAATAAATAATGCCATGGGGGTCATATGACCAAGTAAAAATTGATAAAAAAACCCATCTTCTTCAATAGTATATCTACCTCAAGACCAGCTGCTCTGGTATTACAAATGAAAGATCCAACATTTTCCTTGAGTTTAAACTGGGCTTTCCTCTTTCATGAAAAAAAGTGCACTTTGTCCATACTTATCATTTGCCTGATGTACTCTAAAGAGAAGATCCTCATAGGCACATAATTCTAGAGTTTGTATGGTTGGAGCTCACAACCATACACCCTGATCTCTTAATAATTCTTGTACAAATACCAATCCCCAGTCTTTGCTTTTTCACTAAGGTGTAGGGTTCTTTTGATCTCTTCTCCAATCCTTGGCTCTGATTGGCTAGTAAGGAACTGTGTGACTGGATGAATGAATGAGTTTATGAACTCAAAGAAATAAGTGGTTATTGTCGAGGCTCTGACCAATTCTGTCCATTGAATCACTTATTGATTCACTCCCTAAGTGTCATGCTTATTGAGATGAATGGGAAACATATATGCATGTTGAAACAAGATCATGTGGGTGATCATAGATGAATAGTTAAATTATCCTTGATTAGTGAAGTTCATGAACTGATCATGTATAATATCAGCTAAGAAATGACTGTAATTGTACATAAACAATGGTAATTTTTCGAGACTAAAGATAGACTGGAAATCGAGGATGAGTTCATCAACGCTTTCATCATTGGGGTACCATAGCAGATTGCAGAGGAGAGAGATGCAGTGCTTGGAAGCTATAGGAAAGATGGAGGATGCATATGGGGGATTCTTCTTTGGTAAGTCTGCATCCTCAGGTAGGAATATGTCAAAAATCTAAGCTCTCTAAGGGAAAGACAACTTGTTTTAAAGATCCATCAGGGTAAAAGGAGAAAAATAGGATAAGGAGCCAGAGGGAGGGATGAGAAGCATCTGATTAATGGTTTCAGGGGATATGGTGATCAAAACGTTTCCATTCTGAGCCACCAATGACCTGGTTAAAGGGTCATATTGCTTCTAACACCAGTAAATTAGATGTGGGAATAGGTGAGTTTGAGGGAAAGAAAACATAGGCAACATAGAATCCCAAAACCTGATGGGTTCTTTGGTTATCCAAGTGCTTTTGTTTTAGCCACTGATGTAGCTCATAGAAAAAAAACTCACAATGACAGTCATCAACTCTAAAATAGGTAAAAAATAGGGGTGTGAGGTCGAGAATTATCTGCAGAGTTTTAGGAATATCTTCTGCAACTTCTTTGGCGGCTTTAAGAGTGACCTTTGCAACTGGTTGAACGACCTTGGTCACGACATCTACAGTACTATCAAAAATCTGGACTTAACCGGTCACTCGTTTCCTGCCTTTATCTTTTGGAGTTTTTTTCTTCTTTGCCTTGGCCTTGGGTGCCATGCTTTGACTGATATAAGATGGTATCGGACGTTAAGCTTGCGTTACCAAAGAAACGAGAGGGTTTCGTGAATTAAGGGCGGTTGCAAGAATAACAGCTCACAGTGGAATGAAAGGGAGGATGAAAGAGAATCGAAGGTGGAAGTAATGTAATGAATGGGAGGCTGCTGGCGAATTTATAGATTGCAGTTCGGGTTTAACGATTATGGCTAGCCAACAGTAAAAAATGAGTTTTAACTGTGCAATAGTATGATTACCGAATATGGTGAAAACGAATTTATTGGCCAACGATAGGATTTAACAGATATAATGGCAGTGAGGAATATGAGTGATGGACGGATTAACGATTATGGCATGGGCGAAACAATCATGAGAGTGGGAAAAACCGGAGCCAGATTTAGGGGGGAGATATCCCCCGGGTTCCTGTTCAAGGTAGAGGGGATGTGAAGTTACCTAGTGCTGCCACGTCGCGGAAATGAGTGGCCAATAAAACCAGAGTTTGGACACCCCCCCCCCCTCCCCGCATTAACAAGAAACAGGCGGAGGGGGTCTGAAGTCGACCTCTGTCGTAGATCTCAAGTGGACTCCAAATCCATCGTTGCAAACTACCCACGCTTTACCCAACTGATTTAACTTTCTTTCTCGTTTAAAAGCTTTATAATAAAACCATATGCATGCTTTTGCATAGTTTTTATGTTAAAAATTCCTTTTCCTCCTCCGTTGAGTTTTACCACAGAAATGGCCCCACACACGGATTTGAAAATTTTTGAGATATGCCTTAGAAACTGCATCATGTCCAGGCCTCCATGGCACTTCGCACGACGCCAAACTTAACTTTTCCTTGGCCCTTCAAACTCTAAAACTTTTGATGTGGGATTTATGCTTGGGTCCCACCACATTGCACATCACACTTTGGTGAATTTAACATTTACCTCTGTAGCTAATTTGTAAAACTTGCGATGTTCGATTTGAGATCGGTTCCCACCCCATCGCACATCGCACTTCGGTGAATTTAACATTTACCTTTGCAGCTAATTTGTAAAATTTGCGATGGGCAAAGTGCAATTGGGCCCCACGAGCATCGCACATCGCACGTCAGCATTTTTAACATTTACCTCCCGTCGCTAACTTGTAAAAATTGCGATCTACGAAGTGCGATCGGGCCCCACCGAGCATGGCACATCGCACGTTGACATTTTTAACATTTACCTCCCATGGTGAACTTGAAAAACTTGCGATTTGTGATATGTCATCGCTTCATATTGCACTTAAAACTTTAAAGTTGTGGGCACTTATGGATATGTTATGAATTGTGCAAAATGTGGTCTGTGATGCGCTAAAAGTTTGGCAAGTTCGAAAAGGGAGGAAGGTAAGGAAAAATGCCTTATGAAGTTTTGCTTACAGATTTTGGCCATTTATAAAGGTTTAGGTAGGTTCTACCTTATCGCATCGGCAAAGTTTTTTAAGTTTTCGGTAATTTTTTGCAAAGAGAAGTTGGAAACTTGCGAGTTGCAGAATGCGGGCAAAGATTTAGACTTTTCGTATTTTTTCAACAGAAGTGGGTTTTATGAAGTAGTAAGCCCAAAAAAGGTTATGTATGTGGTTTTTGAGGTAAAAGAAAAGGCTTTTTAGAGAAGGGGAGCATCAGAAATAGGTAAAAGGAAAGGTAAGAAGAGGGAAGATGAGAATAAATGAAGGCAGTGAGATTTAGCTCATCATCACATTTAATTAGTGATAATTTCCTCTTTAACTGAATTTAAATGGCAGATAGATTCCTTTGACCCTTCTAATAACCAAGATCTCCTTTTCTTTTCTGAAAATAAATGATAGTCATGGAATATTATTTTTAGCATGACAAAATATAAGGAATAGGCAGTCACCTTGTGATACTGTAAAAATACAGGAGTCTAAAATTGAGAAAATTTGTCACAAACCCAAGGGATTAATATTATAAACCCAAGGGATATAAACGATGAGATAAATACTAGAAACCCTAAAATAAATTTAAATCCTTACATTAATATTTTAAACTCGAGGATTAATATTATAAGCATAAAGAAAACATTATTGATGATTGACAATGATTGAGTTTCATAATAGACCATGGTTGATTATAGTCCAATTAATAATATAATATTATAAAATTAAACATAAATTATATAATAATTATTTTCAAATATTTTATATTAAAAGAAAATATAAGAATAAAATTACATTTAAAAATTATATATATACAATATAATATTTTAATTATTATTTATAGTGAAAATAAATTTAAATTGTTAAAGGAATAATTTTAATATTTGTATAAATATATTTATTAGGTTCTGAAAGTACCTCTAATTAGTTCTGAAAGTATTTCTGAAATTACCTTGTATCCCTAATTCGTATAATTACATATATATTAAGTTTACATTGAACAGATAAAAAAAAATTTATGGAGATGCTAAAGGTATCATCGAACAAGTGAAACTGTGTAATAACTTTAATTTATCTATTCTAAACAATTGGATGGCTAGCATCAAAGCATTGGTAAAGAACTTTACTGATGTCATCTTTGAACACTTTTACAAAGAACCTAATGGAACAACCTATCTACACTCAAAAAAAGAATAGGTAAAGAAAGTGGTCAATTCATTTTCAATGCTCACAATCATGGAAGGTTGATAAATGCAGGTAACATCGTATACTCTTAATACAGAGAAAAAAAGTGGAGCATTGGGCCAAGGGCCAGTGATCGAAAGAATAAGAAGCATATGAACAGATAAATTTTTTTTTTTATTTAAACGGTACTTTAACATTGTCTTAAATTTCATTTTGTCACACACAAAACATCATCTTGTCTAAATCTAATTTTTTGTAGCAATTTTTTTAAATAGCTATCTAGCATGTAAAACACCAACTGCAAAAAAAATGGAAGATATGTATATTAAGGAGATCAGTCTCTAGTGTGATGTACTACCTTTAATATAAATGCAAGAAGTAGAGTTTTTTTCGTCTGAAAAAAAATATGTACATTTAAACTGAGAGAAAGGTATTAAATTCTATCGTTTTTTCTTCTAATATCCATTCTCTGGTTCGTGATCAGGATTGGACTCCAGTGAAGAAATGAAAGAACCCTAACCCAAGGCACTCATCCCTGTCCAGCAACCTTTTTCTGGGTTTCAGCATGGAGTTGTTCCTTGCTCAGAGTGTAACACATGCAATGGTGGAAATTCTATTTGGTGTCCCTGGGGTTAATACACGATGTTGAATATTCGATCTAGTTCGGCATTCATGATTTGTGGATATCTGTGGGAAGAGCATGGACATAATTGGGATTCGAGCACGGGCTAGTTATTTCCCAGGGCTTCTTTAGCCATTGTGTGCGAGCTTCCTTCAATTTATTCACCACACTCCTTAAATTGAAGTAGACAAATTATATTTTGGCGTTTCACATCTCAATAATGGAAACGATGCAAAGCTGCGAACAATGGAATAGACTCATGATGTTAGAAATGCCGCGTTAAATATCTTCTCCAATCAGTACACTTGCAAAGAAGGGGTTTTCCCCCTTCATCAATATTAGGCCCTAGACAAATATCCACATACGTTTGACGATGCTACCAATGAGGCCTTGGACACTCCGGTGACTAAGATTGAGACAAAAGTCCCAGCCCGGATGGCTAGCTCGTGGAGTTTTTTATAAATTTTTATGATATCATGGTTGATGACCTACTACAAGTTGTTACGCCGATAGGGATATCCCCCTATCCGAGGTAGGCTCTTTTGTGATTATGCTAATTAATCTTTTTGATCTGATGGTCTAGATTGAAAGATGCCGGTATATTCTGGTCGTCGCCACTCAATTAATGGATCAAATCTACTCCACTAACTTCCTTGCATATCTAAAACATGTGATTAAACCATACTTAAATTAAAAATTTACAAATCTTGATTAAAAATTTACTATACCATTTATTAATTGCCACCTATCAAGATTAACAACTAGAAGGAAACTGAAACATTAAATCTTCTCCAAGTGTTGAAATCATTCTGCAACGTGTCCCATGCCTTTCACATGAGCCATAGTGACAGCAAGCGGTGCATGTTGAAATCGTTGTGCAACGTGTCCCATGCCTTTGACACGAGCCATAGTGGCGACAAACGGTGCAATTCTGGAAGTGGAAGGTTCGGCCAACGAACACGCAAGAAACATTTATTTCGCTTTCTCCTCCTTATGTGCTCATCATGTTAACTTGTTCGGTTTCATTGTTCTTAGAATTGTAGTTACAGAGAACGACGTCCATGCTTGCTCTCTGCTTGTAGTCAGCAGACGACTGCATCTCAACTCCTGCTCTCTATCTGTAATTTCGTTTCCTTTTCATCCAAATTTTCTATTGTGATTTTAAATCTTTCATGGTGAATCTTTCAGTTTTTTTCTATAATTATGTTATACTGAATACTTTTCTAGAGTGGTTTCAGATGATTTGATGCTATGACGCAGTTTCAGCTCCAATCGATGGATTTTTACAACTGTTGTTCGACACACAGCATATGGGACCTGTTCTATCAGTCAAGGTAGAATCCAAACTGTTATGTAACCTGATATTCCTAATGAGCTACAATAAAAAATTTCTTGATTAAAAAGCAAACCTTGTATTTGAATGGATAAAAATTGCCATAAATCAAAACAGAAATCTTGTATTTGCATTGCCATGCAACTAGAATTCATCATTATTGAAATGCTCAACATCAAAGATAAATAATCGACTGGTTATGGCACTTCCATGCTCATGCCTGATTCGTTCTCAATAATATTTTATTTGTCGATGATCTTAATCTCAGTTTTTTTCCCGGTAGCATTAAAAAATTATGCTTAACAAAAAAAATTGTACCTGCTCCTTAGATATCCATATTTCTCCATAAATTTCATATTTACTTCCATATATTTCAATACAGTCTGGGCTTAGCAAATTTTGGTATATCTCAATAAATTTCGCACTTACCCTCTGCCAAAGATAAATTCTGTTTCTCTAGTTCGCTCATGCTAAAGTTATTGCAATATGTGGGCGTCCATGCGTGCTCTCTGCTTGTAGTCAGCAGACGACTGCATCTCAACTCCTGCTCTCTATCTGTAATTTCGTTTCCTTTTCCTCCAATTTTTCTATTGTGATTTTAAATCTTTCATGGTGAATCTTTCAAGTTTTTTCTATAATTCTGTTATACTGAATACTTTGCTAGAGTGGTTTCAGATGATTTGATGCTATGACGCAGTTTCAGCTCCAATCGACGGATTTTTACAACTGTTGTTCGGCACACAACATATGGGACTTGTTATATCAGTGAAGGTAGAATCCCAACTGTTATGTAACCTGATATTCCAAATGAGCTACAATAAAAATTTTCTTGATTAAAACGCAAACCTTGTATTTGAATGGATAAAAATTGCCATAAATCAAAACAGAAATCTTGTATTTGCGTTGCCATGCAACTAGAATTCATCGTTATCTAAATGCTCAACATCAAATATAAATAATCGACTGGTTATGGCACTTCCATGCTCATGCCTGATTCGTTCTCAATAATATTTTATTTGTCCATGATCTTAATCTCAGTTTTTTTCCCGGTAGCATTAAAAAATTATTCTTAACAAAAAAAATTTTACCTACTCCTTAGATATCCGTATTCTCCGATAAATTTCATATTTACTTCCATATATTTCAATACAGTCTAGGCTTAGCGAATTTTGGTATATCTCAATAAATTTCGCACTTAACCTCTGCCAAATATAAACTCTGTTTCTCTAGTTCGCTCATGCTAAAGTTATTGCAATTATATTTTAATTTATGATAATTTTACTCCAAATATTATTTACAATTATTTATCACTGAGACAAGTTCAGACAAGTTCACTAAATATAATTTTAGTGATGTATTTTTTTTCAAAATAATTTTTTCATTTACAATAAATTGGAAATTATTTTAATTAGTTTCTTATTTTTTTTTTAATTTTATATATAAATATAGGCACATGTTCATATTTTCAAACTTAAATAATAATAAATGTGAATAATAATTTCTATTTTCTCAACTTTCAAGTGTTTAATAATGTTCATATTTTTAAACTTAAATAATAATAAAGATATATGTATTATTTATTTACTTTATCAAAAAATTTATAGATATAAATAATAAAGATATAATTTCAATCTGTATTATTTATTTTATTTTATTTTATTTATTTTTATTCAAGATGTCATATAAAAAATTCAAATTCATACAATCAAATATTGTTTAAAATTTGTTGGGTAATGGTTTTCCCTTGGGTTCACCAATTCCTTTGGTTTATAATATTAAACTCTTATTAGTTTGTTTATAATTTGTGAGATTAGGTTGTGATTAATAAATTGCAATCCAGGGCATTTAAATTTTTTAAAACCATTCAGAAATATTATAGGGTTTAAATAATACCAATTTCTAAAATGATTGGATTTGAATTTATACAAAACATTTTAAAACTATTTTATCTACCATACAAACACATACATATGATTGTCTTTTGAGATGTTTCATCAAATTTTATATTAAATATATAATGCATGATTTACAAAGTTAAGAGAGGAATTAAATTTTTAGTCAAAATGTAAATCTTATTTTGAGTGTAAAATTGGATGAAATTTTTTATTTTGAGATAAACATTAAATTGGTGTATGAAACCTTCTTGTTTGTGGGACAAGGGACCCACTTCCATTTGACTCCAAATTTTACTAAGACATACATATTCTAACCCATGGTTTTGAACTTGAAACACATGCTTTTAACCATTAAGCCTACTCAATTATAGATAACTTTACACTAGTGATGTATTTTAAATATTATTTTAGTGATGTATTTTTTTTTTCAAAATAATTTTTTCATTTACAATAAATTGGAAATTATTTTAATTAGGTTGTTTTTATTTTATATATAAATATAGGCACATGTTCATATTTTCAAACTTAAATAATAATAAATGTGAATAAAAATTTCTATTTTCTCAACTTTTAAGTGTTTAATAATGTTCATATTTTTAAACTTGAATAATAATAAAGATATCTGTATTATTTATTTATTTTATCAAAAAATTTATAGATATAAATAATAAAGATATAATTTTAATCTATATTGTTTATTTATTTTATTTTATTTATTTTTATTTGAGATGTTGTATAAAAAATTCAAATTCATACAATCAAAAATTGTTTAAAATTTGTTGGGTAATGGTTTTCCCTTGGGTTCAAAAATTCCTTTGGTTTATAATATTAAACCCTTGGTTTTATTAGTTCTTTTGGTTTATAATATGAATAACCCCTTCGGTTAATTATTACTATTTATTAATTTCTTCAACTTGAGTATTTTTTTTATTTTATTTTATTGATCCTTCACCATATTCGCCCCTTAGGTTACTAATATTAAATCCTTGGGTTATTAGTTCTTTTGGTTTATACTATGAATAGTACGTTGGGCTAATTATTAGTGTTTACTAATTTCTTTAGCCATAGTCGATTAATGTCATCCATGATCAAATGTCGGATTCTAACAAATATTGTCTCAATATGAAAATCACCCATGGCCAACCATGGTCATAGTTGGCCCAACGTCGCATTGTGAGAACAATTGTCTCAATGTTTAAATCAATTCCATTGGGTTCACCAATTCCTCTGGTTTATAATTTTTTGGGTAATGATTTTCCCCTGGGTTCACCAATTCCTTTGGTTTATAATATTAATAATCGATCAATTCCATCCATGATCAAATGCCACATTCTGACAAATATTGTCTCAATATGAAAATCACCCATGGCCAACTATGGTCATAGTTGGTCTAACGTCTCATTGTGACAACAATTCGTCTCAATGTTTAAATAAATTCCCTTGGGTTCACCAATTCCTTTGGTTTATAATTTGTTGGGTAATGGTTTTCCCTTGCCATTTACCAATTCCTTTGGTTTATAATATGAATAATCGATCAATGTCATCCATGATCAAATGTCATATTCTGACAAATATTGTCTCAATATGAAAATCACCCATGGCCAACCATGGTCATAGTTGGTCCAACGTCGCATTGTGAGAACAATTGTCTCAATGTTTAAATCAATTCCCTTGGGTTCACCAATTCATGTAGTTTATAATTTGTTGGGTAGTGGTTTTCCCTTGGGTTCACCAATTCCTTTGGTTTGTAATATAAAACCCTTGGGTTTAATAGTTCTTTTGGTTTATAATATGAATAATCGATCAATTCCATCCATGATCAAATGTCACATTCTGACAAATATTGTCTCAATATGAAAATCACCCATGGCCAACCATGGTCGTAGTTGGTCCAACGTCACATTGTGACAACAATGCGTCTCAATCTTTTAATAAATTGCCTTGGGTTCACCAATTCCTTTGGTTTATAGTTTGTTGGGTAATGGTTTTCCCTTGGGTTCACCAATTCCTTTGGTTTATAATATTAAACCCTTGGGTTTATTAGATCTTTTGGTTTATAATATGAATAATCGATCAATGTCATCCATGATCAAATGCCGCATTTTGACAAATATTGTCTCAATATGAAAATCACCCATGGCCAACCATGGTCATATTTGGTGCAACGTCAAACTGTGACAACAATTGTCTCAATGTTTAAATCAATTCCCTTCGGTTCACCAATTCCTTTGGTTTCTAATATTAAACCCTTGGGTTTATTAAATATTTTGGTTTATAATATGAATAATCGATCAACGTCATCCATGATCAAATGTCGAATTCTGACAAATATTGTCTCAATATGAAAATCACCCATGGCCAACCATGGTCATAGTTGGTCCAACGTTGCATTATGAGAACAATTGTCTCAATGTTTAAATCAATTCCCTTGGGTTCACCAATTCCTGTGGTTTATAATTTGTTGGGTAATGGTTTTCCCTTCGGTTCACCATTTTCTTTGGTTTATAATATTAAACCCTTGGGTTTATTAGATATTTTGGTTTATAATATGGATAATCGATCAATGTCATCCATGATCAAATGCCGCATTTTGACAAATATTATCAATATGAAAATCACCCATGGCCAACCATGGTCATAGTTGGTCCAACGTCGCATTGTGACAACAATTGTCTCAATGTTTAAATCAATTCCCTTGGGTTCACCAATTCCTTTGGTTTATAATATTCAACCCTTGGGTTTATTAAATATTTTCGTTTATAATATGAATAATCGATCAATGTCATCCATGATCAAATGTCGGATTCTGACAAATATTGTCTCAATATGAAAATCACCCATGCCCAACCATGGTCATAGTTGGTCCAACGTTGCATTATGAGAACAATTGTCTCAATGTTTAAATCAATTCCCTTGGGTTCACCAATTCCCGTGGCTTATAATTTGTTGGGTAATGGTTTTCCTTTGGGTTCACCAATTCCTTTGGTTTATAATATTAAACCCTTGGGTTTAATAGTTCTTTTGGTTTATAATATGAATAATCGATCAATGCCATCCATGATCAAATGTCACATTCTGACAAATATTGTCTCAATATGAAAAACACCCATGGCCAACCATGGTCATAGTTGGTCCAACGTCTCATTGTGACAACAATGCGTCTCAATGTTTAAATAAATTCCCTTGGGTTCACCAATTCCTTTGGTTTATAATTTGTCGGGTAATGGTTTTCCCTTGCCATTCACCAATTCCTTTGGTTTATAATATGAATAATTGATCAATGTCATCCATGATCAAATGTCAGATTCTGACAAATATTGTCTCAATATGAAAATCACCCATGGCCAACCATGGTCATAGTTGGTCCAACGTCGCATTGTGAGAACAATTGTCTCAATGTTTAAATAAATTGCCTTGGGTTCACCAATTCCTTTGGTTTATAATATTAAACCCTTGGGTTTATTAGATCTTTTGGTTTATAATATGAATAATCGATCAATGTCATCCATGATCAAATGTCGCATTTTGACAAATATTGTCTCAATATGAAAATCACCCATGGCCAACCATGGTCATAGTTGGTCCAACGTCGTATTGTGACAAAAATTGTCTCAATGCTTAAATCAATTCCCTTGGGTTCACCAATTCCTTTGGTTTATAATATTAAACCCTTGGGTTTATTAAATCTTTTGGTTTATAATATGAATAATCGATCAATGTCATCCATGATCAAATGTCGGATTCTGACAAATATTGTCTCAATATGAAAATCACCCATTGCCAACCATGGTCATAGTTGGTCCAACATCGCATTATGAGAACAATTGTCTCAATGTTTAAATCAATTCCCTTGGGTTCACCAATTCCTATGGTTTATAATTTTTTGGGTAATGGTTTTCCCTTTGGTTCACCAATTCCTTTGGTTTATAATATCAAACCCTTGGGTTTAATAGTTCTTTTGGTTTATAATATGAATAATCGATCAATGCCATCCATGATCAAATGTCACATTCTGAAAAATATTGTCTCAATATGAAAATCACCCATGGCCAACCATGGTCATAGTTGGTCCAACGTCGCATTGTGACAAAAATGCGTCTCAATGTTTAAATAAATTCCCTTGGGTTCACCAATTCCTTTGGTTTATAATTTGTTGGGTAATGACTTTCCCTTGGGTTCACCAATTCCTTTGGTTTATAATTTGTTGGGTAATGACTTTCCCTTGGGTTCACCAATTCCTTTGGTTTATAATATTAAACCCTTGGGTTTATTAGTTCTTTTGGTTTATAATATGAATAATCGATCAATGCCATCCATGATCAAATGTCACATTCTGACAAATATTTTCTCAATATGAAAATCACCCATGGCCAACCATGGTCATAGCTTGGTCCAACGCCTCATTGTGACAACAATGCGTTTCAATGTTTAACAAGTCCCTGGTCTGTTTCAATTCCTTTGGTTTATAATTTGTTGGGTAATGGTTTTCCTCTTTGCCATTCACCAATTCCTTTGGTTTATAATATGAATAATCGATCAATCTCATCCATGATCAAATGTCGGATTCCTCATAAATATTGTCTCAATATGAAAAAATCACCCATGGCCAACCATGGTCATAGTTTGTCCAACGCTACATTGTGACAACAATGGTCTCAATGTTTAAATCAATTCCCTTGGGTTCACCAATTCCTTTTGGTTTATAATTTGTTGGGTGATGGTTGTCCCTTGGGTTCACCAATTCCTTTGGTTTATAATATTAAACCCTTGGGTTTAATAGTTCTTTTGGTTTATAATATGAATAATTGATCAATGCCATCCATGATCAAATGTCACATTCTGACAAATATTGTCTCAATATGAAAATCACCCATGGCCAACCATGGTCATAGTTGGTCCAACGTCGCATTGTGACAACAATGCGTCTCAATGTTTAAATAAATTTCCTTGGGTTCACCAATTCCTTTGGTTTATAGTTTTTTGGGTAATGGTTTTCCCTTGGGCTCACCAATTCCTTTGGTTTATAATATTAAACCCTTGGATTTATTAGATATTTTGGTTTATAATATGAATAATCGATCAATGTCATCCATGATCAAATGCCGCATTTTGACAAATATTGTCTCAATATGAAAATCACCCATGGCCAACCATGGTCATAGTTGGTCCAACGTCGCATTGTGACAACAATTGTCTCAATGTTTAAATCAATTCCCTTGGGTTCACCAATTCCTTTGGTTTCTAATATTAAACCCTTGGTTTTATTAAATCTTTTGGTTTATAATATGAATAATCGATCAATGTCATCCATGATAAAATGTCAGATTCTGACAAATATTGTCTCAATATGAAAATCACTCATGGCCAACCATGGTCATAGTTGGTCCAACATCGCATTATGAGAGCAATTGTCTCAATGTTTAAATCAATTCCCTTGGGTTCACCAATTCCTGTGGTTTATAATTTGTTGGGTAATGGTTTTCCCTTGGCTTCACCAATTCCTTTGGTTTATAATATGAATAATCGATCAATGCCATCCATGATCAAATGTCACATTCTGACAAATATTGTCTCAATATGAAAATCACCCATGGCCAACCATGGTCATAGTTTGTCCAATGTCACATTGTGACAACAATGCGTCTCAATGTTTAAATAAACTCCCTTGGGTTCACCAATTCCTTTCGTTTATAATTTGTTGGGTAATGGCTTTCCCTTGGGTTCACCAATTCCTTTGGTTTATAATATTAAACCCTTGTGTTTATTAGTTCTTTCGGTTTATAATATGAATAATCGATCAATGCCATCCATGATCAAATGTTACATTCTGAAAAATATTGTCTCAATACTAAAATCACCCATGGCCAACCATGGTCATAGTTGGTCCAACGTCGCATTGTGACAACAATGCGTCTCAATGTTTAAATCAATTCCCTTGGTTTCACCTAATCCTTTGGTTTATAATTTGTTGGGTAATGGTTTTCCCTTGGGTTCACCAACTCCTTTGGTTTATAATATGAATAATTGATCAATGTCATCCATGATCAAATGTCACATTTTGAAAAATAGTGTCTCAGTATGAAAATCACCCATGGCCAACCATGGTCATAGTTGGTCCAACGTCGCATTGTGACAACAATTGTCTCAATGTTCATCCGTTAGGTTTTTAATATTCATCCGTTAGGTTTATAATTTGTTGGGAAATGGTTTTCCCTTGGGTTCACCAATTCCTTTGGTTTATAATATTAAACCCTTGGGTTTAATAGTTCTTTTGGTTTATAATATGAATAATCGATCAATGCCATCCAAGATCAAATGTCACATTCTGACAAATATTGTCTCAATATGAAAATCACCCATGGCCAACCATGGTCATAGTTGGTCCAACGTCACATTGTGCCAACAATGTGTCTCAATGTTTAAATAAATTCCCTTGGGTTCACCAATTCCTTTGGTTTATAATTTGTTGGGTAATGGCTTTCCCTTGGGTTCACCAATTCTTTTGGTTTATAATATTAAACCCTTGGGTTTATTAGTTCTTTTGGTTTATAATATGAATAATTGATCAATGCCATCCATGATCAAATTAACAAGTATTCTTATTAAATATTGTTCAATATCTTAATTGATTTGAGCACAAACATGGTCATAGTTGGTCCAACGTCGCATGGCGACAACAATTTTCTCAATGTTTAAATCAATTCCCTTGGGTTCACCAATTCCTTTGGTTTATAATTTTTTGGGTCATGGTTATCCCTTGGGTTCACCAATTCCTTTTGTTTATAATATTAAACCTCAAGCCATTAGCTCTTGGTTTATAATATGAATAATCGATCAATGTCATCCATGATCAAATGTCACATTATGACAAATATTTTCTCAATATGAAAATCACCAATGGCCAACTATGGTCATAGTTGGTCCAACGTCGCATTGTGACAACAATTGTCTCAATGTTTAAATCAATTCCCTTGGGTTCACCAGCTCCTTTGGTTTATAATTCTCTGGGTAATGGTTTTCCCTTAGGTTCACCAATTCCTTTGGTTTATAATATTAAACCCTTGGGTTTATCAGTTCTTTTGGTTTATAATATGAATAATTGACCAATGTCATCCATGATCAAATGTCAACATCTTCACAATAATGTCTCACTATGAAATCACTCATGGCTAAAGCATATTGTTGTAGGTTGTCCTAATGTTTGTTGTGACAAATAATTGTATCAATGTTTAAATTAATCTCTTCAATTACCAATTCCTTTAGTTTATAATATTTATCCCTTGGGTTCACCAATTCCTTTGGTTTATACTATTTAAACCTTTGGTTTATGATGACATTGGGTTTGTATTATTAATTATTCCTTGTGTTTATTAATATCTTCAGTTTAAAATATTAATTGTTAGGGTTTATTAATCTCTTAGGTTTTTTGTTTTTAAATATTGTTTCATATGCTTTATTAATCTCTTAAGTTAAATATATTAATTCTTAGAGTTTATTACTTTCTTATGTTTTTGGGTTTAATATTATTAATATATTAATAAATATTATTAATATATATTATTAATAAATATTATAATATTATTAATATAATACATAATAATAAAAATTATTAATATATATTATAATATTAGTAATATATATTATTAATAAATATTTTAATATTATTTATTATTAATAAATATTTATTAATAAATATTTATTAATAAATATTATAATATATAAATATTATATATTATAATAAATAATATATCAATATATATTATTAATAAATATTATAATAAATATAAAGTATTTTGGTGATTTTAATCATAATTAATATATTAATATATATTATATATATTTCAAGTTAATATAATAATATTATTATATATAATATTTATTATTATATAAATTATTGTGCTGGGTAGTGGATATAGGCTTATTGGCGTATATCAACCACATTGGTGAATGTGGTTGTAAATCTATTTTATATACGGCTATCGGCGTATATCAACCACATTAGTAAATATAATGTGGTTGTGCTAGTTTAGGATTCTCAGATTTCCAAAAATATTCTCAGAGATATAAACTCAGCGTTCATTGTATTAATACCGAAGTCCTCTTGCCCGAAATCCTTCTTGGAATTTAACCTATATTTCTATTCAACGTGGTTTATAAAGTCATATCTAAAGTGATTGCAAAGCACATTATTAGATCATTGTCTCTACATATTTCTTGTGAACAGTATGGCTTCCTCCCTAACCAGCGTATTCATGACGCAATTTCTTTGGTGCAGGAATGTATTCACTCAATTCACTCTCGAAATTTGGAAGCCATCATCATGAAAATTGACCTACATAGGGTCTACGACAGCATCGACTAGACATTTATCTGACTAGTCTTAAGAAGGTCAGTTTGGCACCTCATACAGTTAACTAGATCCTTGCCTTCATTTCACTGGTGTAGTTCTTGGTCATTGTAAACAGCCTGCCATCAAATTTTTTCAAGGCATGGAGGGGCCTCCACCAGGGTTATTCTCTTTCACCTCTCATCTTTATCCTCATCATCGATGGACTTAGTTTCCATATCAAGGACATGCAGTGTAGGGGATGTTCTCTGGTGTCCACATTTCCAGGGACATCCATTACTCACTCTTTCTTGTTCGATGACATATTGTTGTTTGGAATTATTTCTTGTGCACATTGGTCACCCTTGCACTACGTCCTTCTCATATATGGGGCGGCCTCGGGATTAATGATCAATGGATATGTCTTTGATTATATCAGGTTTGATGAATTCTATGAATCTACAGATCATAGCGGGGCTCTTCCAGATGGCACATATTCCTATTTTAGGGGGTTTCTCTTATTTAGTCTTTCACCTCAAACGATGCAAGTACCGCAATAGGGATTGGAAATGGTTGTTGGATAAATTTCAGTTGAAATTGGACTCTTGATCCAACAGGTGGCTCTCTCTCAGCGGACATTTCATCCTCACACAGACTGTGATTCAGTAGATCGTTGTTTATTGGGCCCATCTGTTCCACATCCCCTCCTTCATTATATCCTGTATCTGTAACATCATTCTGAGGTTCATCTGGTCTAGGGAAGGGGGCCTTCCAAATTTCGTCTCTGCTGCCTAGACCTGATCACGCTTCCAAAGCAGTATGGTGCCTGGGGATTACTGGAGATTCAAACCTTCTCTCATATTGTTCTTTCCAAATCTTTATGACGAGCTCTCACGGGAGATGGATTATGGCACTCACTTTTCTGAGAAAAATACCATCTCCAGCATAACACGGTGAGATTTTTTAGACAATTTTTCCCTACATCACAAGGTGGCTCACACAATTTCCTAAGCTTAGGCACATTGCGACCTTTTTATATGGCAGGATTTTAAGGGACTTCGGCAACAGGAAAAGAATTATTTTGGGTTTGGAATTCATCATGGTTCTCTCCCCCAATTTCCACCTACCTCTTCAGCTCAGACATTCTCTAGTGTAGACAAAATTTTTTTTCCTCTCACAGATTATTTTGCATTGGCAACAGGGATGCCTTGTGTGGAAGGATGCCCTTCAACTTTGGGGCCTAGTGAGGGGATGTGGAAACATGTGACAAATGATTTGAAGCAAACAGGTCTCTGTCTCAACCCCTTAAGGGATCAAATTTTTTGGGAAGGTTGGGTAAAAAAGGGTGCCATAGAAGTGGGAGATCTGTATAATAGCATTATCTCCTCCTCCTCACAGTGTGTTACCCAAGCTTTATTTTTGACTTTATGGAAGCGCAACATCCCCTTGAAGATCATCCCATTTTCTTGGCTCTCTTGGAGAAAATGAATCCTCACCTAGGAGAATCTGGCTAAGAGGGGATTCCAGGGGCCATGGATCTACCTTTTATGCAAGTAGGATGCTGAATTAGTTCCCCATATCTTTTAACACTTCTTTTTCATTCTCTATATTTGGTATTTGTTTTCTAACTTTTTGCAAGATCACAGTTGGAGGCCCATGGGGATTTTACAGTGCATTCACAGTTGGTCGCATCAGGACTAGACCTACAAATCCCCTCCTTTATTCCTCTTCTGGGAGGTTTGGTTAGCGAGGAACAAGCTCATCTTTGAAGCAATTTAGATTATGCCCCACGGGTTTTATCTCTCGATTCTGGCTTGGCTAAACACTCAATATGCATAACCTACTCCCCCCTCAGACCTCTCTTACCAACTTTGTCCTCACTCGGTGAATTTTCCAGTGGGCTACTTTGATGGGGCTGAAAAGGAGGGGGCATATGGTTATGGTGATTCGATTAAACTGGATAATGGAGAACGCTTCTCCATTTTTTGGAATGGTGGTCTTGGAAAAAACACAAAGGCAGAACTCCTTTCTCTCTGGTGTTTACTCTCGGTTAAGTACAACTAACAGCTACCTTCCTTTTATATTTATGGTGATGCAAAGACCTTCATTGACAGGGTCAATGACCTCAGTGATTTTCCACCTCCACGACTACTCAGTTGAATAAACAAGGTCTCTTATCTTCTTCAATGCCTTCACTACCCAACTCTCGAGTATATTTTCAGGGAAGCCAATACACGCGTTGATAGGCTCTCCAAGCGGGGACTGGAAAAACCATTCAGGATTATCCATATACACCACTTTTGGGACAATATTATGATGGAATCTTTCTCCCTATTGGTCCCCTAACATATTTTTGCAATTGGGATCCCTTTCTCTCCGTCTCTTTGTGGGCAGATGTTTTGTTGTCGAACTTCTATTCTTTTTTCATGCATATACCTTTTTTGTCAGCCTTTTGGTTTATTACTATGGCACTCTTTGCTTGCACAATTTTCATCACAAAATGATGGAGTAGTTTGTAGATTGTGAAATCTCCTTTTTTCTTGTGGGACAATGGTTTTCACATTTGCCTTGTTTTATCATATTTTTGAATCAAACGAAGCAGAATATATGCTATTATGTATTTTTTTGTCTTCTTAATATAAAACAGTGTTTGTTTCCCTCTAAAAAAAAAGGATGTGAACCCCAGAGCATACATGCCTTAATGTCATTTGGGTTTACTCAACAACCCGGTGGAAAAACCAATTTCAATAGGATTTGTTTTTAGGGCGATTTTGATATGGAATCTAGCAAAATTTTTTGATATGAAATCTTGATATGTGTTATTTAAAATGGTTTCTTTTATTGTATATATTGATTCAATATCATGAAAAAAATATTAGGGAATCTCGATTGTGTAGGGGTTTGATACGAATTTATGTAGGAATGCAACAAAATACACATATAATCATAAACACAAAGATGCAGCAGAAATAACACTTCATTTCATTAATATCAAAGAACTAAAATTTGTTTACAGACAAAATGGTAACAAACTAGCTAGCACATTGGTAGCTTATCTCTGAGAGGAGATTCGGCAGCTACAGGCCTCTGAAATCTGTGTTACAATGAGGCTCAAAGGACTATATATTATTGAGAAATAATGGAAAACCCTAAACATCCAAAAACCTAACCTAAGATATGAAACGCCAGATGATGGGGCCCCATCAGGGTAAATTGGTACATCAATTTCTCAAGCTCATAACTTTGGCATATTATCTCCATTTCATGCACCTGATAATTCATTAGAAAGATCTGTCCAAGGAATAAAACTGCGGAAAATGAATATTGAGTCTGGAATATCATATTATCCAAAAGTTTCATGCCCGAAAAACATTGTTTAGGGCCTCAAAATGGCTCCGAAAGTTTCGGACCTGAAAAACTGCCAGAAATAGTAAATTGTGCTACAATTAAGAAAACTGAGAAATTGAAAGAAACAGTGGTGGGGGTCCAAGTAGAATAGGTGCGTGGCAACCAATATCCACCTGGATCATTCCTCCCCCTTTAGGAAGAAATGTTCCCCATTGCATTGAGTTCCTCCATGAGATGCAGAAACTTCTGCTGAACTTGGTCCCTGGTGAGTCACTTTCCCTCGTGAAGGAGTGGGCCTACTTTGATAACTCGATATAGTTGGATCCTCTATTGGTGGGTGTTATTAATCTGTGTTTCCATAATCCGATTAGTTGTGGCTTGTTCCATACAGTCTGGGTTTAAATCGGTTAATGTATGTTGTTTTTCCATCTTAGATGTGTCCAGTAGAGGTGGAAAGTAGGGCCGAAGGCGGTCCACATTGAACATTGGGTGTAGACGAAGGAATGGTGGAATACTGAGCTTGAAGGCATTATCCAATACAACCTTGGTGATGGTTTATATCCCATATCAGAGTGGGTGAAGCTTGCAATGGGGTCCAGCGATGCGCTCCTTCTGCAAATGTAGCCACACTTTTTCGCCCACCTAGAATTTGTGTGGCACTCGATGCTGATCTTGCCGCTACTTTTACTTAGCATTGGCTCTCTCCAATATGTCATGAACCTGTTGGCGGATGTGTTGAATGTTCTCAATGAAGTTGTTCTCCTTGGCAGCTTCACACTGAACATGATCCAAATTGGCCTGAATAAATTCAAATGGCATAGCTACGTCAATGGGATATAGTGGTTGGAATCCAAAGCCCATCTAAAAGGGGCTATGGTCAGTTGAGCTAGGGAGGGCCCGGTTATAAATATTTTGTACATGGGGGAGGCTCTCATCCCATGTGCATGGATGCTTTGAGTTGTAATTTCGCATAATGTGTATAATCATCATGCTGAAGACCTTTGTCTGGACATCAGTTTGGGGATGGAAAGTTGTCGAATTGGTGAGCTTAGTGTCTAGCATTAACCGTAGGCTAGACCAAAATGTACTGAGGAACCTATTGTCTCGATCTGAGATGATAAACTGTGGGATACAAAAGTGTACCCACACTCATTCAAAGAAGAGTTTAGTACTGGCTTCTACTGTGATATTCTTCTTGCAGGTTTCCATAATGGCCATCTTTGAGAATTTGTCGATGACTACCGAAACACAGTCATTTCCATGCTTATTAGAAGGAAGGCTTGTCATGTAATCCATTGAGATGGATTCCCAAGGTCAACTAGGGGTAGGCATCAGAGTATAGAGGCCTTGCTTCTTGATGGTCGGTTCGACAATGGCGCAGGAAGTGCAGGATCTCATGTTATTCATGATATCCTATCGAAGGTTTGGCCAATAGAAATAATTTTGCAGTACTGCTGCTATTTTCTTGACCTCAAAATGCCCAATGACTAGACTGTAGTGTGCTTCCCAGATCATCCTGGCACGCTTGTTTGAAGGAACACGAAGGTGTCCGAGGTGACATAGCAGTGCATCCTGGAGGTGAAAATTTGGAACTTGATTACCCTCCAAGAGTGTCTTGTATGTGTGGCCGAATTATGGATCACTCTTCTAGAGAAGCAGCCAATCAAAAGTCTCGTGCCCACAAGAGTTGAGCACAGTGGTTATCGCCACAATCGATGGTCGGTAGCGGCAGTCTGCAACATTATTGGTGTTTCCCTTCTTGTACTTGATGTTCAAATTAAACTATTGATGATATCTGGACTACTTCTGATGGAGATCGTTCTACAACTATCCTTGTGTCTGTATGACTTGCAAGGGTCAGTGGTCTATGTGTGTTACACAGCAATTTTTCACCATCCCTGCAATTCCCCATCCTGCACAATTGGAAGGCTCATTCCATGATCTGTGAGCAGTGACATAACTTGAAAACACTTTCATGGCATTCCCCTAATCATGTGCTTTCATTGCCCTGAAGAAAAATCCTTGTAAAAAACCCTGAAAACACCCCTTTTTGCATTGGCGCGGGAAAACAGTTCAGTACCCGCGCCAATGGGGGAAATCCTTCAAAGAGGGCATGCCAATTGGCGCTCTGTCTCAGAGTCGCACTCGCGCCAGCCATTTGAAGGAGTGTTTTTTAAAAATAAATGGCAGAAGTTTCATCCTAACTAATTCATAAACTGGCATCTAATTCGAGTTGGGAGGTTTGGCTCCGGATCTCCATGTAGAGGAAGTGGTTTGCCACCTCTCATGGAAGCTTCCTTGAGGATAGGGCCAATCCCATGATTATAGCGATCCCAACTCCCCTTCCTCCATCTATAAAAGCTTGCTCATCTCCTTTGCAAGCTAATCTCCAAGTTCCCAAGAGCCATCAGAGCCTTATGCTGCAAGAGCCTTGATTTCTTCCCTTAAGGCCAAATCCAAGTAAGGAGATTATTGTCGAGACATCTGAAGAGAGAGGCTTGTCCCATCCCCGATAGGTTTTTTCGAGACGTGTTCCGCTGGCAACCCTCCGAAGGAGAATTCAGCGTCAGAGCCAGGTTGTATTCTTCTTTGATTGATTAATGATAAATTACTATTGGTTATGGTTCCACTCCTGTTGTTGATTATGATGATGAGTTATGTCTTCTCTGACTGACATATAGTTGCATATACTGGATTTTACGCTTGTGTTTGTTTTGTTTCTCACGTGTTCAGGTGTTCGATCATGGAGATCGTGAGGATTGTGATCTGCCGGAGCTAAGGAACGGGAGCGCTACTTTCTCTACAAGAGATAGCGTTGGATTCCAGGTAAGCCTTCATCGCTAGTTGGTTTATTTGCAATTACGAACCTGCGCTATAGCGTGAACGATTTTTGCTAGACCCGATCTGGGCTAGTAGGGATCGCCTCTGTCCGCAGAAGGGATTTACCTCCACAACAAATTGGCGACTCCACTGGGGAACGTCTAGCTTGTTGTTGTTCTGCTTTGTAAGCTACAGAAGGAGCCTGAAGTTAGCCAGATAGCCTTCGAAACGCTATTGCTCTGCATTAGCAAAGTAGATCAAAGTTGCTTCAGTCAATCTCCAGTTTAGTTTATGAACTGAACACTTGGAGTATTGTCTTGTCTTTTCGGTTGTTTCTCGATTCTGCTTGCTTGTTCGGCTCTTTTGGCTTGCAATTTTTGTGATTTTGGCTTTTGGTTAGCTTGATCATCACTGATCTGCTTGTTGGATTGCCTATTTTTATTTTTTCCTTAGCAAACTCGACTGGCGCGCTTTACTGCCTGACAGTCGCGCCCATTGGTGCAGGTTGCTAGTGTATAACCCGCGCCAATCCGTTTCTGGCGCTAGTTTTAGCCTCACAGTCGCGCCAATCCTGTGAGGTACTAGGGTTTGCTCTGTTCTGACCTTCCTGAGCTTGATCGGTGTGTTTGGTCTTGTTTTCTCGACTGCTTGAGTGTTCTGGAGCCTTGTTTGACTGAATGTGACCTCCATCCTTTGGTTGTTTGCCCATTTCCATCGATTTCACATTCTAGACCTAGAGCATCTAGGTGCTCTTGTGTGTCGTGCCTCCCTCGGAAGTTTTTGGTTTCTATTTGTTTAGTCAACCTTTTGATTGCTCCTCTGCATTTGTTTGGTGGTTGTTTATCATTTTATTGCGTTATTTGAGTGTTTGTTCTCTTCTTCATTCAAATTTCGCTCTGTCTCGTTTTGGGCCTAGATTACATGGTCCATTTGAGTCTTTGGGATTCTTTTGGTTTTGAGGGACTGTTTTTTCAATTTGAAGTTTGATTGCGTGTTTCTCATTGAGTGAATTTGCTTATCTTTTCTCTTTTACTATCGCATCTCAAATTTCTCTTCATTAGTTTTTATTTTGTTTAGTGCTCGTTGCTCTTAAACATTGAAAATACACAAAAAAAAAAAATCTCTTTTGCTTTTGATTAGTTAGTGAAAATTAAAATCTTTTTGGTGTTATTAGTGATTAGTGACTTTGAGAGAAAAATTTTTGGTTTCCATTAGCTGCATTAGAGACCATATTGGTTGTTTTCTGATGATTTTGTTTGTCCGAAAAATCTCTCAACTCTCTCATAATTAGCTTTAATTGAATGAAATGATATATTGTGGCATATAGTGTGCATTTAGGAGATTTCGAAACATAACACTCACTAGGGCCTGAAAACTGAAACGTAATTGAAGATAAACATTAAAATTTACTCAATCTACACTAAGGAAACATTGAAACATTAACGCAACATTTAGTGGTCTAGGCTAGAGACGTGTTCCGGTGTCTTTAAACCTAGTAGCTGTCGTTCGCCTCTTGGCTTTAGACGGCACTAGTACAGACTTGTGCTCCCCGTGTCGTCGAGTATATAAAGGGAGACCCCACTAGGTTTCTATCCTTTATTCATAGGAAGCCGAGTCTGCCACCCTATACCCATGATACACCAGACACAGCATTCGGGGAGATTGCCTGCACGTACGTTAAGTCCTTCGTTGATTTATCTTTCATTTTGAAACCAAGGTGTATATTGCAGTTCACGGTTATTTTGGTACACCCTTTGCCTAGTATTCCTGAGTAGCCATTTGATCTTTTCTGACTCTTTAAATTTGAAAGGATCACCAAGCGCTTGTCCTTTCACGCTTGCTTCAAAACTGAAAGAGATAGAGTCACCTTTCATCCATTTCTCAACTCTTAAAACATGAAACGGTGAAGTTTCTAAGTTTCAATGTGGTAAAATAAATCACCCGCGATCACACGCCCTGTTAGATTTTTCTTGTTGGCCATTTGATTGTGTGTCTTGACTCTTTTTCAGCCCGTGTGTGTTGTTCTTGATCTTTTGTCATTGTTGTCACAGTGGCGGAACCTTCCGTTTCGTTTATTGGTAGTCCATATACAGACGATTCATCAGAGGTTTCTCAATCCTCTGCTGAACCTCAGCAGCCCATCGTTTCTGAGTTTACCGACGGGGGACCGGTTTTGTCTGAGCTTCCCTTTAGAGGACCAGTTGAGTTCAATTGGCCCTTTTCCAACCCTTGGTCTAGATTGGGAGTAGGGGAGCATTTCCCTCCTCTTATATCAGGTTCGCCTTTTTTAGCTGTTGTTATTCCTCCTAGTCCTCGATCTCTGTTACGAGATCTAGCGGCAGGTTCAAATATTAGTGATTCTCCTAGCGAGGAAATCCCTACGTCTGGTGAAGATTAAAAGTTATTTCCTCGACATTTATTCCCAGAATACAACCCTGAACCATCTGTTATGTCATCACCTAGTCCCTCATTACCAGCAGAGTATAGATCCTTGGGTCAGATTATTGCTGCCGCTGCCTCTATCGGGGTATCAGCTCCTTCTACAAGGCCGGTTGTTCCTTCATTGGGGATGTCTCCACAGACACCCATTACGTTATCCCCTCAGGTCACTTCTGTACCCTCCAGGCCCACTGTTTCTGTGCCTGCATCTACACCTGTTGTTACCACTCAATCCGTAAGGACCACATCGCTTCCCGAAGATGTCTATATAGAATCTGATATGCCGGAGAACATCTCTCCATAGGAGTATCGATTTTCCCTGCAATAGTCAAACCCTGAGGTTAGACAACCCCCTCAAGATCCCAACCACTCGTATTTTTCGCACTATGCACAGGATGGTACACCCGTGTACGTTTTTCCATATCAGTACGACGAGCATGGGAACCCTTTACGTTAACCCGCTCTTGAGGCTCAACTTCACGCTCAAGGTTTACCGTATAACCAGGCTAGACATCCCTACAACTCGCAAGGACAACCTTTTCAAGGCCAACCTTCAGGCCAGCCTGGCTATCCTTATGACCCGCAGGGACAGCCCATACAGGGCTACCCTCCGGGCCAGCAAGGGCCATTGTACCGTCCACAAGGACAGTATTATAACCCTTCAGGTCAACTCATGCAGCCTCTCCCTGGAGTCCCACCTGGGAAACCTCAAGGACTCACAGGTCAACCGGGGTACCAACCGGGACTGGTATATGGTCCTAGGGGGCAAGTCCAACCTTCTCAACACATGCAACCGTAGTATCCTCTTGGTCCAAACGTCGCACATCAGCTAGGACCATCTTATGGTCCTGTTGTAGGTCAAACCGGTTATCAGCAACCACCTGGCTCCATTTCGCTACCGGGCCAACTGGACCATCCGGCACAACCTGGTATCCCACCGCCAAGCCAACCGACCCATCCGGCACAACCTGGTGCTCCTCAACATCCAGGACAACCTGCAAAACCGGCACAACCTATTTAGCCAGGTCAACCTGTTCAGCCAGGCCATCCTGCACATCCTGTCAACCCTGCCCAACAGTGGACTTATTCAATGCCGCAGCCAAATCAACCGCTGCACCCTAATTATCAGGCTCAGCAGGGTCCCACCTATCAGCAGCCCACTCAACCTCAAGGCAGTTACTATTCTCACGGTCAATACCGACCGAATTATAGCCAGCCCCAAGGTTCTAACTATTACTCTCAACAACCCGGCTATACCTATACTCAGCAGCCAAATCTGCAGACTACTCAAATGGGGCCGACTTACAATCAGGGTCCATACTTTGGTTATCAAGCCCCATACACTGGTTACTAGCAACCGAATCAGGCTAGTTACCAGCAATCGAATCAGGCTGGTTATACACCCTATACCCCCTACGGTCAGAATCCTGCTGGACAGAATCCCTGGGGGCAAGGATATTCTCAACCAGCGTGGAGTACAGGTACTGGTCCTTATCGAGGGCCAGGCATGCCGTCTAATTAACTAATGTCGTTTGTGGCTACCTTGGAATTACCGGATGTTTCAAAATTAACTAATGATCCAATTCTGCACAATCCTTATTGGCCTCCGGTTCCTACCAAGGTACCCGGTGATTGCCCCAAGTTTGAGGGTAAACCTGGGGAGGACCCCCAAGCTCATCTGATGACTTACCATCTTTGGTGTTCGTCCAACTCTTGGGTGGATGATTCAATTCTTCTACGCCTCTTCCAGCGCACTTTGACGGGTGCTTCCGCTAAGTGGTATATTGAATTATCCCATGGCATCTTTCAAGATTTCAATACGTTAGCCATGGCTTTTCTGACTCACTTTCAGTTACCGGTTTGCTACGAAGCCGGGACGCACCTCCTGAATTCTTTGAAGCAGGAAAAAGCCACCCACATTTCTGATCACATTCATGAGTGGCGACGTCATCGTAGACTGATCAAGTTCCATATACCTGATTAGATACTAGCTCATTGGTTCACCACCTCCTTCGTTAACAAAATCGCCCAAGATATTGCTATGGGAGCGTGTGTGACTGAAGAACAAGCCATAGCACATGCCCAATATCTAGATCTGGTATACTCTCAGTCTGGCATGCTTTATGATATTTTTCCTGATGCTCCACAGCCTAGAACCTCTAAAGCTCCACCTACCCCGGCGGTGGATGGTGTTATTGGTTCCGTGTCTCACAATTCGAAAAAATCTTCGAATGGGAAGCAGAAGTCCATCTCATCCACTAATTTTTCTCCTCCCGCCCCTCCCAATTCTGGCAAAACTATGAAGGTTAACGCCGTTCAGGCTAATCCTACGGAAAAAGCCTCCAAAGGGAAAAATAAGGGCAAAGGAAAATCTAAATCCGATGCCCCAAAGCCAGAGTCCAAACCTCGTACCGAGGACGGTTCCCAACGTAAACCGAAGTATCCCTGCCTTATCTATGAAGGAGATCATTACACCAAGGACTTTCCACAACGATCTGAGGTTAGTAAACTTCTAAAAGGCTCCAAAGGGACTCCGACAGTTCTTAAAGAACCGTTCCCGTATCAGCAGACCCAGATGGTTAAACATCCTTCACCATCTGCACCATTTGGGTCCCAGGTCTTTATGATGAATGGTGCTGCACCTGTCTCCATTGCTACGCATTCGAAGGATTATTCTGGATCGTGCCAGGTAGCTAGGAAGGAAGTTGCGGATGGCCCACCTCCCCCACCTGTCTCTGGTCCGTTGGAAATTGAGAAGCCTATTGCTGAACCTGTTGTGAGGAAACCTTCTAAAGTTGTTCTACGAAGGTCTTCCTACAATCCGAATGCCCGTGCCACTCAGCACTACAGTATTGTTGAGGATTTTGCACAGGCACCTTCTGCCATGTCTGCATTGGAAGTTCTTCAAAGTTTTCCTTCGCAACGGAAAGCTTTGTTGTCTGCAATCGGTGGAATCGATCCCGCCGATTCTAGTCTTCTCACCTTCGACTTAGAAAATTTCACCCCCCGACTTCCACATCAGATCGCTCTTGTTATTCAGGTCGGGATCAACGGTATTAACATCCATAGGTCCGTTGTGGATGAAGGTGGCTCTACCTGTGTCATGTCGTCCGCCTGCTGGAAGGCCATTGGCTCTTCCACTCTTTTATCATCTCCTAATGCCCTAGAGGCATTCGATGGTCGGGAATCCAAACCCCTGGGTGTTCTCGAGAGTTTACCGATTACTTTACATGGGAAGACAGTCAACGTAGAAGCAGAAGTAGTTGACGCCAAGCTTAAACATAATATACTTCTTGGCCACAGTTGGACTCACGCCATGTTATGCGTACCGTCCACCCTCTTTCGACTTCTTAAGTTCCCTCACGAGGGAAAAATCGTTACTGTGGATCAGTTGTCTTTCTTCACCTCCACCTCTGAGAATAAAATTCCTTACATGGATCAGATTCCAAATCCCCCTGACAGCGTAGGACCCGGTCTATTCAAATACCCCATCCTCATGGGTATTTTTCCCACACAGCCACCACACACCGCTCAAGTTAATATGATCTCTAGGTCTGAAGACCCATGGCTCATCCCTTCGCCTGAGCAGGTGACTGAGTTTGGAGAATCGATGCCCTTAACTCCGGTAGAGATTAAATAATATGAAATCGTCGCCGCATCTGATCCTCCCCCTCCTCAGCATGCTCCTTTGAGCATGGCTTTAGATGTCTACTCTCAATCCCCCTGGCTCGGTGAGGCCGACTCGCCTGATCCTCTTAAAGATATTTTCCCTTCTAACGAAGCCATTTTTGAAACAATGTCTCTTGAGGAGCTGCCTTGGACCGATACTCATCATCTTTCCTCCTTCATGCCCAGCTTGGGGGCAATGTCAGATTTTCTAGAGCATGATGTAACTGATCATCTCTCTCCTAAGCCTCCTCCGTCGAGCTCACCGGAGCACAGTTCCCCTTCTTGTGCCAAGCTCCTAAAACAATGAAACAAGCAACTACGAGGACAGTTCTTTTAAGTGTGTCAACCTCGTTAAAATAATGAAACACAAGCACGTTCAATTCGAGTTTTGATAGATTTAGTTCAAATCTCTTTTTTCAACCTTCAATCCATTTTATATGGAATTAAGCTTGGGGGGCATGTACCTCGAATTGAGACACTATGATGGGGGCATGCCCGTCTTCCTCAAGCATAGTTTGTGTTTTAAGCTTGCATAAAAATAAAACTCATTTCCAAGCATAGTTTGCATGTGTGTTTTCATGTGTGCTTTTAAGTTTGTATAAAAATAAAATGTGTGGTTAGATACACTATGTGAACTTTTTCATTGGGTCGTTTGTTATGCAACCGATACATTAGATAACATTGTATTAGACATTTGCATAGCATATAAAAAACATCATCACATGTAAAAAAAGATCCATCCAGAAATAGGTATGTATATATATATGTGTCGAAATGTTTACATAGTGTGCATCACATAAAATAAAAAAATACACATGTTCGTCTTAATACATCCGGAGACGACATGTCTCTCAAAAAATATGCATGAAAGAAGCCCTAGGTGTCTAATCTGCATGGTGCTTGTGGTAACATGCTACCGCAAGCACTAAGCGTCTCAAAAGTCGGTGGAGGCGACTAGGCACTCCCACCGTATGTCTCTGATACGCCATCGGGACATCTGCCAGCCAGGCGTAGTCTGGAATCCCCAGGGAAATTCCCTCAAGGTTCTGGATCAACTCTCCCCCCTCGGCACCCTCCGCCTGAAGGTCAGCTACAAGCTGAGTTCTTCGTGCAATGGGAGACATACCAGTAGGTCTCTCTGGGCCGACAACTGCATACATACAAAACTGGTGTTAGAACGGACATGTATTACCAAAAAAAAGAAGCATAAAACATAAAAATAAAAAAGAGAGGTCATACCCAACTCTTCGTCCCAGTCATCCCCCTTCGAAAGTGGGAGATCTGGGTCTCCAGTGAAATTGGTCCCGCCATAGGGCCAATCCTTGACCATGATCAGCTGCCGCTATAACCATCCAAAAAACTGCAGCCTCCAGGACATCTGTTGGCCTCCTCCTGATCTGGGCATAAGTGCTGCCCGGCGAGCCATCCTTGGCTCTCATGGTACCGGCTCAGAAAAAATGGCCCCTTGGCCCTGGAAGATAGGTATTCATTCCAAGATGAACGATACCAAAATGGAACCGTAGCCAAACTGCTTCAGTTTGACTTTCTTGCACTTTGTGAGCTGCCTCTTGATATTTGTTGTCACTGTAGTAGCCCAATCAAATAGTGTTGGACTCATACACTCAGCGGCTAGCAGGATTTGGGCCTTGGTTGCCTCATGCAGAGCTTGCGATCCTGCAGCTCGTGTGATGGTGTGTAGCACTACTCTCAGTGCTATATCTTCGACAGTGTGGATGTCCACCTTCCCGCTTCCTGATCTGGTCTGTGCCCCTAGGCACACCCTCGCCATTACCTGCTCCATGTTTTCCCCAGATGGTTTGATGCCTATCAAGATGGGCACTGGACCTCTGCGCGACAGTCTGGTTATGAAATATACATCGGAAACCTCCAGTTCCAACACTTGGTCCCGAAGTTTAAATACTTCTTCATTTTCGTCCCATATACTGACCAAGTATTGTAGTAGCTCCGGTTGAGCTCGTAAGCAGGGCGTCAGGAAGAGATTTTTGAGTCCACGGTTCTTAAGTGCATTCATACAGGCTTCACTCTCCATAGCCAGTTCATCCTCTTCCCCATGCTCCCTCTCCTTCCCTTCGATAACCATTATGCCTGAGTAACCTGCATCAACATGATCAAAAATCCTTGATTAGATCTCTGTCATGCTTGAAATTTCATTTGAATAGCTTGCAATTCAAAAATATAAAGTGGAAAATTAAGTTCCGTCATTGGCGCAACTGTTTCCCTAATAGTCGCGCCAGTTGGCACGGCTCCTTTGTAAGAAAAAGGCCATTGGCGCGGGTCCGTGCCTGATACCCGCGCCAATGGGCGGAGCCCTAAAATTTTAAAAATTTTCCACAGAAGTCTAATCCGTAATGGAAATCTCCTAAAAATGGATCAAAATGGAGTTCAAGGAAGCGCCCCTTACCTGGAACAAACGGGGATCTGAATGGTAGCCCAGATCAGTCAGAATCGCTGTCAAAAGTTTGCACACAAATGGACCACTGTTGCTCTCCAATGAGGTAAATAGTAAAAGTAATTTTGTTTTTACCATTTGAGACTTATTTATAACTTTTTGAAATATAAATAGGTTTTAAAAGTCATTTTTTATTAATATTTTAATATATTTTGTCGAAAATGGATTTTACACTTTCCTTTATGTGTAGCGACAAGTTTTCACGCAACTTAAACGGTGACACAAGTTGTATTTTATACTTTTTCGAACTCGGTAAACACACAAAAAAGTCATTTTGGAGTCATCTTTCAGCTCGTTTCTGACTCTCTAAACATGAAAATATTGCCGAGGCCCTTGTCGTTTTGATCTTGTTAAAGTGGCCATGAAACGAAATTTACCCAGTATACGTTTATCCATTTTCCAGGCTGGGATAGATTATTTACGAAAAAGGAATACCCTAGCCTATTGCGACTAGGAGGTTTTCTCACACAAAGTTTTCTACCTTTTCGGATCTGAGGAACTATTTACGAAAAGGGACCTTTGGAGTTTACTTTTCTGTTGTCTTTTCAAAATCTCTAAACATGAAAAGACGCCGAATTCTTCCTCTGTCAGACTCGTTAAACCCTGATGACATTGGATTCAGTCGTAATGACGTTATTTGAGTCGCTCCTTCCTAGGGCTCGTTAAATGTACTAGGATGGATTCGTCTGAAGGACGAACTTATATTACAAGCATATGCTATCCCCTTCAAGCTTGTTATCAAAATAATTGGGGTACTCGCCAGAAATGGTGGGGGAAAATGGAACCAGAATCATTGTCGTGTCGGAAGTATGTCGCTCTTGAACATGGCACTTGCCTGTGTTCATGTCAGGTTGGGGACATCTCATCACGTTTTCCACTTGCCTCTGTGGGTTTCGGTGATTCTTTTTTACCTCTCATTTTCTCTTTGCCTCGTCATCATGACCTCTGATCTATTGATGTCAAATACTGCCAAACTCATTGCCGTGTCATTTATATGTTCAAGAGAAGTTGACCTATGCAAGTACCAACCTTCCTCTGATTCTCATTTGATCAAGATTCACAAAAAAATTATGTTCCTCTGTCTCGTGTCGATGATGTGGCAAACACTATGGCCCACATTCGATCAAGGTCACTTCCTGTCGACTTCAACTCATTATCCAGGAAGCTGATCTAGAGACTCCCTTCTGGTACCTTGGAGCCTGCATGCCTCAATGGCAGGTTTTTCGCATTCGACGTGAGGTTTTCATAATTGACCTCTGATCGAGTGATTCTATGGGTGTTCGACGCCAGCTCATTGATTCACATGTCGTAGATTGTACCTATAGTACCTTGAGGGCCATTATCATCATCGGTGGTACCTCTCACGTCTGTTAACAGCTTTCGTCACTGGCTGGTAATCAGATGATGTTCTTGCATGTTCGACTTCAGCTCACTTATTCGCATGCTTGAACTTGTACTTTGTTCGGGTCGAGATGGAGCGTAAGACCCTGGATTTTGTTCATTAAAATCCAGGCTACGATTTTGTGGATTTTTATGATTGGTTACATGACTCATTCTCTGGATGGCTGCGACCATACCTAAGTCTATTTATCGATCCTCACTGGATGGCTATGTCCATGCCTCAGATCTGGATTACTACATACTCTGTTATGGATGGCTGCACCCATACCACATATATATCATGTATTTGAGGTATCAGTTGTACTTCTCTACGCAGGTTTTCCGACGGCGGTGTTTTTAGTTGGACACGTTCTCGTAAAGCATTTCACCCCTCTCTCTCCTTCAGGCCTCATGCTTTAGGGGGAATCTGTTACATAGCAATTTGTCATCGTCCCTGCAATTTCCCATCCCGCACCATTGGAGGGCTCATTCCGTGACCTGTGAGCAGTGACATAACTTGAAAACACTTTCATGGCATTCCCCTAAGCATGTGCTTTCATTGCCCTGAAGACAACTCCTTGTAAAAAACTAAAAACACCCCTTTTTGCATTGGCGCGGGAAGACAGTTCAGTACCTGCGCCAATGGGGGAAATCCTTCAAAGAGGGCACGCCAATTGGCATTCTGTCTCAGAGTCGCACTCACGCCAGCCATTTTAAGGAGTGCTTTTTAAAAATAAATGGCGTAAGTTTCATCCTAACTAATCCATAAACTGGCATCTAATTCGAGTTGGGAGGTTTGGCTCCGGATCTCCATGTAGAGGAAGTGGTCTACCACCTCTCATGGAAGCTTCCTTGAGGATAGGGCCAATCCCATGATTATAGGGATCCCAACTCCCCTTCCTCCATCTATAAAAGCTTGCTCATCTTCTTTGCAAGCTAATCTCCAAGTTCCCAAGAGCCATCAGAGCCTTATGCTGCAAGAGCCTTGATTTATTCCCTTAAGGCCAAATCCAAGCAAGGAGATTATTGTCGAGACATCCGAAGAGAGAGGCTTGTCCCATCCACGACAGGTTTTTTCGAGACGTGTTCCGCTGGCGACCCTCCGAAGGAGAATTCAGCGTCAGAGCCAGGTTGTATTCTTCTTTGATTGATTAATGATAAACGACTATTGGTTATGGTTCCACTCATGTTGTTGATTATGATGATGAGTTATGTCTTCTCTGACTGACATATAGTTGCATATACTGGATTTTACGCTTGTGTTTGTTTTGTTTCTCGCGTGTGCAGGTGTCCGATCACGGAGATCGTGAGGATTTTGATCTACCGGAGCTAAGGAACGAGAGCGCTACTTTATTTACAAGTGATAGCATTGGATTCTAGGTAAGCCTTCATCGCTAGTTGGTTTATTTGCAATTAGGAACCTGCACTATACCATGAACGATTATTGCTAGACCCGATCTGGGCTAGTACGGATTGCCTCTGTCCACAGAGGGGATTTACCTCCACAACAATGTGGATGATAATTTCCTTCCCCAAAATGTAATGCTTCCATTTTCGGCAAGCTTGCATAATGGAATACATTTCTTTGTTGTAAGTGGGATACATTCAGACTATGTTGGACAATGTCTCACTGTGATATGCCACTGGACACTCCAATTGAGTAAGAACTACCCGAATAGCATAGTCAAAGGAATATGTCTCGATCTCAAATGGTTGTTGCAAGTCTGGTAATGTGAGAACTAGGGCAGAGTAGAGGTGATGTTTCAATTCTATGAATGCCTTCTACTGAGATTCCGACCAAAATAAATTTTATTTCACTCCTACCTTGGTGACTTGACTCAAGGGCCAAGTGATATGAGATAATCCCAACATGAACCTGCAATAGAAATTAGCAAGACCAAGAAAGCTGCGAAGCTCTATTAGAGTCGGGCTAGCCAATCCCGAATGACTTGGATCTTGGCTAGATCCACATGCACGCCGCGCTCATCAATAATGTATCCGAAATACTGAACCTGGGTCATGCCAAAAGTGAACTTCTCCTAATTAGCATGCAACTTCTATTGTCGTAGTGTCTGGAGGACCTCTCATATGTGGTGGAGGTGTTCTTCCCAAGTCTGGCTGAAGATTAGGATTTCATCTAAGTACACTACTACAAATGAGTTGGTGAATGGCTAGAAGATGTCATCCATCAGCCTCATGAATGTTGTGGGAGAATTTTTCAACCCAAAAGGCATGAGAATTCATTTGAAAAGGCCCTCCTTGGCTTTGAAGGCAGTCTTCCACACATCAGACGATTTGATTGGTACATGGTGATACCCGAACTTCAAGTCGATCTTGCTGAAATATTTTTTGCCTTTCAGTTGGTCCATAATGTCATCAATCCGTGGGATCGGGTACCTATTCCAGACAGTGATCTTATTCAGCACCCGATAGTAAATACAAAATCTCCAAGTCCCATCCTTGTTTTGCACCAACACGATCGGGCTCCCACAGGGTGATGAACTTGGACGGATGTGACCTTTCTGCAGCAGTTCCTGAATCTGCCTCTTGATTTCATCATTCTCCATAATAGAGTGCCGATAGATTGGTCCATTGGGGAGTGACACACATGGGATCAGATCGATGGGGTGCTTGACCTAATAGTGTAGACGCACCCCTGCGGGTGAGGTGAAGATGTCCCTGTACTCCTCCATGACCTTTTCCATTTGTTGTTGTCATGCGGAAGAGCCCTATCTAGAGGTCGTGGCCAGAATTTTCTTCTTTCCCTTACGATGGATCATCAGGAAAATAAATTCTCAGTTTTGGAAATGAGCTTACTGCATTTTTTTGCAGTAACAAAAGAGATAGCGGCAGGTGGTTGTACCTTTGGTATCCTGTACAACTTATTTCCAAAAGTAACAATAACAGTGCGAGGTCAGGACTCATACATATCATGTCGCTTCCACAAGTATGATTTGACTAATAATACATCATAAACATCAAGAGGAGCAATGTCACATAATACCTCATCATTGAAGGGCTTTATGCTATAGGGAAGGCGGAACTATTGGCTGTCGTGGAGATCCCATCCTTGGTGAAGCCACCCAATGGTGTACAGTTGTGGGTGTGACGTGGTCGGCAAGCCCAACCATTTCACAACCTATATTGAAATGAGGTTCTTTTGGATCCCACTATCAACAATGAACTGTAGCAGGGAACCCTTTACCCACATCTAGGAGTGGAATAGATTCTCCTCCTCCTTTGGATCTTCCAGTTCTTCCTTTTGGATCTTCATGGTGGCAATGCTAGCGTTGGGCTCTGCATTGATAATCTAATTCTCTTTCTCATTCCCCTTCTCGGGTTCTGATTTAGAGTCAGAGCATGCATTTGATTCAAAAGCCTCCATCTCATCCACTAGTGATTTCTTGGCCCGACACTCACTTTTGTTGTGAGTGGAGCTCTTATGGAACTCACGTCCCATGTCCTTCTTCGGCTTCACGATTTTTTTATTTGCTTGCGGCTTTGGCAGGTTGTCTTGGGTCACCATGCCTTGGATTTTCCTTTTTTCTAAGGTTTGGGGGCACATTTCCCTTGCTTTTGACTCGCAGATCTAAAGTATCACTTCTTCTATTTGAAATTTTTCCAATATTGGCAGCATACCGGTATGTCATAACAAGAGAGGAGATGTCAAGGAACTCCATTTCCTCCTAAATGTATTTGTCCAGACAATTGCGGTACTTCAACACCAATTTTTTCTCTGAATCTTTGATACCAAACTTTTTGCACAGGGTATGGAACAGATTCATCACCTCATGCACATATTGATCCCTTTGGTGCCGTGGTATAGTCCATTGTATGTACTTGTTCTCATAGCTCTCCATGGGATAATATTGTTCCTTCATGGCATCTCGGAAAGAATTCCAAGTGGGTATGGTTGAGAATAGAGAGGGTTCCCCCTCATCCTTCTTCTCAGAGTATGTTTCCCACGAATCTTTGACACGGGGGGTGGCTTTGAGGACTGCAAAAATAATATTCTCATGGTTGGAAAAGTCATGAACCATGAAATATCCTTCTAATAGATTCAACCATCTATCTACAACGTTTGCATCTATTTTGCCATAAAATATTGGAATTTTAAAGTTTCCTTGTACCTTAAAATGGGTTGCGCCTCCAGAGTGGCTATTGGATGCAGATTCGCCGCCATTGGGCAGTCGTTGAAAGATCTGGGAAAAGTTATCAATCATCGCATTCCTTTGATTTTCGAGGGCATCCTCGAGAAATATTTTCATAGGATATCATACTCCCTCATCTTTATATTTGTCCCCCATGGGAAGTCATCGGGTTTTGTAAGGCTGATCTTGCAAAGGTTCAACCAGATCGAGCCCTAACTCCTTATACCCTGACCTCGTTGGGGACATGCAAAGAAGGATCGAGAAAGAGTAGACCGCTCTAATACCACTGATCCAAATTTATGAAATAATGCAACATAATACACATGTAACCATAAATACAAAGATGCAGTGGAAATAACATTTCATTAATATCAAAGAACTGAAATTTTTTATAGACAAAATGGAAATTAACTAGCTAGGGCACTGGTAGCTTATGTCTGAGAAGAGATGTGGCGGCTACAGACCTCTGAAATTTTTGTTACAATGAGGATCGAAGGCCTATGTATTATTGGGAAACAATAGAAAACCATAAACATCCAAAAACCTAACCCTAAGAGATGAAACGCCAGACTATGGGCCCTGTCAGGGTAAATTGGTGGATCAATTTCCCAGGGTCATAACTTTTCCATACTATCTCCATTTGACGCACCTGATACATCATTGGAAAGATATATCCAAGGACTAAAAATGCTGACAACAAATATCGAGTCTAGAATATTCATGTCTACCTAAGGTTTCATGCCTAAAAAACTTCGTTTAGGGCCTAAAAATGGCTCTGGAACTTCAAAACCCGAAAAACTACCAAAAATTGTAAATTTTGTTACAATTAAGGAAATTGAAAACCAAAAGAAAAAATGGTGGGCGTCCAAGTGGAATAGGCAGGTGGACACAAATATCCACCTGAATCAGGGTCAACCATCAAACTTATGATTTAAATAAATTCCTACCAGATTTTAGAAAAATTAGACTGGAAAAATCAACAAGAAAAACCTCCAAAAAATCTCACTAAAAAAACTGGATTTTAATATAAACCTCAACCAAAAACAACAATTATTATAAACATGCCCCTCAGAAAAAGCATTCGCTGACATATTTGTTGGGTCATAAAGGTGATTGTTTAAAGGTAACCTTAATTATTTTCATTAATTATAAACCTAGGGCAAGTCTTGTTATTTCAAGAGTGTAAGCAAAATATATGCAAGTGACATCGGAGGTTAACTGCTCTAAATCATTATAAGGAAGATTGTCTAATTCTCGAAGTTCAATCAAACCAACCTAGAAGTGAATTATGAAATGTTTCAGAATATTCAAAGGACCTAACTCTTTTCTAAGCTTATGCAGAAATAACTACTCAAGACTAAAAGGAATAAATTATAATTGAACAACACACTTTGATGAATTAAACAACAATCTTAATGAATTGACCAAAAACTCTAATAAATTATACATCAATAAATTATTCTAGATTTTGCAATGGAATTCTCTTTTAATTAACTAATAACATCCTTTTGAATTAAACATCAACCAAATGCTCACAATGATGATGAAAAGATCGAACATCAATCGTACTAAAACTAATCTAACAATTGTAAAATCATTGATTTCAGATAAGAGGACATGAATGGTAAACTAGTCTAGTAAAAAGGATGCTATAACATCTCACGCTCGCAATTAACCAAGTAAACGATATATTATGAAACACAGTGGATAACTAGAAACGCAAATTCTGTAAACAAACATATAGCACAGAAGTATCAAGAGAACCCCCAGGCCTAGGCCCAAAGCCACTAGAAGCCTACTGCTAAGGAATATTCAGAGGTTATTTATTCCAAAAATGACAAATCCTTCATTAATCCGCAAAACAATACATTAGCACAACTTGACAATTCTGTCTAAATAGGTTTATTAGAGGAAGATTATATTAAAATGTCTTCATCTTGTTTGTCTTCGGCCTTTTATACTTTAAAGGCATATTCAAAAGTAGTAATGAATCTTTCTCATTATGGGATCTTGTTGCTTCGTGGCTATCGATTAAGTACTCCAAGCATGGGTGTGCCTCTCTATCTTTTGCTAATTCATAGAAGCCGATATGATTCTGTTTTCCTTCCTTGTTGGTTGTATTTTGGTCATCTAGTCAACAGTTTGGCTTTTTTGATTCCATATCAATAAAGACAGCTAAAAATCAATTCTTATGTTATTGAACACTCCTTTTATCATTAGTCCACTTTTCCTTGCTTTCGCATTATTTTCCTTTGCTTTATTGCTAAGATGACGGGAAAATACATAAAAATACATGAAAAATTGTGGTAAAGATGGGGTGAAACGTACCTTCTTCTTGACCCAACATACTCCCTGCTTACCTTTTTACATGTCCTCATGAAAACAAGTGATTGAGGTGTAGCAGGGTTAAAGAATATGTAGGGTATACCTCTTCTTTGTAAAGTTTGAAGCCATGTTTTTGTTTAATATTTGCAAATGTTGAGTTTGTGTGCCCGTCTAGTAACTATAATCGTGATGATGGTCTTCAGGGGGGTACCAGATGATGGGGCATATATATCTTCACCCTATCCATGTGAGGCCCATTTTCAAAATTATGTTGTTGTACAGAAGGAACCTGGAAGCAACAGCTTTGAAGTTCCTGTAGCCAAATGGCTCTTTTTTCTTCACATTGTTTGTAGAGGCTAGCCATTTTTTTTAGCTGCTGCCAATGCTTCTTCCTCAATGTCGTGGAAGTGTATCTACCCATTTTGCACAATATCCCTATGAATAGGTCCCAATTTGGATGTCACTCCTTTCCACTGCATGAATTTATTATGTTAGGTAAATAGTTATAGGGGTTTAGTAGGTTCCCCTCTGACCCATAGGTCTAGGCCATGCTCTCTTTTCTGAAAGGTGTTATAGGCCTTATCCCATCAATTTTGGTTCTTGGAAAAAGACATAAAAGCCTGGAACTGAACGTCCCCTATGAAGGGGTTGGGGTTACTGTCCCTATCCTCCTCTAGAAATAAATTGTGTAAATATAATTCACACAAAATATGTTGGACTTTCTCATCCTGCTCATTGCAACACTGGAAAAATTCCTCAATGGTTTTAAAATTAGTGGGCTTCCCTACCCTGAAAACCTTGTTTTCTAATAGTAAATATCGTTCCACTAATAATAGAGCATAATTAGTGGCTAGTGCTATACAAGTAAATACATCATATTAAAGAGAGCAAACCATACTGATTTTCTTCTTAGCTTGTTCCAGTTGATCCTATGCTTTCTTTACTTTTGTCCTTTCTTCCCTGAGTTGGCAAAAGGTTTCATCCTTAGTTGTATAAAGGTATTTGAATCGCTTTAGTAGTTCCTGATGTTCCTGTAAGGGTACTACTTCCTTTCTGCACTGGGCCAATTCATGTTGGACTTGAATTAATTTGTTGTGCAACTTCTAATTGGTAGCCTTTTCTAGTGGGGGAGTGTAGGCAAGTGTCATCTTTGTTTGAGTCCCTTGATCTTCTGTAAGTTATAGATTAGTCTGCACAGAGGCTTTAACAGTGTGTATCAACTCTATTTATACAGAGGCTTCAACCTTATTCATTAATTCAGTTTGTAAAAAAACTTCAGTGGTATCTATTAAATTGGTATGTACAGAGGCTTCAACATTGTCCATTAGATCCATCTGTATAGAAATTTCAGTAGTATCTACCATTTGGGTAAAAAAATTAGTTTGGGTTCCCATGGTATTCAATTCCTTCTCAAGATTTCGGGCCTTTTTTTCTTCTTCCAACTGTTTCCTCGGGTGTTTTATCATTTTTCTCAATTTCTTGCACTTCTTGCTCATTTTCCTTAACTTCTTCTCAACTAATTTCTCTTTTAGCAAGGTTTTGGCAGGGGAAGGAGGAGCAGTGGCTTCAGTTTCAGAAATGGTTGTGCCAGTTCTAATGTTATCAGCAATGGTGTTTTCTTCATGCGTCCAAGAGTTTATTTCATCATTAACGTCCTGAATGGGTGAGAGAATATTTCCTTCAGGCGTCAGGAGAGCTATCTCAATGCTTGTGTTTTTTTATAATGGGATAGTGTCTCTTGATTGGTTTCCAGATTCAGATATTCCTTCTGTCTGGTCTTCCCTACTCACCCATTCATTATCGGAGGGAGATAAAACCTTCAAAGCCTGCAATTCATGATGATGGGGTAGTATTTCAGTGTGGCTAGAGTTGCTGGCAATGGATGACTGGTTCAGTAGGTCCCTCTACTCCTCAGATTGTTTAGATGGGCTTCCAATTTCATGAGATGGTCTCATTTGCTCAAGAATTTGAGTTATTTCTTCTTCGTAGTCTTGTAAGGACATATTTTCAGGCCTTGAAGGTGGTGTATGGGATGGTCATGCCTCATCTAGAAATTTAGAGGTGTCTTACCATAGTTGCACCCTTTCAGATCGTCTCTATTTCCCTAGTTCTGAGGTCGAAACATGGGCCATGTTCCCTCTTTCTCTCCTCGGTATGGTTATTCCATGGAGTTCAATCTCTGCTCTAACAGGGTTTTTGTCAGGGGTAGGCAGGGCACGATTAACAAAATTTTCCCAAGTTATCTGGTCCGTGGCCTTAAGCTTAAGAGAAGAGTAAAGTCTGCAACAATCATGAATGCATATGAGGGAAAGGTCAAAAATCGGTAATCATCGCAAATGTACGAGAGAAGGGCGTCCATGGCCTTGGAGCTCAAGAAAATAGGAAATATTGCAACAGTCATGAATGCATACGAGGCAAAGGTCAGAGGTTGATAATCATCACAACTATACATCAAGTGGAAATGACCGAAGAAGGGGAGAAAAGTGGAATAACAATTATTATGACAGGATGTCCTATTTTGACGGTGTAGCATGACAGAAGAATGACAAGAAATAGATTATGATTGGTATTTCCATCCCTTAATTAAAATATGAAAAGATAATTCATTCATAGTTAATTATGTGGGTAGGTAGTGATACCACCTATTCAAGTAGTGCATTTATCTCGAAAATGGATTAATAGGAAATAGGGCATATAAAAGTAACTTCTATTGTTAGAAAAATAATTCCACGCCACAAGAAGAGCCACTTCTACTAGCAGGCATTCATAGCCTCAACAGGGTTGCTATTTTAACCAAGAAATGAGCTATAATCTTCGATTTAAAAGTAGACATTTTGCTTATTTTATAGAGAGATCATTGTGATGGTGTGGTGGCCAGATAGTCAAATTTCCATTCACTACGATTTTAAGAGAGTGATCAGGTCGGCTCGTGATGAGACCTCCTGTCCTTCAAGCAGTTTGAGTTGTCAATAAGGTCACTACCCTGGTGTGTTGGCCATTATGGGAATGTCACCTGTTAAACCATTATGATAATGGTAGAATTCCTCATGATGAGACCCCTTATTCTCTCTTAAAAAATTGCATATAGACATAATATTTTCTTTTTGAAAAGTAGGCATTTTTCTTATTTTATGGAGAGACCAGTGTTCTGGTGTGGAGGCCAGATAATCATAGTGCCATTCACGGGGATTGTAACAGAGTGATCAAGCCATCTCATGATGAGACCTCCTATCGTTCAAGTATTTTGAGCTGTCGAGAAGGTCACTTCCCTGGTGTGTTAGCCATTGTGGGGATGTCACCTATTAAACCCTTATGATCATGGTAGGTTGGCTCGTGATGGGACTCCCTATTCTCTCTTAAAAAATTGGACATAGAGATAATATTTTCTTGTTATTTATACAAGGAGGGAGGCTCATTAACTCCTTAAGAGTTATGGATGGTGTGAGAAGTAAAAAGAATGCCAATACAATTAATACTCTTCATTCCTATATCCTCATGTCAAGGAGAATTACTACTTGAGAGTGTAGAAATATATACCAACATAAGACTATGGAAATTAATTGTGTGATAATATGTTTGAACAAGAGATGCCCGACCCTTTATTGCATAGATAAACCATGTCAACTTCTGGAGTATAGATTTCCATCAAAGTTTCAAAGGATCACCATATTAGTAATATCACTGTTTTTCTCCTCTTCCGGTACTAATTCCTTTCCAAAAATGGCTTTTATGGAAAGGATGTGTAAAGGGGAAGTGGATATTTGAAAAGAGATCATCATAAGTAAGGAAAAAACATGCTTAGAAAATAAATCCGTCGTTCCATTCGATTGAACAACAACTGTTCAATTCGATTAAACAAAAGTTGTTCAATTAGTTTGAACAACAGTCATTCAAAAGTTTGAACAACAAAAATAAACACACAAAAACATGGTCGTTCAATTGAATTGAACAACAGGTATTCAATTTGATTGAAAATTAGTTTTTCAATTGGATTGGACAACAGTCGTTCAAAGGTTTGAACAACAAAAAATTAAAAAAAAATAACATGGTCGTTCAATTGAATTGAACAACAACTGTTAAATTCAATTGAACAGAAGTTGTTCAATTGGATTGAACAACAACCCTTCAAATGTTTGAACAACAAAAAAATATACACAAAAGAACACAGCCATTCAATTGAATTGAATACCAGTTGTTCAATTGGGTTGAAGAGAAGCTGTTAAATTGGATTGAACTGCAGCCATTCAAAGGTTTGAATAGCAAAAAGATAAACACAAAATAACATGGTTGTTCAATTGAATTGAACAACAACTGTTCAATTCGGTTGAACAACATCTGTTCAAAGGTTTGAACAACAACAATAAACACAAAAGAAAGGATAAGAGAAAAATAATGTAGTTGTGAGCATGAAGAAGAGATGGAATGCACAACAATGAGAAAAACTATAAATGGCAGGAGACAAAAATACAATTTTTACAAGAGGAAATAACAAATTTTCTTGAACTTAAAGTTGTGGGGCCATCACCCCCTGCAACTAAAATATGGATGGTGGGATCGTCACGTACCTACTGGTAGAAAGACTCTTTTGTAAGTGGTTTATGATAGAGGCGCACCTGGTTACCATTGACTCAGAAGGTGGAACTAGACCCATCTATGGTAGTTAAGTTAATGGTATCATTGTTGTGTAATTCCTGAATTTCGTATGGACCGAGCCACCTTGTTTGTAACTTACCCGGGAAGTCTTAGAATCTAGAGTCGTAGCAAAGTGCCCAATCTCCTTTCTGGAATGTATTCTTTTTTATGAGGTTTTCATGCCACTTAGCTCGTTATTGTTGAATAATTGTAGTGCACTGCAAAGCGAGTAGTTGTGCTTCATCCAATTCATTTATTTGTTGGAGTCTTCTAATCTAGTCCTCCGTCAAATCCAGCCCCACTTCCTAGGTTTTCCTTATAGTATTTATTTTGAATTTGATGGGAAAAATTGGTTTCCTTCCAAATACCAAAGGGTATGGAAAATATCCAGTGGCGTTTCGCCATGTTGTGTGGTAAGCCCACAAGGCCTCTTGTAGTCTAGTAGCCCAATCCTGGTGATGTGTTGAGAATGTTTTAGTGAGATTTTCCTCAAAGACTTCATTTGTGCTTTCAACCTACCCGTTCACCTGTGGGTGGTCAAGAGAGGTGACCCTATGGGTGACATGGTGGTTTTTCAAAGTGGCCATAATTTTATTTCCCACAAATTGTGCCCCTCCATCAGTTATCACTTCCTGAGGTAAGCCATATCGCACAAATAGCTCAAAAATAAAATTGATCATAGATTCTTCTGTAGCACTTGATAAAGCCATTTTTTCCACCCACTTCGTCACATAATATATGGAAAGCAGTATGTAGGTATTTTGATTTTATGGCAGGTTAAATGGTCCAAAAAAGTCCAGTGCCCACCATTCAAAAGGTTCCACTACTAACTGTGGCTGTAATGGCATTTCGTCAGCTTGGCCAGGGCAGTCCATTCTTTGGAAACTATAAAAGGATTGGACATATTTCTTGGCATCTTTAAACATTATAGGCTAGTAATAACCCATTTTCAATGATTTGTGCCCCGTCGTGTGATCCGCAAAATGGCCACCACAAGGCTCATCATGACAGGCCCTTAGGATGTAATAAATCTCGTCTTCTTGGATGCATCTGCATATATGCATATCAGCTCCTGTATGAAAAAGATATCCACCAATCAAAGAGAATCTAGCACTGCGTTGAACAATCAACTTTCGTTCCTTTGATGTCAAGTGTCTTGGCAGCTTTCCTACTTCCAGGTAATTCGCTACACTACCATAGTGTTTTTACTACTACAACGAAAAAATGGTCATCAAGGAACTGATCGTCCACTGTTAGTGGGTCATCTAAATTTGGAAATATAGAAAGGAAATTTGGAACTACGTTCTCCTTCCTTGGGCAGTCTTTGATAGTTATGCCAAACTCCTATAAAAGCAACAGCTAGCAAGTCACTCTTCCATTTGTAATAGGTTTATTGGCTAAGTATCTAACGACGGAGTGATCGGTATATAGGAATACTTGTTAGCCAGTTATATAATGTCTAAATTTATTAATAGCATAAATGATAGCCAAGAACTCCTTTTTGGTCACTATATATTTTAATTTGGCAGGAGTGAGATTCTTGTTGATATAGTAAATAGCATAAGGCCTCTTTTATTCTTCTTGACCGAGAACTGCCCCTATCACTATGTCGGATGCATCTAAGGAAATGTGAAAGGGAAGCTCCCAATTGGGGCCGCGTAAGAGTAGTGCAGTCGAGACCAGTTTCTTCAAATCTAAAAAAGTAGTGTCACATTTATCAGAGCAATGGAATTCAACATTTCCAATTAATGCATTCAAGGGTGTAGCAATTTGTGAAACTTTTTATATAAACCTATGGTAGCACCCTCGATACCCAAGGAAACTACATACCTCTGTCTGAGTACAAGGTGTGGCTAATAAAAGGATCACCTCTATATTTGTTAGATCTACTTGTATTCCAGCTGCAGATATGTAGTGCCCTAGGATTACTCCTTCGGTCATCATTATGTGACATTTTTCGTTGCTCAAACACAATCTGGTAGAAATACATCGTTCCAATACTTTTTCTAGTGTTTGTAGTGCTTGATCAAAATCATCTCCATATGGAGTAAATTCGTTCATGTAAATTTCGAGTCCTTCATTTATTAAATCAAAAAAAATGTTGAGTATGGCTCTTTGAAACGTTGTTGGGTCATTGCACAACCCAAATGGTAATACCCTATAGGAAAATTGGTGTAGATACACAAAATTTTACTAACAATTTCTTGTCAAAACTGTCCAATTCTATTAAGGCCCAAATTTAATACTTGATAATGGACTTGATCCAATTTATTTTGTTTTTGAACTTTATATGTAATTCCAAATAAATCTCAAAAATATGGAATAGCAAACTTCAATACATATGACAATTTAGGAGTTCTAAAGGACCATTGTAATGGATATACTACGATCTATATTTGGGACCCAATAAAAAAAACCTTTCACCACAATGTTTGAGCCTATGCTCTTCTCAAAAAACCAAGCACAAAACCATTTAACATTCACAACAATGTTATCGGTCGCACGAAAATCATTAACATTTGCAATAATGTTATCATTCTTCCAAATGCTCATGACCAGAGTGCAACGTTGACTTGTGCCTTGAACCCAATTCAGTACAGGATCACACCCAGCAATCGATCCAATCGTAAATACTTACACAGTTTAGATACGACCTCTGCTAACCCAAATTTAATTTATCGTTTTGAACTCGACTTAACATAACCAACCTTTCGTTATAGCGCTGGAGAATTAGTTCATCACGGACTTCTTTGCTTCACGATTTCCATTGAACGCCGCAAACCATACATCCGATAATACATCTTGCTGGTGTTCAAATACATTATTTGCTTGCTGCTCTTTTAATGGTTGTGCTACGATTTCGTCCATATTTCACACTCATAACTCTAGCCCTCATTCACACTGTGAGCGATTGGAGACTGCTTCCATTCCAAACGCCTTCCCATGTACAATGTCCATGCTCAAAATTTTTCATATCGAAATGCCTCTCGTAGACATAGTCACACGGTTTTCAAACTCTTGCACTCATACAATCTAGAATATGTATACGTATAATAAAATTGCAGAAATCATCCATAAACATTTCATCTGATATGAAGAATCTACTGATCATATTTTCATAAAAACTTTTTGGAATCTACATATCGACAAAACAAAAACTTGAAGTTCCCCTACCATCCTTCAACTATTTATATTTGAGAAATAAAACTACTTTCTCTTAGAATAGACTTTCTCAATAAATTTCTACCTTCCTATTTTTTAGGCTTATCCCTATGTTGGCTCTACATCCACGCAAGGAGAGAAACCAATTTCTAAATTTATTCCATATTTATTTAATTTCAAAACAAACTAACAATGCTCCAAAAATAAATAACAAATTTAATAAAATAATTAATTATACTATCCCTAAGTCTATTTCATTTCCGTTTAGCCACAACATGTGACCAAAGATGTCACATTCCTGGCTAGGTTCCCGATGCTCCTGCATCAGACTCCCGGGGAAGAAAACTGATCTTGTAGTACTTTGGAGTCGATTCCCAATCTCTGTAGTTCTGTTGCATTCATCCAACTGGCGTCTTCCACTAGATGTCCTTTCCACTTGACTAAATACTGATAATAAGTTTGGTTCCTGGTTTTCTTTGTCACTCTCTTTTCCCTTTTTCCAGCTTTGTGCTTTCTTATGTTATGGCGTCTCCTTGTAGTTCTTCTTCTGGTTCTTGGTATAGGTACAAATCTGCAATACATGATTAAGTCACCTGCTTGGAATTTCTTTTTCCGCCTCTTCATATCTGCTCGTTGCTTGTCTGTATGACTGCATCCCTGCCATCTCCTTTTGAAATCTCCCTCAAATATGCTTCTAGGAGTTAGCCAATTCAAGAAAGCTTGGATTTTCTTCGAATCCACTTTCCACTCTTCTTTAGAGACTACATATTCCTCCAAAACTTCATTCATCAACGTGATGGTGATTTTATTTATGGCTCAAAAATTTGTGCTCATGCACCATTCATCTTCTTCCTTTGGACTGAGTACGGTTGGTACTACACATGGATTAAGGCTTCCACTGATTAACCCTTTATCCATCAACTCTTGCACTTGTCTCCCAGCTTTAGCATTTTCCTGCGGTGTTAACCTGTAGACTGCTCCATTCGGTAAACTGGCTTCAGGTATTTGATAAATATGGCGAGTAATAATCCTGATGGGTGGTAATTTATTCGGCAACTCATCCATAGTAATATCAACAAAATCATTCAATAGATTCTGAATCTCTTCAGGTAAATATTCTAAATTTGTAGAAGTTAAAATTACCTTTGGTTTTCCAACGCTAGCAAAATGCATCTCCTTACCCCTCTCATATTCTTGCAACAGATTCTTCCCACTCATCAACATAATGTTCTTTCCATATGTCTCCTCATCAGCTTCAGCTTTCAATGGCAACAGTGTATGCTTGTTCCCATTTTTCTCAAAAGTATAAGTGTTTCTTCTGCCATCATGTATGGCATTTTGTTCAAACTGCCACAGTCTCCCTAGTAATATGTGACATACATCCATCGGCATTATATCACATAAAATAAAATCCTTATAAGTACCAATCTCAAAGTCAACTTTACATTGTTCAGTTACAATAATTCGATGGCCTTTCTGAAGCCACGATACTTTATAAGGAGTGGGGTGTATTGTTCTCGCCAACTTCAACTTGTCCACCATCTCTTTAGAAACAAGGTTGTCAGTACTACCACTATTAATTACCAATTTGCAACACTTACCCTTTGACTTGCATACAGTTCTGAACAGATTCCTTCTTTGAGCTGGTTCTCTAGCTTCTTTAGCTTCTTTAAGAAATACCCTCTTGAACAACAAGGATTCTCCGGCTTCAGGTGGTTTCTCTTTGGCTTTAGGTTGAGGAATCTCCTCCTTGGCTTCAGTAACGTTCACATTACGCTGAGTTTTTGATCAATTGTGAGGACAATCCCATTGCACATGTCCCCATTCACCACATGCAAAGCACCAGACATCTCTCCGTCGGCCTCTGCCTCTGGGCATGAACCTTCTGCATCCAGAATCTCCTCTTTGTGGTGATCTATTGCTCGCACTCCCCACCTCATTCTGAGCGTGTTGAAATCTGGATTCAAATGTTCCCCCTTCATTTTCCGGATTCTTGCCTTTATTTCTCTGGTTTTATTTGCGCAACGGTTTTTCCTCTGCCCTCAAGGTTGCTTAATAGGCATATTCAGTCGAATTCAAATTTAATAAGTTGATCTCATCTTGTATTTCATATCTCAAACCATTTATATATCTAGCTACCTTTTCTAGATCATATTCAACATGGCCAGATCTAAGACTTAGCTTATAAAATTATTCAGTATATTCTTTGATTGTCATCCCTTTCTGTTTTAAGTTCTGAAATTGTCTAAACAAATTTAATTGGTAATCCTTCGAAAAAAACTTACCCTTCAGATTACTTACCATCCTATCCCATTGCTTGATTTTGGGATTTCCTTTTCGCTCCCTGGATAGTTGCAATTCATCCCACCATAAGGCTGCATGGCCTTTCAATCTCGTTGCTGCAAAATTCACTTTCTTCTTGTCATTGAATTCTTCATAGTCAAAGTATTTATCTAACGAACTGATCCAATCCATTATCAACTCCACACTAAGACTTCCATCATATAAAGGTACCTTTACCTTTGGTCGGCTGCTGACCTTTGCGAGCATTTTCATAACTTTGGCTGCTTCGCTTTCCTCCTCCACTTCTTTGTCAGCGGTCTCTTCTTCATCGGTACTGGTAATTCCACCATCTGCTGCTCTCCTCTGAGTGGTTTCTACTGTAGCCAGTCTCGTGCACAAATGCTGGATCTCATCTAGCAAAACTGGGTTTGCTATAGGTCTCCCTTGACCTATCCAAGCTCCTCTTCTAGGTGGCATTCTTTGCAATGCTCCAAAAACAACTTAACTAGCTCTGATACCATAAATGGTGTAGATACACAAAATTTTACTAACAATTTCTTGTCAAAACTGTCCAATTCTATTAAGGCCCAGATTTAATACTTGATAATGGACTTGATCCATTTTATTTTGTTTTTGAGCTTTATATGTAATTCCAAATAAATCTCAAAAATATGGAATAGAAAACTTCAATACATATGACAATTTAGGAGTTCTCAAGGACCATTGTAATGGATATACTACGATCTATATTTGGGACCCAATAAAAAAAACTTTTCACCACAATGTTTGAGCCTATGCTCTTCTCAACAAACCAAGCATAAAACCATTTAAAATTCACAACAATGTTATCGATCGCACAAAAATCATTAACATTTACAATACTATTATTGTTCTTCCAAATGCTCATGACCAAAGTGCAACATTGACTTGTGCCTTGAACCCAATTCAGTACAGGATCACACCCAGCAATCGATCCAATCGTAAATACTTACACAGTTTAGATACGACCTATGTTAACCCAAATTGAATTTACCTTTCTGAAATCGACTTAACATAGCCAACCTTTCTTTACAGCACTAGAGAATTAGTTCATCACGGACTTCTTTGCTTCACGGTTTCCACTGAACGCCGCAACCCATACATCCGATAATACATCTTGCTGGTGTTCAAATATATTATTTGCTTGCTGCTCTTTTAATGGTTGTGCTATGATTTCATCGATATTTCACACTCATAACTCCAACCCTCATTCACACCGTAAGTGATTGGAGACTGCTTCCATTCCAAATGCCTTCCCATGTACGTTGTCCATGCTGGCAATTTTCATATCGAAACACCTCTCGCAGACATAGTCATACAGTTTTCAAACTCCTGCACTCATACAATCCAGAATATGTATAAGTATAATAAAATTGCAGAACTAATCCATAAACATTTCATCCAATATTAACAATCTATTGATCAGATTTTCATAAAAAAATTTTGGAATCTACATATCGACAAAACAAAAACTTGAAGTTCCCCTAACATCCTTCAACTATTTATATTTGAGAAATAAAACTACTTTATCTTAGAATAGACTTTCTCAACCATTTCTACCTTCCTATTTTTTAGGCTTATCCCTATGTTGGCTCTACATCCATGCAGGGAGAGAAACCAATTGCTAAATTTATTCCATATTTATTTAATTTCAAAAAAAACTAAAAATGCTCCAAAAATAATGAACTATACTATTCCGACATCTATTTCATTTCCATTTAGCCACAACATGTGAGCAAAGATGTCACATTGCTAGCTAGGTTCCTGATGCTCCTGCATCAAAAATTTACCCCATGGGTAGGTAATGGTCATTTTATCTTAGTCTTCAGGGGCTATCTGGATTTGATTGTAACTACTGAACCCATTAAGGAAGGAGAAAAATCGCTTTCCTGCTAATGTATTAAGGACTTGATCAATAAAAGGGAGGGGGAAGTGGTCTTTCTATGTTGGGGTATTCAGTTCTCTGCAATCCACACAGGTTCACCACTTCCCATTATTCTGGGGAACGACTGCTAGAGGAGAGAGCCATTTATTGTATGAAATAGCATATATGAAGTTTACATCAAGTAGATTTTGCAATTCATCTCTTACAATGTCTTTCAGATGAGTGTTTAACCTCTGCTGAGGCTGCTAAATAGGTCAAGCATTCTTGCTACCATAAATGTGATGTGTGCAAATCTGAGGATCTATACCCTTCATGTCTGGGTAGTCCCAAGCAATTTCTCTCTTATATTTTTGTAAAACCTTAACGATATTTTGTTGTTGGTTACTATTTAGACTACCATTGATATTTAAAAACTTTCCTCGCTCAATTTCAATTGGTATGTTGTTGCAAACAACAGTCGTTGGTATGTGTTGATTATCAATGTCTACCAAGGGGTCTTCCTGTGCTTCATTATCAATAACTGCTTTTAACATTTGGAATTTTAAATTTTTAGAAGCAGATGGATGATTCATGAAGTTATTGATTACATCATATTCAATTTGATCTTTGAATTTGAGTGCTTCAACTATTGTTAGTGGTGAACAGATGTTTTGTTCCCAGTATGTATGTGGTTGTTTTTGAATATTCACAGTGGGAATACTTAGTTTGGTAGGTGGGTAAATGACAATATTTTCTATGGCATCACCTCTAACAATGGTCATTCTGCCCATCTGGGAGCCTATGTAAGCGTCGGCTATTGCTAACCAAGGTCATCCTAGTATCAGGGGGTGTCCATCTATCCTACTTTTTCGGTTAATAACTAAAAAGTTTTCCAAATACTCCCATGAGTCCACAGAAACCAGAGTGTCCTATAATTTTCCTTCTGGTTTGATAGCAAATCTGTCAGCAAGTTCCAACAAGGTGGATGTGGGTTCTAACTTTTTTATACCTAAATTCTCGCAGGTTTCTGTAGTTAAGATGTTGATGGCTGCCCCCAAGTCAACTAATGTGTTCGAAAACGAGTGGCTAGAGATTTGTACTGTAACTATGGGGTTCCCTGGATCCTCGTATTTTATTGGTGTTTCTTTACCCAAGAGTAAGTCTGACAATGCTCCCACTACATGAACAGTTGGTATAGTTTTTTCTTTCCTCGCCTGTTGTTTTCCGCACAACTCTTTAATTGTCTTGGCATAGATAGGAATATCTTGTATAGCCTACAGAAGAGGAATTTTAATGCAAAGGTTTTTTAATTCCCCTAGGAGATCAAAATTTGAAGAGACTATCGGTTTATGCAATGTTAATCTCTCAGGGAATGGAGGGGAGAAAATAATAAGGTTTTCAATGTCTTTTTGGTCAAATGTGTCCCTCCCCTTCTCTATTTTTTTTTTGTCATAGTTGGTTGTTTAGGTGTTGTCGGAATTCTAGGCTCAATTTGTGGTAGGTTTGTATCTTCTTTAGGTGAAATAACATGTCCTGATCTCACCCTAAGTTAATATCAATGGTTCTGTTCAGTTTCTAGGTTTGGGTTTTCGACAATCTGGATTAGTTGAACCAGTATGTTATTGGGATTAGGATTAGGTTGAGCTGGCAGTTGAGGATGCATGATAGGATGAGGATTGTGTTAGACTGGGTATGGAGCTAGTAATGTCGATTGATTCTAAGCTGTTGTCCCCATCGGTAGATTGGTCATTCCCATGGGTTGTTTCTAGTTTTGAGACCAATTTGTATTTTGTGAAGTGGAGGGAGGCCACTAGGACTGATATGGATTGTTTTTATATTAAGGGGGAGAACAAATAAAACTTGACCAATTATTACCTGAAGAGGGTTTCGTTGGCCAAGGAGGCACGGAAAATGATTGGGATGGCCAGGTAGAAAAAGGTGATTGACTCTGCCATGATGTTACAGGGTTATGTTGATTAAAGTTTGGAGAAGAAAATAACTGAGGCAAGTCTTGTCAGATACCTGCTCGTGCTTGCCACTGTCGATGTTGATTCATTAGATAGACTGGTTTTGTCTCTTCTTTTGCCTCTTTAAAAACTTCTTTCAACCCCGGAAGTGAAGGGAAATGGTCAGTGGCGTGGTCCTTGGTACAAATAGCGCACGTTTGGACCATTTCCAATGGACATTCCCGCTAGTTGTGCTTATTTAGACAACGTGGACAAAAAAAAAGCCAAGTTTTGTTCTGCTATAGCTTTCTTCTGCTTGGCTTGTAGTACATATAGCTACGTTTTCAGGGTTCCCAACATATCAGTTTTAAAATCTTCTAAAATATTACTGAATTCTTCTCTGGTCACGTTTCCATTAGACTGTATATAATTCCTTGTAGCTGAGTCTCACCCGGTTGGCCTACTTCGTGTACTACCTTGAGAACACCTGATGCACAATGCAGTAATGTCATCATATTATTCTTGATAGATGTCCCCTTTTCCCATTATATTAAGTGTTCTGACCCATTCTTCTTTCATTCCCTTAATCATTGTTGCTTTTAAGATATCTTTAGACAATGTAGTATACGGAGATCTTTGCAAGTTTTATTGAAATATTTTAACGTATTCTTCTAATGGCTCATTGTCTCTTTCATACATATTGAAGATTTCATCTTTTAGTTCTCGAGTCCGACAGTAGTCTTCATATTTATTAAGAAAAGAGTTCTTCATCTGATCACAACATTTAATATTTCCTCCACTGATACCCATAAACAAACGTAATGTTGTCCCCTTCAAAGTAGAGGGAAATAATTTCAATTTCTTAGGGTCAATGGTGTAGTCATATCCCCTACATAAGACATCAAATTCAAATAATAATGCAACTAAATCTTTCGAGGTCATCCTATGGAAGGTGGGGATGTTTTGTAACTGAATGGCTTTCATAGGGGAATTTACGGCCGGATCAACAATGGGATACTCCAATGTTGATTTCTGCCTCTGGATTTTGTTGTTTTCCATTTGATCAAAGATATGCCAGTAATCCTCAGGTATTTCTTATTCTGGGGGAATAATTTGAGTGGAATTAGGGCGTGGATTTGGAGGAAGCCTTACAGCACCTCCCCGATCTGGGATACTTGGTTTCTTTGTCTCAACCACTTTCTTAGGGGATCCAGGCTCTGGATTTTTTACTTGTACTGCACTATTGGTTTCTCCCTCTCCCTCCTAAAAAATTGCAAGAATTTCCCTCTCTCGAAGGGTCAAGACTTACGTTTTCAGTAGTCTGAAGGCTTTGTTCAGACCCTTTTGTTTCACTGTGAATATCGGTGTGGGATGTAGATAGTGAGGCTGCTACTTGAGGGAGTGTAGTATGACTATGAGTAGGAATGGTTATGGTTCCTACAGATGCCTGGGATTCAACCTTCTTAATGATTTCATCTATATATGTTTTTCTTACAAGGACCACCGATCATTTGGGTTTTGTGGATTTAAGTGGGGGATTTTGATCTAATTCTATCTTTTTCTTCCTAGTCATAAAAAAAGAACACCTATCCTACTAACCTATGTGTTGGGCCTGAATTGAGGTATGTTTTCACCCTATAATTACTTCAAATTATGTCATAATTTTGGAAATTCTTCCTCATCTTAACAATAAAGAAAGAAAATATTTATGAAAACTAGAGCAATTGGGATAACTAAAAAAGGAATGTTTCTATAACAGAAAATTGACTTATTGTATCTCTGTATGTAGGAAGGTAGAGTAGCTAAACCAATGGTAAATGAAAGACAACCGATAGACACAAACGTATGGGATATTAGTAACTCCCAAAAGCTGGCAGAAGTCAGACAGACAGATTCAAGCTCAAGAACTCAAATGACAGCCACACGCAGCGAGCTATCATTTGGAAAATACTTTATCATTACGTGAAATTTCCTTTAAAAGGATATGAAATTCCTTCTTTAATCAACACATCATAACCAAACTACCTAATTGTATTCCTCTAGTATCCCCTGATGTAATAAAGAGTTTTTGATGTTTTGAAAAATCATCGTTTGAGGTTTTCACTGCGTTAGAGCTTCTGGTGGTCTGGGCCCAACCCCTGGAAGTTCCTCGCCAATTCCCATACTGTGTGTTAGTTGCAGAATCAATGTCCAGTTATCTGATGCGGTTGTAAAGTACTTTTCCACTCAATAAAGTTACAATTTTTCTTTCGTCAGAGCTGTTTAGCATTTGTGTTCTTTGATTTAGAATAATCACATTTGTATTTTCTAGTTTATAACAATACTTCATCACCAGTAGATGTTTTCAGTTTCTTCCAATGCCTTTGCAATAGATTTACAAATCGTAAAATAGTTATTGTTCGACGTTACTCGTCTTTGCGGATTAAATTGTCCTTTCAGCACAGTAAGGCATCCAATCATTGATTAATGTCAATTAGTTAGTTTACAAAGAGAATTCCATTGCAAAATTATATAAGCGATTATTGTGCACTTCATTTAGATTGTTGTTCAATTCATTTAGATTTTTGTTCAATTCATTAAGATTGTTGTTCAATTCATTTATATTGTTGTTCAATTCAATTAGACTACTCATAAATTCATTTAGATTTATATTCAATTCATTAAGCTTGTTGTTCAAACTGTCATTATGTTATTCAATCATAGGCTCAATAGAATAATTAGCCATAACCTACCAAAACATTCCTCGTTAAGTTGATGGAATTCAAAAGGCTAGATAATCCTTTCTCATAAATAGCATAGAGTAACTATCAGTCGATCTCACTTGCATATATTGTGTTGAGACTCTTGAAATAAGAAGACTTACCTCAGGTTGATAATTAAATTAGAAGCTCTAGGGTTTCCTATAATAAGCCACCTTTGTGACACCAACATTTTGGTGCCGTTGCCGGGGAGAGTGTTAAGAGTGATCTCCTTTATTCATATTTCTCCATTTCTCTGAAGAATTGGGTATTGAAAACGAGAGGTAAGAACCAACGTACCAGCAAGCAACTTGCTTTCCCTCTAGCCCACTTCCCAACAATTCGTGCAAAGACCAATAGAATAGGTGCTATTGTTACACAGCAATTTGTCACCGTCCCTACCATTCCCCATCCCGCACATTGGAGGGCTCATTCTGTGACTTGTGAACAGAGACAATACTTGAAAATACTTTCATTGCATCCCTCTGAATATGAGATTTCATTGCCCTAAAGACTTCTCCCTGCAAAAAACCCTAAAAATAGCTCTTTTTCCATTGGCGCGGTTCCACAGTTCAGCCCTCGCGCCAAGGGGGAAAATCCTCCAAAGAGGGCGCGCCAATTGGCGCTTTTTCATAGAGCCGCACCCACACCAACCATATTAAGAGGTGTTTTTTAAAAATAAATGGCGGAAGTTTCGTCCTAACAAATTCCTGGACTGATATCTATCTTGAGTTGGGAGGTTTGGCTACGTATTTCCATAGAGAGGAAGTGGTTTTCCACCTCTCATGGAAGCTTCCTTGATGATAGGGCCAATCCCATAATTATAGGGATCCCAACTCCCCTTCCTCCTTCTATAAAAGCTTGCTCATCTCCATGGCAAGCTAATCTCCAAGTTCCCAAGAGCTTTCATATCCTTATGCTGCAAGAGCCTTCTTGATTCCCTAAGGCCAAATCCAAGCAAGGAGACTATTTCCAAGTATCCGGAGAGAGAGGCTTGTCCCATCCTTGACAGGCTTTATCGAGACATGTTCTGCTGATGACCCGCCAAAGGAGAATTCGGCGTCAAAGCTTTGGTTGTATTCTTCTTTTTGACTCATTAATGATAAGTGACTATTGGTTATGGTTCCACTCTTGTTCTTGATCATGTTCATGAGTTATGTCCTCTTTGACTGACATATAGTTGTATATACTGGATTTTATGCTTGCGTTTGTGTTGTTTCTTGCATGTGCAGGTGTCTGATCACGGAGATCGTGAGGATTGTGATTTGCCAGGGAAAAGGAACTGGAGCACCACCTCTTCTACAAACGACAGTGTTGGATTCCAGGTAAGCCTTCCTCGCAAGTAGGTTTATTTACGATTAGGAACCTGCACTGTAGCGTGTTTGATTATTGCTAGACCCGATCTGGGCTCGTAGGGATCGCCTTTGTACACAGAGGGGATTTACCTCCTCAACAGCTATTGTTTTATAACTAGGAAGAAAAAGATAAAAACAATCCAAAATGATTCGCAGACATCCTCACAATCCAAAGGACCGGTGATCCTTTGAATATCAACATATATAGACGAAATCATTAAGAAAGCCGAATCTCATGCATCTATGGGACCTAGAACCATTTCCATTCAAAGTCTTATCACACTCCCTCAGGCAGTAGCCTCACCATTTGTAGCCTACGCCAAGATTCACTGTGAGACAGAAGGATCTCAGCGAAGCCTTCGGACTGCCGATCATATAAGCACTGACCCTTCAAAAGAGGGAGGTTCTTGTAACTTACAGGAAGGGGAAGGAGAAACTAGTGAAGGAATTCAAATAGAAACATCATAGCCTAAATCCCCTGAAAGAGTGGTCGAGACAGAGGTACTCAGGATCCCAGATCATGGAAGCGCCATAAAACCTACACCGTCTTCACATCCCAAGCCCACTAGGATTACTCCTCCAGATAAAGAAATCCCCAAAGATTTTTGGAACCTCTTTGATCATATGGCAAACAATAAAAACCAGAATCAGAGGCAGACATCAACATTAGAATACCCCATTGTTTATCATGCTGCAAATGCCCCTATGAAATCCATTCCCTTGCACAACATTCCGACCTTTCATGGATTGACCACAGAAGATCCTGATGCATTCCTATTCTAATTTGATGTATTATGTAGGGGATATGACTACACCACTGATCCTTAGAAACTAAAACTATTTCCCTCTACCTTAAAGGGAACAACGCTACACTGGTTCATGGGATTAGGTGGGGGAACTATCAATAACTGGGACCAAATGAAGAATATTTTCCTTACCAACTACCAAGACTACTGGGAGACCCGAGATTTAAAATAAGAAATCTTCAATATGTCTGCAAAAGACAATGAAACATTAGAAGAGTATGTAAAAATATTTCAATACAATTTACAAAGGTCTCCATATACCATGCTATCCAAAGACATCTTAAAAGCCACAATGATTAAGGGAATGAAATAATAATGGGTGGAAACACTTAACATAATGGGAAAAGTGAATATTTACCAGGAATAATATGATGATATTATTTCCCTATGCATTAGATAATCTCGGGGTAATGTGCGCAGTCGACTAAATGGGCATGATTAGATAAAAAAAGATCTTAAGCAGTCTAATGACAACGTAACTAGAGAAGAGTTTGGAAATCTCTTGGAAGATTTCAAAAATGAAATTTTGGGTACTTTGACAACACAGCTTGATGTTTTACAAGCCAAGCAGAAACAAGCTATATCAGAACAAAACTTGGCCATATTTTGCCCGCTATGTCGGAAGAAGCACAACCAAAGGGAATTCCCTTTGGAAATGGTTCAGACTTGTTCCATTTGCACTAAAGATCATACCACAGACCAATTCCCTTCACTTCCCAAGCTAAAATAAATTTACAAAGAAGCAGAGGAAGAGACAAAACCATTCTACCTAATGAATCAGCATCGATAGTGGTAGGCATGACCAGGTATGCCACAAGACCTGCCGCAGTTCTTTTCTTCTCCGTAGTTTAACCAGCAAAACCCTGCAACAGCTTGGAAGACTCAAAATCATTTTTCTACATGGCCAAAACAGTCGTTTCCTATGCCACCCTATCCTACACAACCTTCATCAGGGAGTAATTGGCCAAACTTTCCTTTTTCTCCCCTTATTGGCAAAATGTTCCATATCAAACCCAGTGGCCGAACCCCCCTCCTCAAAACACTAGTTGGAGTTGGCAGCGACCCATGGGAATGACCAACCTACCAATGGGAGTAGGGACCCAAAATCAACCTACGCTACCAGTGCCATACCCAGTCCAACACAACCTGCAGCCTGTCATACGCCCTCAATTCCAGCTCAACCCAATCCTAATCCCAACAATAGACTGGTTCAAATAATTCAGATCATAGAAAATTAAAATTCCAACATTGAACAGAAACAATGCAATGAACTAAGATTGAGATCAAGACGTACTATCTTACATGTAGAATCCATGACTCCACCTCAGTCCCGATTTGAGACTTCCACAGAGCTTGGCCAAGCAAAGATAACGGGGATGGAGGAAGGTAAAGATAAAGAAAAGGTTGATCAACAAGGGCCCGAAGAACTTAGGATGTCTCCACCTCCATTCCTTGAAATATTAACTCTGCCCAGACCAATAATCGCTACAAATTTTGACATCCTAGGGGAATTGAGAAATATCTGTATCAAAATTCCTCTTCTCCAGGCCATCCAAGACATTCCCATCTATGCAAAGACAATTAAAGAACTATGTGGAAAAAAACAAGTAAATAAAACAAAGGCTTCACCCACCGTTAATGTGGTAGGGATGTTATCTAATTTATTGTTAGGTAAAGAACCACCCGTGAAATATGAAGACCCAGGAAAACCCTATTGTGACTATACAAATCTGTGGCCACTCATTTCCAAACACGTTGGTCAACCTAGGGGTAGCCATTAACATCCTAATTACAGGGGCCTACGAAAAACTGGGCATATCAGCTTTAGAACCTATGGCTACATTGCTAGAACTGGCTGACAGGGCTATTATCATACCAGAAGGAATAATGCAGGACATCCTGGTATCCGTGGATTCATTGGAATACCCAACCAATTTCTTAGTTATTAATCTAAAGAACAGGATGGACGGACACCCATTGATTCTTAGGTGCCTTGGCTGGCCACAGTAGATGTTTACATAGGCTACCGTGCATGTAGCATGACTATCACTAGAGGAGATTCCATAAAAAGTATCAGTATTTATCCGCCTGCCAAACCAATCTTACCCATGGTAAAAATTCACAAACATCCTTGTATATATTGGGAGAAAAAAATTCATCCACTTCTGACACTAGTAGAAGCTCTTGAATTTAAGGATCAAACTGAAGATGTTGTAATCAATAATTTTATGAATCAGTCACCCATAGCTGGAAATTTAAAATTCCATATGTTGAAAACAGTCCTTGAAAACAAATATCAAGAGGATCTTGTGACAAGCCTTGAGGATCAACATATTCCCACAACCACTGTACGTAATAGCATACCTATTAATATTGAGCCAGGAAAGGTTCTAAATATTAATGGCAATTTGGATGATGACCAAAAACAAAAGCTCCTAAAAATCCTTCAGAAGCATCAAGGGGAATTTTCTTGGGATTACAAAGACATCAAGGGTTTAGACCCATAGCTATGCACCCACCACATCTATACTGATAAGGAAGCACCTCCCATTAGACAAACTCACCGAAGGCTAAACCCACACTTAAAATATATTGTAAAAGAGGAGTTGCAAATGCTATTAGATGTAAATTTCATTTATCCTATTTTAGACAACAAATGGGTCTCCCCTCTGGCAGTCGTCCCTGAAAAGAATGGGAAATGGAGAAATCTGTGTAGATTACAGAGAATTGAATAAAGCAAAAAAGAAAGACCATTTCCCCCTTCCCTTCATTAACAAGTCCTTGACACATTAGCAGGAAAACGGTTCTTTTCCTTCCTTGACGAGTTCAGTTGTTACAATAAAATCCAAATAGCTCCCGAAGTTCAAGATAAGAAACCTTTACCTGCCCATGGAATACTTTTGCTTACAGAGTTTTACCATTTGGATTATGTAATGCCCCAACAACATTTTAGAGAGCCATAATCAGCATTTTTTCTGACTTAATAAATGAAGGGCTTGAAATCTATATGGATGACTTCACACCATATGGGGAGGACTTTGATCAAGCATTAGAAACGCTAGAAAAGGTGTTAGAGTGATGTATTGCTACTAGGCTATGTCTAAGAAATGCAAAATGTCACATGATGATGACAGAGGGAGTGATCCTAGGTCACTACATTTCTGCAGCTGGAATACAGGTAGATCTAGCTAAGATAGAGGTAATCCTTCTATTATCTACACCTTGCACACAAACAAAGGTACGAAATTTTTTGGGGTATGCAGGATATTACCGCATATTTATAAATAATTTCTCACAAATAGCTACACCTTTGTATACATTAACTGGAAATGTTGAATTCCATTGGACTGATAAATGTGACACCGCTTTTGTAGATTTAAATAAACTGGTCTCTATAGCACTGATTCTACAAGGACCTAACTGGAAACTGCCTTTACATATCTCTTCAGATCCCTCCGACACAGCAATAGGAGCAGTCCTTACCCAAGAAGAAGACAGAAAACCTTATGCCATCTATTATATCAGCAAAAACCTCACTCCTGCCGAACTAAATTATACTGTGACAGAGAAAGAGTTCCTAGCTCTCATTTATGCTATTAATAAATTTAGGCACTATATAACTGGTTATCAAGTACTCCTGTATACTGATCACTCTGTTATTAGATATTTAGCCAATAAACCAATCACGAATGGGAGAATAACTCATTGGTTTCTGTTATTGCAGGAATTCAATATAGCAATCAAATATCGTCTAGGAAAGGAAAACGTCGTCATAGACTTCCTGTCCAGGGTTCCCAAGACAGATGATATGCTAGCAGTTGATGATCAGTTCCCGGACGAACATTTGTTTTCTGTAGCAGTAAAAAATCCATGGTATGCAGACGTTGCAAATTACTTTGCAGTAGGAAAGCTACCCTTACATTTAACATCAAGGGAACAAAAACTAATTTTACAACGTAGTGCAAGGTTCTCTTGGATTGGTGGATACCTCTTCCATACAGGGACCAATATGCACATACGCAGATGCATAAGAGAGGACGAAATCTATGAAATCTTACGAGCCTATCATGATGAACCTTGTGGCAGCCATTTCACAGAACGCAGAACATGACACAAAGTGTTACAATTAGGCTATTATTGGCCTACAATTTTCAAAGACACAAAAAAATATATCCAAGCCTGTGATAGTCACCAAATAATGGGCAGCCCAGAACAAGTTGATGAAATGTCGCTACAACCACAATTGGTGGTAGAACCATTCGAACGATGGGCGCTGGACTTCGTTGGGCCATTCAACCCACCATCAAACCAAAAATTCCACATATTGGTTGCCACAGATTATGTAACCAAATGGGTAGAATCAGTGGCCTTGTCAAGAGCCAGAGAGGAATCGGTGATTAAGTTTCTTTTTGAACTATTTGTATGATACGGTTTGCCACAGGAAGTGATAACCGATGGGGGGGCACAATTCATAGGTAATAAAATTACAGCCACCCTAAGAAATCACCATATCACCCATAGAGTTACGTCTCCTTACAATCCGCAGGAAAATGGGCAAGATGAAAGCACCAACAAAGTCCTACAGGAAATCCTTACCAAAACTGTATCAGCACACCGCCGGGACTGGGCCACTAGATTACCAGAACCCTTATAGGCTTATCGTACAACTTGGTGAAACACCACTAGATATTCATCATATCAACTATTATTTGGGAGAAAACCTACCTTCCCTATTGAATTCGAAATAAAAACTCTGAGAACAGCCCAGGAGGTAGGATTGGACTTAACAAAGCCTAAGCTAGAAGACTCCAACAAATAAATGAATTAGACGAAATACGACTACTAGCCCTGCAACACATAGTGATCATCCAACAACAGTGAGCTAAGTGGCATGACAACCTTATCAAGAAGAAGGTATTTCAAAAAGGAGATTGGGCCCTCCTCTATGACTCTAGATTCCAAGATTTTCCAGGAAAAATATAAACAAGGTGGCTCGATGCATATGAGATTCAAGAAGTACACAACAATGGCACACTCACATTCAGCACCATAGATGGGTCTGGTTCAATATTTCGAGTTAATGGACACAGAGTGTGCCTCTATCGCAAACCTCTCACGAAAGAATATTTTTGCCAACAGGTACGAAACAATCCCACCATCGAAGTTGTGGCACAAGGGGGTGACAACCCCAAAAACTCAAGTACATGAGAGGTTTGCTAGCATCATTTGTAAATAATGTATATAAATGTCTTATTTTGTTGTACATTCTTCGTACTTGCAATTTTTTTCTCTCATCCTGTTTGAGTTGCATTTTTATTTTTCTTGTTTTCAATCCTTAAACGACTGTTGTTCAATCTTTGAAAGGCTATTACTCAATTGAACTGAACAGCCACGTTTTTGCGTTCTTATTTTTATTGCTATTCATTCCTTGAATGGATGTTGTTCAATCAGATTGAACAATCGTGTTTTTGCATTGTTATTTTTCTCGTTTTTCAATTATTGAACGGCTGTTGTTCAATCGGATTGAACCACCGTTCTTTTACATTTTTTTCTCGTTTTTCAATACCATAACGACTATTGTTCAATACTTGAACAGTTTCTGTTGAATCAGACTGAACAACCATGTTTTTATGTTTTCATTTTTCTTGTGGTTCAATACCTAAACGGATGTTGTTCAATCTTGAATGGCTACTATTCAACCAGATTAAACAGTCGTTTTTTTGCGTTTTTATTTTTCTTGTTGTTCAATCGAATTGAACAAATGCATTTTTGCATTCTAATTTTTCTTGTTGTTCAATTGGATTAAAAATCCATGTTTTTGTGTTGTTATTTTTCTTGTTGTTCAATTATTGAAATTTTGTTGTTCAATATCTGAATGGTTGTTGTTCCATCGGATTGAACAGCCATGTTTTTACATTTTTTTTTTCTCGTTGTTCAATACTAGAACGACTGCTGTTCAATCCTTGAACAACTGCTGTTCAATTGGATTGAACAACCATGTTTTTGTCTTTTTATTTTATTTTTGTTCAATACCTGAACAACTACTATTCAATACTTGAACGACTGTTGTTCAACCAGATTGAATAGCCGAGTTTTGTGTTTTATTTCTCCCTGTTGTTCAAATTGAATAACCTTGTTTTTTCATCCCATTATTCCCTTTATCTAGCACCCCTCCCCTAATCTACACCCGAGCTATAAAAGCATCTTTGATTAGGGAATGGAAGTTGAAGAAGAAATGGAAATGGTAAAATTACCAATATGATGACTCCTTGGCACTATAATCCTTAAACAGGAAGCTGACATTGTGCATACATAAAATAAAAGGCTAAGTCATCCTCAATTCAAATATGTTATCATACAATATATGACCTTATCATGGTATACCTTTCTGCACTATTCGATTAATATTTCCCTCCAATATGAAGGAATGGGAATAAAGGGTATTAATTGTATTGGCATTCTTTCACTTCTTTCACCATCCTTAACTCTTAAGGAGTTAATGAGCCTCCCTTCATGTATAAAGAGCAACTATTATGTGTTCATGAAAATTTTTAAGAGGATAGGGGGTCTCATCATGAGCCAGCCTACCATGATCATAGGGATTTAACAAGTGACATGCCCACAATGGCTACCACACTAGGGTAATTACCTTCTCATCTGCTTGAAGGACATGAGGTCTTATCACGAGCCAACCTGATCACTCTATTACAATCCCAGTGAATGGCACTATGACTACCTAGCTATCACACCAGCAAAGTGACCTCCTTATAAATCAGGATGTTATAATTCAAAAAGAAGTATTGCGCTTACATGAAAATTTTCAAGAGAGGATAGGGGGTCTCATCACGAGCCAACCTACCACGTTCATAATAGTTTAGCAAGTGGCATGCCCACAATGGCCACTATAATAGTGTAATGACCTTCTTAACTGCTTAAAGGACAAGAGGTATCATCACGAGCCAACCTGATCACTTTTTTGTAACAACTCTTGTGAGTGGCACTATGGTTATCTGGCTACCATACCAGCATGGTGATCTCTCCACAAAATTGGCAGAATAAAATTTTTTACATAAGGATCTCGGCTCATTCTTTCGGGTTAAAATAGCAACCATGTCGAGGCTATGAACACTTGCTGGCAGCAGTGGGTTTGCCTATGGTATGAAAGTATGCTTCATCGATAGCCAATTAATTTTATAAACACCTTATCTTCCATTATTCTTCCATAAGCTATTCTTCGAATTAGTGATAATTATAATCTACCACAGGAATAACTAACAGAGATATGCTTACATATTTGAACCCCGGGATGACAGGACTAATCATTACTTGACTCAGTCTTGCTTCCATCATAACTTGTCATTGAAGAAGGACATCATATCATAATAATGGTTATACTATTCCCTCTCCCTTTCCGGTCACTTTCGCATAAGATGCAATTATGAAAAAATTTCCAAAACTGACCTTTACACTGCACATGCTAGTAATTACTCAACCACCTGAAGCTTGAAAGCCACGACCTGCTCCTTCACGTATAGGTCATTATTACCAAATACTGACATTCCCTTGTCTGCATTCATGATTGGCCAAATCTCTCATGTACTTGAGGGCGTGAGCGCCCTTTCTTCGATGGAGGGGGTGTAATTGATCTTAAATTTGTAAGCATGCGAAATATCTACACAAATCTCGTTAGACAAATAGATAAGACCAGAGGAACAATGCAATTAAGGCATGAAGTTACCTGCACATAACCACATTTTATCTTTCGCTTGCATACAACATTCAGTTGAAACAATAGAGCCAAGGAAGAATACAATCAGAGGAAGAAAGCATATCAGCTATGGGAGGAAATTCCCTTCGAAACGAGCGTGTAAAATTTCCAATTTTAGATGTAGCTAGTGCCATCCTCCAGAGACCCAGATGGCTGACATATGTACACCGATTACAGATATTTGATACGGAAATTAAAATTGATTTTCTACAAAATCTGCAAGAAGGTCAAACCAGAATCAAGGGTCGAATTATACCAGTCACAGAGGAAATTATCGTTGGAGTCTTTGGAATACCAGCAGAAGGAGAAAGATGGGCAGAGAAACATCTCCTCCTATGAGAGGCAGTAGTATCATATCAGGATCTAGAGGAGCCATTGGAGTGAAAAGGGACAGGGATTAACCCTACCTCTCTACACCATCCATGGCAGGAACTGACGACATTCATCCAAAATTTCATTACATGTGACGAATGTCGGGACGTGGTAAAACCTCTTCAGCTTAAACACTTAGCTGTACTTAAGAAAAATATTTCAGTTAATCTGCCTGCTTTATTAAATTCCATATTGTATTATACTACTGTTTGATTAATAAGAGCCAAAAATCCCCAAGCAGTAGTCAGTCACCATGGGCTAGTTAAACTAGTCATCATTCATGAGTTGGATAAGCAGTAGATAGCCTGGGACAATTTTGTTAACCCTGATGCACATGAACCAGAAATAGACCCCGAAGAAACCGAAATTGAGCCCCCCAGGGTAAATACACCAAGAAGAAAAAGGACCTGAACTGCAACCTCAGAACCAAGCAGGCAAAAACGGTCAAAAAAACTTCAAGGAACCTCAGACCTCATGGAGGAGCTAGGACCATCCCACCCTCAGAACGCACCCTTGCAAGACTTCGAGGAAGAAATGGTTCGAGTCTTAGAACAAATAAAAACATACTACGAATCTAGAAACCCATCGGTAGCAGAAAAGCAAGATGAACCTTTAGATAAGTCTGCCACCACCAGTAGTAGTGGTCACATTGATGTCCTACCTGACCAAGAGGAACCACAGGACGATGGGGCTCTATCCCCTCTTGAGAATTATGAGGTGTATAGTGAAGGGCAGGAAGAGGAGAGAATGGAATCATAAAATCAGTCAGGTGACACTGTCCCTGTGGAGCAAAGCACAAGCACAGAAATAGTCCCTTTGACACCAGGAGGTAGCACTGCTCCACCCAGTCAGGACCCTCCTACAGAAGCAAACTCTGAAGACCAAATAAGAAACACCATCACAAGCAACCCTGAGGCTGGCAACACCATTCCTGAAAATGGGAATACTGCTCCTCCACCACCTGTTGAAATCGGGACAGGTGAAAATTCAGATGAAAAGAAGATTAAGAAACTGAGCAGGGCTTGCAGAAGACTAAATAAAATGGTGAAATATCTAAGAAAACAAATAAAGGAGGAAAGAAGGGCCCGAAAGACAAAGAAGGAAACCACCAGGAACTCAAACAAAATTAGTCACCAACTTGATAAACATTGTTGAAGCCGAGATATAGAGTAACTTAGCTGACCTCGTTGAAGCTGAGATGCAAACTGACTTGGTAGCTATTGGGCCCAAATTAAGGTATGTTCTCACCCTGAAATTACTTCAAATTATGTTATAATTTCGGGGGAATTCCTCTTCATATTAACAATAAAGAGAATAAAGGATTATGAAAACGAGAAAAATTAGACTAATGATGAAAAGGATGTTTTTTTAACAGAAAATTGACTTCTCTTATCTCCGCATGTAGGAAGGCAGAATGGCTGATAGGAAATGGAAGCTAACCAACGAATGCAAGCATATGAGATCCCGGTTAGTCCCAGCGACCGGCAAAAGGTAGACAGATGAATTCGATTCCAAGAACTCAAATGACAGCCACACGCAGTGGGCTATGGTTTGGGAAATGCTTTCGCATTTTTGAAATCGCCTTTAAAAAGGCGAAGGATAGACGAGAATGGGGGGTGTAGAAAGGATATCAAATTCATTCTATAATCAACGCATAAGAAAAAATCTATCTAATTATATTTTTTTAACATCACTGGATGTAATATAGAGCTTTGAACAATAATCTTTTGAATTTTTTATTGCGCTAGGGCTTCTGGTGGTCTGGGCCCAATCTGTAGAAGTTTCACGCAAGTTTCCATACTCTGTGTAGTTGCGGAACCAATGCTTAAGTATATGATGCAGTTGTAAAGGATTTAAATTATTGCAGTTATAATGTTGTTCCATTACTGCTCAGTTAGTTATACTTTCGTTCCATTACTGCTCAGCTAGTTATACTGCTATTCCATTACTGCTCAGTTAGCTAGACTATTGATTCAATTCAATTCCATTATTGTTCAGCTTAGTTATACTATTGTTCCATTCAGTTCCATTGTTGTTCAGTTTATTTAGACCGTTGTTTAATTCAATTCAATTGCTGCTTGATTTCTCTATATTTTTGTTCAGTTCAGTTAGACTGCTGTTTAATTCAATTAGATAGCTGCTCAATCTTAGGTTAAAAACCAATCCAGGCCACCCCTCGTAGGATAAGAAAACTTAGGAAGTTAGCAAATTCTTCCTCATAAGTGACAATGAGTAACTATTAGATGACCAGAGTCACATATTTTGTGCCATCACTCTTGAAATAAGAAGACTTACCCGAGGTTGATAATTAAATGAGGAAGCACTAGAGTTGTCGATAATAAGTCACCTCTGTGAACACCAACATTTTGGTGTCGTTGTCGGGGAGATTGTTAAGATTCATCTCCTTTATTCATCTTTCTCCATTTCTATGAAGAATTATATATTGAAAACGAGAGGTAAGAACCTGCGTACTAGCAAGAAACATGCTTTCCCTCTAGCCTGCTTACCAGCAAGTCATGAAAAGAACCATAGAATAGGTGCTCTTGTTTTATTACTAGGAAGAAAAAGATAGAAACAATCCAAAATCATTCACAACCATCCTCACAATCCAAAGGACCGGTGATCCTTGGAAGAACAACATATATAGACGAAATCATTATGAAAGCTGAATCTTAGGCATCTATAGGACCCATAATTATTTCCATTCAAAGTCCTAATACAATCCCTCAGGTGGCAGCCTCACCATCTGTAGCCTACGCTTAGATTCACTACGAGACAGAGGGGTCTGACCAAAGCCTACAAACTGTCGTTCATATAGGCACTGACCCTTCAAAAGAGGGAGGCTCTTGCAACCTACAAGAAGGAGGGGGAGAAAATAGTGGAGGAATTCACATAGAAATATCAGAACCTAAGTCCCCTAAAGAAGTGATCGAAACAGAAGCACTTAAGATCCCATATCAGGGAAATGATCTAGAACCCCCACCGCATTCATCTCCCAAACCTATTAGAATCACTCCTCCAGATCAATAAGTTCCTGAAGATTTACGGCACCTATTTGATCAAATGGCAAATAATCAAAATTAGAATCAGAGGCAGACACTAGCATTAGAATATCCTATTGTTGATCATGTTTCCAATGCCCCTATGAAAGCCATTCCCTTGCACAACATCCCCACCTTTCATGGATTAACCATAGAAGATCCTGATGCATTCCTATTTGAATTTGATGTCTTATGTAGAGGATATGACTACACCACCGATCCCTAGAAACTAAAACTATTTCCCTCTACCTTAAAAGGAACTGTGCTCCCGTGGTTCATGGGATTAGGAGGGGGAACTATAACCAATTGGGAGCAAATGAAAAATATTTTTCTTACCAAATACCAAGACTATTGTCGAACCCAAGATCTAAAAGATGAAATATTCAACATGTCTGCAAAAGACAATGAAACATTAGAGGAATATGTAGAAATATTTCAATACAATTTACAAATATCCCCGTATACTACACTATCCAAGGAAATTTTTAAAGCCACGATGCGTAAAGGGATGAAGGAAGAATACGACGAGATTATTTAGATGCTCCCGGGGTAGCTCCCTCAATAGACCTGTTGGGCGTGATTCTATGAAGAAAGACCTTAAGCAGACTGATGTCAATGTAACCAGAGCAGAATTTGGAAATCTGTTAGAAAATTTTAAAACTAACATCCTAGGTACTTTGACAACACAACTTGATGTTTTACAAGCCAAACAGAAACAAGCTATAGCAAAACAAAACCTGGCCATATTTTGCCCAAGTTTTCGGAAGAAGCACAGCCAGAGGGAATGTCCTTTAGACATGGTTCAGACTTGTACTATCTGCACTAAGGATCATACCACGAACCAGTGTGCTTCATTTCTTGGGCTGAAATCCATATACAAGGAAGAAGAAGAAGAAACAGAGACAGTCTATTTAATGAATCAACGTCAGCAGTGGCAAGCACGACCTGGCATACCGCAAGACCTGCCTCAATAATTTTCGTTGCTGCAGTCTAGCTAGAAAAACCTTGCAACAACTTGGCAGACTCAAAATCTCTTCCCAACTTGTCCAAACCAAGCATTTACTATGCCACCTTGGCCTACACAACCTCCACCAGGGAGTGATTGGCAGAAATTTCCTTGCTCTCCCCCTTATTGGCAGAATGTCCCGTATCAAATCCAATGGCCAAACCCCCCTACTCAAAACACCAATTGGAATTGGCAGTGACCCATGGGAATGACCAATCTGCCGATAGGAGAAGTGACCCAAAATAAACCTACGTTGCCAGCTCCCTACCCAGTTCATCATAACTAGTAGCTTGTCATATGCCCTCAATTGCCAGTCCAACCCAATCCTAATCCAAACAACAGACCAGGTCAACTAATTTAGATCATAGAAAATCCAAAACCCAATGCCGAACAGAAATATTTTAACGAACTGAGGTTAAGATCAGGACGTACCATCTTACCTATAGAAGCCACAACTCCACCTTAGTCCCAAGTTGAAACCCCAACAGAACCTAGCTTAAAAAATATAATAGAAACAGGTAAAGATAAGGAAACAATTGATCAAAAATTACCTAAAGAACTTAAGGTAACTCCGCCTCCATTTCCTGAAATATTAAATCTACCCAGGCCTATAATCACTCCATATTTTTACATCCTGGGTGAATTGATAAACCTTTGTATCAAAATTCGTCTTCTCCAGGCCATCCAAGACATTCCCATCTATGCAAATACAATCAAATAATTATGTGGAAAAACACAAGTCAAGAAAACAAAGGCTGCACCCACTGTTCATGTGATAGGAACGCTATCTGACGTGTTATTAGGTAGGGAACCACCTGTGAAATATGAAGACCCAGGAAACCCCATTGTAACTGTGCAAATCTCTGGTCACTCATTTCCAAACACATTGGTTGAGCTGGGGGCAGCCATTAAAATCCTAACTACTGGAGCCAGTGAAAAATTGGGCATATCATCTTTACAACCTACGACCACACTTCTGGAACTAGCTGGCAGATCTTTTATCAGACCGGAGGGTATAGTGCAAGACATCATGGTCTCTGTGGACTCATGGGAATACCCATCTCATTTTTTAGTCATTAATCCAAAAAAAAAGATGGAAGGGCACCCATTGATTCTTGGGCGACCTTGGTTGGCCACAACATATGCTTACATAGGCTGTCAAGCAGGTAGCATGACTATCACAAGAGGAGATTCTATAAAAAAAAAAAAAATATTTATCCGCCTACCAAATCAAGCCTGCCCACTGTAAAAATTCACAAACATCCAGATAACTATTGGGAGAAAAAAATCTTTCCACCTCTGACACTAGTAGAAGCTCTCAAATTCAAGGATCAAACCGAAATGATGTAATCAATAATTTTGTGAATCAGTCATCCACGCCTGAAAATCTGAAATGAAAAATGTTGAAAACAATCCTCGAACATGAAGATCAAGAGGATCTTGTGAAAGACTTCAAGACTCAACATATCTCCACAACCACTGTTCGTAACAGCATACCTATTGAGATCAAGCTAGGAAAGGTTCTGAATATTAATGCAAGTTTGGATGACTACCAAAAGAAGAAACTCATAAAAGTCCTTCGGAAGCACCAAGGTGCATTTGCGTGGGACTACCAAGACATGAAGGGTTTGGACCCACAACTATGCACGCATGAAATCTATACCAATAGGGAAACACACCCCATTAGACAACCCCAATGAAGATTAAACCCACACTTAAAAGAGATTGTAAAAGAGGAGTTGCAAAAAACTGTTATATTTAAATTTCATTTATCCTATTTTAAACAACAAATGGGTCTCCCCTCTGGTAGTCGTCCCTAAAATGAATGGGAAGTGGAGAATCTGCATAGATTACAGAGAATTAAATAAGGCAATGCAGAAAGACCATTTCCCCCTCCCCTTCGTTGACCAAGTCCTTGATACATTGGCTGGGAAACGGTTCTTCTCCTTTCTTGATGGATTCAGTGGATACAATCAAATCCAAATAGCTCCCGAAGACCAAGATAAGACAACCTTTACCTTCCCATGGGGCACTTTTTCTTACAGAGTTTTACCGTTTGGATTATGTAAAGCCCCAGCAACATTTCAGAGAGCCATAATTAGCATTTTTTCTGCCTTAATAAATGAAGGACTTGAAATCTATATGGATGATTTTACACCCTATGGGGAAGACTTTGATCAAGATCTATAAACGCTAGAAAAAGTGTTGTAATGATGTATTGCTACTAGACTATGTCTAAGTAACGAAAAATGCCACATGATGATGACTGAGGGGGTAATCCTAGGTCACTACATTTTTGCAGCTGGAATATAGGTAGATCCGGCTAAAATAGAGGTAATCCTTCTATTGGCCACACCTTGTACACAAACAGAGGTGCGCAGTTTTCTGGGATATGCAGGATATTATCATAGATTTATAAAAAAATTCTCACAGATAGCTGCACCTCTGTAAGCATTGACTGGGAATGTTGAATTCCATTGGAATGAAAAATGTGACACCGCTTTTACAGACTTAAAGAGGCTGGTCTCAACAACACCAATCCTGCGAGGTCCTAACTAGAAATTTCCCTTTCACATATCTTCTGATGCATCTGATATAGCAATAGGAGCAGTCCTTGGCCAAGAAGAAGACATAAAGCCTTATGCTATTTATTATATCAGCAAAAACCTTACTCTTGCCGAATTAAATTATACAGTGACCGAAAAATAATTTCTGCCTGTCATTTATGCTATCAATAAATTCAGGCACTATATAACCAGATATCAAGTGTTCTTGTACACTGAACACTCTGCTATTAGATATTTAGCTAATAAACCAATCACAAATGGGAGAATAAATCGTTGGTCACTTTTGTTGCAGGAATTCGATATAACATTCAAAGACCGTATAGGGAAGGAAAACGTGGTCGTAGACTTCCTGTCCAGAGTCCCCAAGGCAGACGACACGCTAACAGTTGACGATCAATTCCCTGACAAACACCTATTTTCTATAGCGGTCAAAACACGATGGTATACAGATGTAGCAAATTATCTGGCAGTGGGGAAGCTACCCAGACACTTAGCATCGAGAGAACAAAAATTGATTGTACAGTGCAGCGCAAGATTCTCTTGGATTTGAGGATACCTATTGCATATCGGGGCCGATATTCACATACACAGATGTATAAGGGAAGACGAAATCTATGACATCTTACGAGCCTGTCACGATGAACCCTGTGGTGGCCATTTCACAGAATAGTGGATAGGGCATAAAGTGTTGCAATTAGGCTATTATTGGCCAACGATTTTCAAAGATGCAAAGAAGTATGTCCAGGCCTACGATAGCTACCAAAGAATGGGCTGCCCAGGCCAGGATGATGAAATGTCACTACAACCACAATTGGTGGTGGAACCATTTGAACGGTGGGCACTGGACTTCATTGGGCCATTCAACCCATCATCAAACCAGAAAGCCCACATATTAGTTTCCACGGATTATGTCACCAAATGGGTAGAAGCAGTGGCCTTGTCAAGGGCCATGGAAGAATCAGTAATTAAGTTTCTCTTTGAACTATTCATGCGATACGACTTGCCAAGGGAAGTGATAACTGATGGGGGGGCACAATTCACAGGCAAGAAGATCACATCTACCTTAAGAAATCACCATATCATCCACAGAGTTACATCTCCTTACCACACACAGGCCAATGGGCAAGTCGAAAGAAACAACAAAGTCTTAGAGGCAATCCTTACTAAGACGGTAGAAACACACCGTCGGGACTGGACCACTAGACTACCAGAAGCCTTATGGGCTTATCGAACAACCTGGAGAAATACCACTAGATATTCACCATATCAGCTAGTATTTTGGAGGGAACCTATCTTACCTATTGAATTCAAAATTAAAACTCTGAGAACAACCCAGGAAGTGGGATTGGACTTAACAGAAGCTCAAGCTAAGAGACTCCAGCAAATAAATGAACTGGACGAAATTCAACTGCTAGCCCTGCAACACACAACAATCATTCAACAGCAGTGAGCCAAGTGGCACAACAACCTAATAAAGAAGAAGGTATTTCAAAAAGGAGAATGGGCACTTCTTTATGACTCCAAATTCCAAGACTTTCTAGGAAAACTGCAAACAAGGTGGCTTGGTCTATATGAGATTCAGGAAGTACATAGAAATGGTACCCTCACCTTGACCACCATAGATGGGTCTAGTTCAACATTTCGAGTTAACAGACATAGAGTACACCTCTATCGAAAACCTCTCACGAAAGAATCTTTCTGTCAACAAGTACGAAACGATCCCACCATCCAAGTTATGGTGCAAGGGGGTGATAACCCCACAAACTCAAGTACATGATAGGTTTTCCAGTATCACTTGTAAATAATGTATATAATTATCTTGCTTTGTTGTACATTCTTCACATTTGCAATTTATTTTCCTTGTAATATTTTGTTTTTATTGTTGTTCAATTCATGAACAACTGTTGTTCTATCTTTGAAGAGATGTTGTTTAGTCGAATTGAACATCTATCCATTTGCTGTGATTTTTATTTTTGTTGTCCGATTCGTGGACAGCTTCTATTCAATATCTGAACAACTGTTATTCATTCAAATTGAACAACCATTGGCTGTTTTTTTCTTTTTTCTGCTCAATTCGCAAATAGCTACTGTTCAATCTCTGAAAGGTTTTCGCTCAATTGAACAACCAGTTGCGGTGTTTTTCTTTTTGTTGTTTAACTCTTGAACAAATGTTGTTGAGTATTTGAACGACTATTGATTCAACCAAAATTGAACAACCATTTTTATGTTTTCTGTTCAATTTGTGAACAGCTATTTTTCAATATTTGAACAACGGTCGTTCAGTCGAACTGAACAACTATTCATTGGTGTTTTTTCAATTTTGTTGTTCAATTCGAGGACATTTGTTGTTCAATATTTGAACGGCCGCGGTTCAACCAAATTGAACAGCCATTTGCTGTGTTTTCATTTTTTTTTGTTCAATTCGTGGACAGTTGTTGTTCAATCTCTGAACGGTTGTTGCTCAGTCAAATTGAACAGCCATTTGCGGCGTTTTTATTTTTTTTGTTCAATTCGTGGACAGATGTTGTTCAGTCTTTGAACGGCTGTCGATTCAACCAAAATTGAACATCCATTTTCACCTTTTTAATTTTTCTATTCAATTCGTGAATAACTGATGTTCAGTTCTTGGACAGCTATTGTTCATTCGAACTGAATAGCTATTTATTGCTGTGTTTTTATTTTTATTTTTCAATTCGGGAACAGATGTTGTTCGATCTTTGAACAAGTATTGTTCATTCGAATTGAACAGTCATTTTTTGAGCGTTTTTAATTGTGCTGAGCAATATTTGAACAACTGCTGCTTAATATATGAACAGTTGTTGTTTGACCAACTTAAATAGCCATTCTTGTTGTGTTTTTCTCAAATTGAGTAACCTTGAGTAGGGAATGGCAGTGGGAAGAGAGAGGGAAAATGGTAAAATTACAAATATGATGGCTCCTTGGCACCATAATTCTTAAACAGGAAGCTGACATTATGCACACATGAAATGAAAGGCTAAGTCACCCACAGTTCAAATATGATATCATACAATACATAACCTTATGATGATATATCGTTTTTCACTATTCGAGTAATATGTCCCTACAACATGAAGAAATGGAACAAGGGGTATTAATGGTGTTGGAATTTTTTCGCTTCTTTCACCATCCCTCAGTCTTACGGAGTTAATGAGCCTCCCTCTATGTATAAAAAGCAATCATTATGTGTTCATGCAAATCTTTAAGAGGATATGGGGTCTCATTACGAGCCAGCCTACCATGATCATATGGATTTAACAAGTGACATGCCCGCAATGGCTACCACACCAGGGTCATGACATTCTCATCTACTAGAAGGACAGGAGGTCTCATCACGAGTCGGCCTGATCACTCTGTTACAATTATAGTGAATGGCATTGTGATTATCTGGCTACCACACCAGCACAGTGACCTCCTTATAGATCAAGATATTACAATTCAAAAGGAAGTACTACACTTACATCTAGATTTTAAGAGAGGATAGGGGGTCTCAGCACAGTCCAGCCTACCACGTTCACAAGAGTGTAGCAAGTGGCATGCCCACTATGGCCACCACAGAAGGGTAATGACCTTCTTAACGACTTGAAGGACAGGAGTTGTCATCACGATCTGGCTTAATCACTTTGCTACAACTCTAGTGAGTGGCACCATGGTTATCTGGCCACCATACCAGCATGGTGATCTCTCCATAAAATTGGCAAAATAACTATTCTTACATAAGGATCCTGGATCATTTTTCGGGTTAAAATAGCAACCCTGTCTAGGATATGAATTCCTGCTGGCAGCAGTGGCTCTGCTTGTGGTATGAAAGCATGCTCCTTCAATAGCCAATTGCTTTTATATACACCTTATCTTCCATAATCATTCAACCTCAAGCTATTACTCAAATTAGTAATAATTATGACCTGCCATAAGAATAGCTAACAAATATATGCGTACATATTTTGAACTTTGAGATGACAACGCTAATCAGTACTTCACTCAGTCTTGCTTCTGTCATAACTTTTGTACAAGGAAATCATATTGCAGTAATGGCTATGCTATTTCCTCTCGCTTTCCAGTCACTTCAGCACAAGATACAATTATGAAAACTTATAAATCTAACATTTATATCGCATATGTTAGTAATTATTCAATCGCCTGATCCTTCACATACATATTATCATTACCAAATTCTGACATTCCCTTGTCTGCATTCATGAGCGACCAAATATATCCTGTATCTGAGGCCATGGGTGCCCTTTCTTTGAGGGAGGAGGTGTAATTGGCCTTAATTGGACAAGCATGTGAAATCCCTGCACAAATCTCGTTAGACGCATCGATAAGACCAAATTGACACTACAATTAAGGCATGAAGATTATCTACGCAGATCCACAATATCTTTTTCGCTTGCATACAACATCCAGTCGAAACAATAGAGCTAAGAGGAAAAGAGCATATCAGCTATGGGAGGAAATACCCTTAGAAGCAAGCCTGCAAACTTTCCAATTTCAAAGGCAGCGAGTTCCATCTTCCAGCGAGCTGGATGGCTGATATATGTACACAGACTACAGGGATTCGACATGAGAATTGCAATAGAATTTCTGAAAAATCTGTAGGAAGGGAAAGCTAGATTCAAAGGTCGAACTATACCAGTTACAGAGGGAATTATCGCGGAAGTTTCCAGAATACTAGCACAAGGAGAAAGATGGGCAGAAAAGAATCTCCTCTTGAGAGAAGTAGTAGCACCATACCAGGACCTAGATGAACCGTTGGAATGAAAAACGGAGGGATTAACCCTGCCTCTCTACACCAGCCATGGCAAGAGCTGGCGACATTCATCCAAAAGTTTATTACATGCGAAGGATGTTGGGATGTGGTAAAACCTCAACAACTCAAAATTTTAGCTGTTCTTAAACAAAAGATTTCAATTAATCTTCCTACCTTTTTGAATTCAGTATTGCATTATACTTCTGTTCGATTGAGGAAATCCAAGAATCCCCAAGTAGTAGTTAGTCACCAGGGGCTAATAAAACTAATCATCATTCATGAGCTAGATAGGCAGCAGATAGCTTGGGATAATTTAGTTAACCCTGAGACACAGGAACCGGAAATAAACCCTGACGGAACCAAAATTGAGCCCCCCACGGTAAATACACCACAGAGAAAAAGGACCCGAACCTCAACGTCAGAGCCAAGCAGGAAAAAACGGTCGAAGACACTCCAAGTGACCTCGAACCTCATGGAGGAAGTAGAATCATCCCATACACCCTTGCAAGAGTTGGAGGAGGAAATGGCTCAAGTCCTAGGATAAATAAGGACAGACTATGAATTGAGAAACCCATTGGGAGTGGGGGAGCAAGAGGAAATTTTTGATAAATCTGCCACCCCCAGTAGCTCTGGTCACACCAACGTCCTACCTAACCAAGAGGAACTGCGAGATGATGAGGCTCTGTCCCCTATCGATAATTATGAAGTGTATAGTGATGGGAAGACAGAGGAGAGAATGGAGTCACAAGATCATTCAGGTGACACTGTCCTTGTGGAGCAAAGTGTTTGGTCAATTTAGTGTGTCCTAAATTGCTGCATTTAATTGTCAATCCAGGAATCGTAAGCTGATGAAGTGCGGCGCACTATATGTGCAAGATAACCTCTTTCTTAACTTTTTGTCGTTTGTGGTCTTTCTAAGGTAAAATGGAAATTCTAAAGTGAAAAGCAAGCTTGGTTATATTTATTCAAGGAAGTGATATCCCCTATAATGATTTAATGGAAATTCAAAATTGCAACAAAATAAATCTAAATCAGATTACATTAATTCATTTTCTGACCCTTCATCATTAGACCAGCTATGACTTGCGGAAGTAATCATAAACAACTTGTGTAACTGATTATTTAATTTGCAGAAAGTAAACTAATACTAAACCATACACACATAATTCAATTCCTCGCCATCAGTCCAGCTGTGGCTTTCGGAGGCAACTGAAGATGTCATACATGATTTAATATATCTAAATTTGCAGAAAAGGAACTAATACTAAACTACACATTTCATCATGCAGCCCCTCACCATCAGTCCAGCTGTGGCTTTCGGAGGTAACCGAAGACGCTATGAGCAGCTTAATATATCTAATTTTTCAGAAAGGAAACTAATACTAAACTACACATTTCATCATGCAGCCCCTCACCATCAGTCCAGCTGTGGCTTTCGGAGGTAACCGAAGACACTATGAGTAGCTTAATATATTTAAATTTAACTACTGAATCAGATAAACAAAACTGAAATGAACAAAGAAAAACTGAAGTATAACAAATGCTATGAAAAGGAAACCTAGCGACGGAGAATAATGTCGGTTTCATATCATTCGCCCAAAATCTTATGAAAATGCCACGGTAAATACACCCCTAAAACACTGCACAAGAAAAGCATTAGGTGATTTAATAATCATAAAAACATGAAAGACAAGAATGCAATGGAAATTAATGAGCAGTAAAACTGACTATGAAATATGAACATGTAATGGGTTATGATACGATAGTATTTGTTTAAAGAAATGAAATGAAAAATATAAACATTAATACGAGAACCTCGGGCGGCGAGGGGGGCCCTCTACAACGACTTTGGTAACGATCCTCAGCTTACAAATTAAGTTGAAAACATAGTTTTTCACATTAAAAAGCGATTCATTACGAATTTGGTAGTATTACGGCTCAAGGCGAGCGTAATCACTACATAACGGAGTACGCACATCGACTCAACGGTATGATCAACTAACGACTATCTGTTAACTCTTCGTGCGTATGCAATCGCTCTATATAAAGCAATAAAAAAGCATAGCTGTCTCACGAAGTTTATGATAGCCGGCCTGACACGTAGACCACTAAGGCCACGGATATGGGAGTGGCCATGTTGGAAAACGGATCTATGGAAGGTGGGCGGCAAGATTCAACTCCAGAACTTTGCACGGATGTCAATTAACCTCGCAGAAACGCAGAACGGCCAGGTATGGATGTTTTAAAATGCCATAGCTTAGTCAGTGAGCCATAGAACTCCATAGTTGACTTCCACGTGGATGGCTTTGGCCCGCGGCTTTCTTTGACAAATTTAATTGAACCAATAGGACACGAACCATGTCCTTGTCATTCCTAGTACGCCCATGTGGCTCGTTTCCTTCGTAGACATTTGTAACATCGATTTCCACAAAATAGGCACAGGAAAGTTGCAGCAGTGGAAAGTGACAAGTTTAAATGAACATGAACAAAATCTAAATCAAATAGAAAACACACAAACATAATTAAAAACCATGTTAGATACCCTTTTTTGCACATGATATTAATGATTTTGGAGGTTTGGGTGAGTGAAAAAGATATGGAAAAGTGTATGGACAAGAGCGGAGTCGGGACTCAACATACCCCCAACGTGAAGGTGTTGCATGTCCTCATGCAACCAAAATTTTGACACTCTTTGTTCAATTCATGTGCTTGATACTTCAATGACATCTAACCCCTTCTCTTCTCTTCTTTGAAGTGTTGCCATCATTACGGGTTTCTTCATGAGGCACACAGTTGATATTCACAAGTGCTACGCTCATTTTTTTGCATTTCCTTTTTAGCTTCTTATTCTTCTTTTGCCAAAATACCCAAATGTAACATAGTATTGTCATGGATAATCTTATCCGGTTGCCTTGCTCTTTGAGTGTTTCATTTTCATTTTTGATATGCGGTTCAAAAGCTCAAGCTCAAAAATCTGTTTAATGGTGAACCAAGTCATCCTGTGATGTATGAAATTTGGTAGAAGAGGTACTTGGACTGTGGCTACCTTCTCCCGGGATTAAATATAGTCATAGACCTCCTGGCATTTTGGTCTACTTAGGTGTCTTTTTTCATTGAATTTGTCCTCGAAATGTTGCGAGGGAGAATTATGTTCATTTGGTGAGGAGAACTTTCATCAATATTTTCTGAGAATAAGATGGAGTACGCTCATTGTCGATTGGGGTAAGAAAGGAGTCGGGTTCACTAGCGGCGAAATGGACTATTGTCGAGTTGGAGGCTGAGATGTCTCCTCACCCAAATCAATGAAATGAGGACCTTTAATTTGTGTTTTTCTCGGTTTTCCCTTAAGCATAGTACTTCTCCTCACATGCTTTGTGGTACACTACCCCTTTTTGTTCTTGTTTTCCTACATTTTGCCTTCTTGGATAAGATGGCTTGTTTTTTGAAGAAAAATTAATCTTTCGGACGAAATTTGGTGATCTTCTTCTTGAGAAGAAGAAGTTTTATGGAGCCGACCTCAATAATTTCTTTCCCTTTTGATATTATTGGCTTCTTAGTTTTGATTTCCTTCTTCTTCCTTTTTTACCAATCTCTCTTCCCTATCATTTTTTCTTCATAGTAATAGTAGAAGTATCTTGGATTTCTCATCTCTTGTTCTTTTCCTTCTACTTCTTTTTGTGCTAGGCTTGCGGGAACTTCTGTGTAGGAGCAACTTGGGTTTCAACATCCATTTTCTTTCTTCTACTCCTTCTAATTGGATTACCTTGAGATTTCACGAGGTTCTTCAAAGAAGTTTCTAACTAGGAATTGTTCCCATGTATCTTTTCTTTCTTTTAGCTCCTTTTCAATCAGAATTTTTATAAGCCCATGATGATATAAATGAGGCTCTACATCTCCTAGGTGTTTTTTTCTGATGTGACCATTTTTCTTAGTATTATATAGGAAATAAGGAAGATTGAGAGTTTGGTTTCAAGAAAATTCATCAATATCCTAGTATGATACATGTACATGGAGCCAAAACGGCCTTCACATGTGATAAATTTACGAACAATGAGTAGTAAAGTGGCCACATTCATCTTTTATTGCATGCACGGGGATTCCTCTTTTGAAAACGGTGATATCCATACCTTGATTTGAAGGATTGTTCTCCATGCCTCATCAACGATACTTTTATTTTTGAACCAACGTTCTCCTTCTGAAGAAGCTCTGTGTTGCTACTATTGATGCTTCATTGACTAAAAAATTGAGGTCTCCCACTTAGCAGGAGCCATCAAATGATCTTGCAGACGCTTTGGTAACTTCTCTGTGGTAACCCCCAATTCTGAATAAAACGCGACCATTTAGCTTTCCTCAACATCTCTTTTGCTTGCGAAATCCTACGTATAAATTTACGTCATAGGCTGCGCCCTTAATAATTTTCCCATTTTCCTTCTGTGCTTCACGGGCTTGCCCCTGCAATGAGGGTTTAGCGAGGAAATGGAACGATGGAATACACGGTATAGCACAATGCGTAGGGATGTTATCACAAAGCGAGGAAATGAGCACCATAAGCAGAATGGAATAAGACGTAGGTGGATATACGGGAATGAGAGTGAGCAAAAGGAACGGAGATGGAATGAAACGAGTGAGAATAGGTAGAGTGGGGTTTTGTAAACACGACAGGAAAACGACAAAGAGGTTAACAAAGTATAATGCATTCGGCTTGCATTTTGAATTTTGGTGGGGCTGTGTCATAAATATGAACACGTTCCAATCGATTATGAAGTTATGCGGCTTGTAAGAGTCCTTTGTCAACTCAAATACGTATCATTATCTACGGTGGGATATTTGAACATGAGTGAGAGTCGGAATTTCAATAGTAAGCCGTTTGTGAATAAATGCAAGAGGATAACATAGAGATCGTGGAAGGTTACGGATACATCGATATAATCATTGCGTGTTATGGGTAGAGCTCATAGTTTAAAATTACATAAAAATGTGTTTTTCGATACTATTTGAAATAAACTTTATTCATACCTTTGGAATCCTTGATTTTTTTCCCTTGGTCTTCTTGATTGATCTTCATTAGTGTCTTGAATGTCCCATTGATCCTCTCCTGCATTTTATTTCATGATTTATGAAAATAACAACTAGCTGTACATTCTTTTGAAAACGAGTAGTAGTAGGCACGGAATCCTTACAGGCTGCGGAAGCGGAGTCGAGCTGCGGAAACGGATGTCGAGTTGCGAGAGCTGACACGGTATCACTTGGCTAAAATAGAAATGAACAAATGACAAATGACAGGTGGAAATGGTGTAAAATATTTTATTGATGGAATGGATGAAATGAAGTGGAATGAAGTGTAAATGAAGTGAAATGAAATGAAATGAAGTGGAATGAAATGGAGTGGGTGGTGAGATGAAATGAAATGAAAAACAGATTTTTTTTTGGAAAATATAGAGTGTCGGGTGTCACGATTTTCACCTGTTTACGCCCTTAAGGCCGCAAATCAATGATTGGTTTTCGAACTTATACCATTTTCTTTTTTTCTTTTCTTTTTTTTTTTTCTTTTTCTTTTTTTTTTTTTTTTTTTTAAACTTGAAAACAAAAGCTAGCTTGGTAGAAGAAGGATTCTTGCGGCACTGACGATTGCGGGAACTTTCTTGAAACTGACTTGACAAAATCCTCTTTAGAGAGTGGCTTATGATAAACTTTCAATCTATGGCCATTCACTAAAGAGGAGTTTGAAACTCATCGATGGTCTTGATTCTTACAGCTCAATGATAAAGATCTTCATCGTCTCATATGGCCAAAGCCAATGGTCGAAATTTCCCTTGAAAATATTTAAACTTGGAGTCAAATAACAATGCCCAATCTCCTTCTTGAAACTTCTTCTCTTTGATATATTTGTCATGCCACTTAGTTCTTTGATATTGAACTAGATCAGTTCTTAGAATTGCTTCTTGTACGATCTCATCTAGCTCATTCAATTGCTCCATTCTATGCTTTTTGGGCTTCGATAAGTCCATTCCCAAGCTATTTGCTATCTTGAAGGTCTTGACTTGGAACTCAATGGGAAACAAGACTTCTTTCCCATAAACAAGTTCATAGGGAGAATGTCTGGTGTATTCCTCCATGTGGATTACGGCAGGCCCACAAGGCTTCGGAAGCCTTTACGCCCCAATCTCTTCTATGTAGATGAACGATTTTGGTGATGATACTTTCAAGAACTTTGTTTGTGGACTCCTTGACCATTTGCTTGTGGATGGTAAGGAGTAGATTTTACGTAGCGATTTTGTATTCTTCCATCAACTTCTCCACGAATTTGATGTGAATTGGCTCCCCGATACGTACAATTTTCTCTTGGAACACCAAAGCGAGTAAAAATATCCTCATAAAGAAAATGAACAAGCTTGAATTTTCGATATGAGATACTAATGCTTTAGCCTACCCATTTAGTAACATGTCGGTGCAAACCGATATATACTTCTTTTGCTTCGATGGTGGATTAATTGGTCAATGAAATCTAAAGCCCATTTTTCAAGGGTTCGATAGGTACCTATGTTTTAACGATGGCATTTCATTTGAAAGGGTAGGTTTCCCTACTCTTTGGCGGCTATCCACACCTTTTGACATATTGTTTTGCATCTTTGAAGAGAAAGGCCAATAATATCCCAAGGAAAGGATTTTATGGTAGTCCTTTTGTCGCAAAGTGTCAATAGCATGGTTCATCATGACATGCCTTAAGAATATGGGCATTTCATCTTCCACGATACATCTTCGATCAAGATGCGGCCTGTTTTAAACGATTCGTTAGAAATCCATGAATATCTTGAACTCTCTGAATAATTTTTCGTTTTTCTCTTGTGATAAATGTGAAGGTAGTTTCCACAGCAGCAAATAGTTAGCAATATACGCATACCAAAGGGGTCTTAATAGTTACGCAAACAAATATTCATCGGGAAACTTATCTTCTACGGGAGAACTGCTTTAGTATTTTGAATTCTAGACGAAATCGGCTACGTATTACGTTTTCTGGTCTAATGACACCGGTAATATTGAATTCTTGCAAAAGTAGAAACCATCTTGTCACTCTGCCATTAGTAATAGGTTTGTTCATTAAATATCTAATTTAACGAGAATGGTCGGTATGAATAAAAGTTTCATAGCACATTATGTAATGTCTAAACTTATTAATTGCATGAACAACGGTAAGAACTATTTTTTGATCACGGTATAATTCAACTCTGTGGGAGTCAAATTTTCTTGGTGTAATAAATGGCATAAGGAATTAAATCTTTTTGACCCAACACGGCTCCAAGAGGCGTATGCGGAAACATGCAGCCCAGAAATATGGAAAGGAAGTTTCCAATTTGGTCCTCTCAAGATAGGTGCTTCGGATATTCTTGTTTTCAAAGTTTCAAAAGCGGATTGACGATCGGGATCCCATTTAAATTCACGAGTCTTTTGTAAGCAACTTGAAGAGTGGAGATGCTATTTTAGTGAAGTTTTCTATAAATCTTCTATAGTAACCGGTAAATCCTAGAAAACTTCTAACATCTCTTTGACAATTTGGAATAGGTAACTTGGAGATGACTTCAACTTTTGATCTATCAACCTTAATTCCATCTCCTGAAATATGATGTCCTAAAACAATCCCTTCAGTAAACATCATAAAGAATTTTTCATGGCTTAATGAAAGGTTTGTTTCTTTACATCTTATGAGAATAATTTTCTAATGCCTCTTCAAATGAATTACCATAAGATTTGTAAAATCATCCATATAAGCCTCTACATAATCATGGATTAGATCGAGAAAAAAATTCTAAATCTTGCTCTTTGGAATATTCTTTGGTGCATTACATAACCCAAAAGGAAGCACTCGGTAGGCAAAAGTTCCCCATGGACAAGTAATGTGGTCTTATCTTGATCGGGTGCTACTGAATTTGATTATAGCCACTGCAAAACCATCCAAAAAGTACTTTTACTGCTAATGTATCTAATACACGATCAATAAAAGGCAAGAAGGAAAGTGATCCTTCAAAGTTTCTTTGTTCAACTCCGTATGTCAATGCATACTCTCCATTTACCATTCTTTTTGGGTACTATGACGAAGAACCCATCGGCTATACGAAATTGGATAAATAAAGTTTACATTGAGAAGTTTTTGGAACTCTTCTTTCACTATCTCCCTAAGATTTGGATTCATCCTTCTTTGAGGTTGTCTAATTGGTCCTACTGTTTTCTCAATATAGATATGATGGATGCAAGTCTTAGGATCAATACCCTTCATGTCGGTATACTCCCATGCAAATGCGGTAGAATGTTTTTGCAAGATTAGGTTAGTTCTTCTTGTTGTGACTTCTCCGGATGTTTGTTGATATTAAATGTCTTTGCAGGAAAAATCTCAAAACGAGAATTACCAAACTCTTCCATAGAGTAAAGAGACATTTGTCTTGATGATAAATATTCTATGTCGATTCCAACTGAAATTGTGTGGGGTCATATTAAAGTTATCTCAAAATTTTCTAATGTGTTAGAATTTGACTATCCTCACTAATTTCGAAATGGTAAAGAACGAGGTTGTATAGTGTTCTCATCATCGACCCATTCATTGTCTCCTATTTACGCAATTTCTCTTGCGGGGAGGATAAAAATTGAATTTCTTTGTCGAATTACCATTAGAAATGTACATGTCTCCGGATCTACAACTAATAAAAGCATCGAGTTTGTGTGATAAGTCTTCCTAAGATAATTGGATGTCCTCCTAGATTACTTTGGGAGTCAAAATCATAAAGTCCTCTTGGATATTCCCAAGAATCTAAGAGAAGTGAAATATCTTCTAATACACCATGTTTGGTTTAATAGCAGGTCGATGTAAGTTAACGATAAAGTAGGTGTAAAAGAAGGTTAGGAAGTTTTAAACATTCCATGGTACGTCTCATAACGTTGATAGCGACCCCTAAGTCAATCAATGTGTTTGGAATTTCTATCCCATTTATATGTGTCTTAAATAAATTCTGGACTTCCTGGATCTACATATTTGCATGGAAATTTTTCCCATCATAATGTCTAACGATCTTTCCTACCAGGGTGGATTCTTCTTGTGTCCTTTAACTTTCTTCTGGTCTTTTGAAACTCAACTCCTTTATGGTTTTTGCTAGAATAGGAATTTCTCGAATGGCTTGTAGCGATGGAATCTTGATACAAACATTCTTCAATTCATCTAGAAAGTCATAGTTAGGCAACAAGATTTGTTTTCCCACCCCCTTATCAATTTGTAGTCTTTTCGGGAAAGGAGGTGTAGATGAAGATACGGAGTTGCTCAACTATAGAAGTTGTGGATGTTAGCTTTTCTTTTCTTTTTGAATTTTTTGAATTTTGAAGAGATTCTTCCTCGGAACCCTTATTGACTTGAAGAGAGTCCTCCTCGAAGGAGAGTCTCTTGCTCTTGAATGTCTATAGAAGGTTTTTCTAAAACATTACAGGATACGAGTTGTACATCGTTGAGAGGAACAATCATATAGGTATGAAATTGTTGTCCTTCTACCATATAAGTAGTTTGAGGATTCTTATTGTTAGGATTTAGCGATAGGTGAAATTTGGAGGTTGATTTGTCTTGTTGGTATGGGAGCATGAGTTGAGGATTTGTATTTTTTGAGAAGGTTGTTGTTGTGGAAATGGTAATGAAAGTTGTTGTGGATTTTGGTTTGGAAATTGTAGAGCTTGTTGATTTTGAAAAGATGGAGGATATTGATAAAATTGAGCAAATCTCATAAGGATTTTGCATCCCTTGTACCCATGGCTGATATGAATTTTGATGTTTGGGGCCAAGATTGTTGCCAAGGAGTCCAATTTGGTGGGGTTTGAAGATTCATAGGGTTATTAAACCCTTGAGATTGTTGTCCCACGAGGTCTCCTTGCGACAAAACGGAGAGATTCTATTGAATTTGGATCTTCTTGAAAAACGACTTTGAGTCCGAGGATTGAAGGACAATCCTTGATCTCATGATTTTACGAGCAAATCATACATGTTTCTACAACTTTTGCATCCAGGGACATTCCCTTAAAGCATGTTTTTCTTTCTACATTTTGGACAAAAGATGGCTAAAGCATCTGTTTATGCTTTACGCTTGTTTTGGATTTTAAGGGTGTCTGAATTCGTTGCTAAGACCCCCCTAAGATATCATTTTTAAACTCATCAAGCATATTGCAGTCACCCTACTTGCTGATCCCGGTTGCGGATTTGTTAGCCTAATAAGAGAAGAATCCACTGAGCCCTTTTCCGGTTTTAGATCTTCCCCTTGAGAATTGGATACATAGTTCTGTTATATCATGAAATGGGAGTTGAGAAATCATCTCCTTTCCCCATCATGTTTAAAATGTCTATCCATTCATCTCTAATGGCTTTTAATAGGAGGGCTTTCAAGGTTTCATTATCTAAGTTGCTCATCTTTGCTCTTTTCAAGTTGTATTTAAATCTTTCAATTAGGTCTTCCAAATTTTCATCTTCTTTTTGCATCATTTTGAACACCTCATCCTTGTGATTGGTGGGCATACAATATCCAAGTATCTATCCAAAATTTTGTTTCATATCATTCCAAGTCTTTGATAGATTGAGTGGCTAATCCCATGAACCATTTCAATGGTCCCTTCAATGTTGAAGGAAACATTTTGAGTTTTTTGAGAATCTTCCATATAGTCATAAGTTCGGCACCTTACTTCAAACTCAAACGAAATGTTTCGGGATCCTCACTTCGTAATCCATAAAAGTTAGGGAGAGCAGGATGGTGAGATATTTTTCATTGTTGCATGAGTTTCCTCATCAACTATAGGGGTCCAAGAAAATTGTCCCTATTTCTCACAGATTTATTTCCTTCACCATTTTATCTTCATTATCTCCTCCTCCTCTACCTCACCTCTATTTATTACTTCCTCTTTGCCATGATAGTTTCTTTAGAGTCCTTATAGTCCTCTAGTTCTTCTACCAAGGAAGGATGAGAGAAAGTTTCTTTGTTTTCTAAGTGGGTTTTAGTAGATGGTATAGGAGAATCCTCTAATTAAATTTGTTCTTTGACTTCCAAAAATCTTAAGGCTAGGGGTAGATGGTGGTGAATCTGGTCTATGCCTTGAAGAAGATGGAGTTATGAAAATCGAACTCTTGGCTTTAGTATAAACCTTCCCCTAGAATCTCTTGCTCTATGCATGTCATTTTTTTATTTTTTAAAAGTTGGGCTAATAATTCTCTTTCGATCTTCCGGATCACGCTAGGTGCAAGAAGGAAGCATACTTAAGAAATTACTAAACCAATAACTCTCTTTTCGATCCTGCAAGTCACACTAGGTGCAAAGGAGAGCATACTTCAAGAACTTATCAGAAGTTTTTTTTCCCTTCTTTTATGATTTTATGTTTTTTTTTTAAGAAATTGGCTAACCTAGTTACACTTCCAGAGCAACGGCGCCAAAATGTTTGGTCAATTTAGTGTGTCCTAAGTGCTGCATTTAATTATTGTCAAGATAAATGGTGATGAAGTGCGGCGCACTATATGTGCAAGATAACCTCTTTCTTAACTTTTTGTCGTTTGTGGTCTTTCTAAGGTAAAATGGAAATTCTAAAGTGAAAAGCAAGCTTGGTTATATTTATTCAAGGAAGTGATATCCCCTATATAATGATTTACCAATCTTGAAACTTTAAAAGCAAATTAAAATTACAATGACAAAAAGAAAGTAAAGCTGTTTGAAATGAAAAGTCTTGCTAATCTAATGAATCAAAACGAGAAACTAGTGAACATGAAAACTAAACTATTCTTATTTATGGTGAACACAAAAGAAACTACGCTTATGGAAATTCAAAATTGCAATGAAATAAATCTAAATTAGATTACATCAATTCATTTTACGACCTTGTCATTAGACCGACTATGACTTGCGGAAGTAATCATAAACAACTTGTGTAATGATTATTTAATTTGCGAGAAAGTAAGCTAATACTAAACCATACACACATAATTCAATCCCTCGCCATCGGTCCGATTTGTGGCTTTCGGAGAACAGCGAAGATGTCATACATGATTTAATATATCTAAATTTGCGAAGGAAGCCCAATACTAAACTACACATTTCACCATGCGACCCCTCACCATCGATCCAGTGTGGTTTCGGAAGTGGCGAAGACGCTATGAGCGACTTAATATATCCAATTTTGCGAGAAAGGAAACTAATACTAAACTACACATTTCATCATGCGACCCCTCACCATCGATCCCATTTTGTGGCTTTCGGAAGTGTAGAAGACACTATGAGTAGCTTAATATATTTAAATTTAACTACTGAATCAGATAAACAAAACTGAAATGGAAACAAAGCAAAAGCGAAGTATAACAAATTCTATGAAAAGAAACTAGCGAATAATGTCAGTTTCATATCATTAGCTAAAATACTATGAAAATGCCACATGTTTGTCTACCTAAAACACACAAGAAAGCGATCGATTGATTTAATAATCATAAAAACATGAAGACGAGAATACGTGGAAATTAATGAACGAGAAATGAAGCAACTATGAAATATGAACATGTAATGGGTTATGATACAATGGCTTGTTTAAAGAAATGAAATGAAAAATATAAACATTAATACACGAACCTCGGGCGAGCGGGGGCCCTCTACGCGGCTTTGGTAACGATCACTCAACACAAATTAAGTTGAAAACGGAGTTTTTTTCACATTAAAAAGCGAGTTCATTACGGACGGTGGTATTACGGCTGAGCGAGCGTAATCACTACATAACGAGTACGCACATCAACTCAACGGCTATGATCAACTAACAACTATCAACTAACTCTTCGTGCGTATGCAAACGCTGCATATAAAGCAATAGCGCATGCTTGTCTCCTGAAGTTTATGATAGCGACCGGCTTACGTGAGCCACTAAGGCCACGGATATAGGAGTATGGCCATGTTGGAAAACGGATCTATGGAAGGTGGGCGCTTGAATTCAACTCCGAGAACTTTGCACGAGATGTCAATTAACCTCGCAAGCTTGGAAACGTAGGTATGGATGTTTAAATGCCACGCAACCTTGATCAGTAGACATAGAACTCCATAGTTGACTTCCACATGGATGGCTTTGACCGCGGCTTTCTTTGACGAATTTACTTGAACCAATAGGACACAAACCATGTCCTTGTCATTCCTAACTGCCCATGTAGCTCGTTTCCTTCGTAGACACCCAGCAACATCGATTTCCACAAATAGGCACGGAAAGTTGCGACGGTACGGAAAGTGACAAGTTTCCCTTGTTGTATGAACAAAATATAAATCAAATAGAAAACACACAAACATAATTAAAAACCATGTTAGATACCCTTTTGCACATGATATTGACAATTTTGGAGGTTTAGGTGAGTGAAAAAGATATGGAAAAGTGTATGGACAAGAGGCAAATTCGGGACTCAACACAAAGCACACACACAGAGACAGCCCCTTTATCACCAGGAGGTAGCATCACTCCTCCTATTTAGGACCTCACATTGAGAGTAGAATTAAGAAGACACAATCGAAACACCATTTTAGACACCATCCACCGAAAAGGAAATTCGACTCCCCCTACCACTGTGGCCGAAATAATGACGGATGAAGATTCGGATGAAGAGGAAGTGAGAAACTAAGACGGACCTACAAGAGATTGAAGAAATTGGTAAAATATATGAGAAAACAACTAAAGAAAGAAGAGGGGCCCGGAAGACAAAAAAAAATAAACCTCCATTGCGGGGAACTCAAACAAAACTAGTAGATACTATCAAAGAAAAATACAAAATGACTTAGCTGAGCACGGGTAGGCCGGAATACAAACCGATTTGATAACTACCACCAAAGAGGTAGAAATGTAGACGGCTGCATAAACATCGAAGCCTCCCACCCAAGGCGAAGCGGAGTTACGAGAGGAAAAATGGGACCCAAATAGAGGAAGCCCCTACCTATGGCCATCGAGTAGAAATTTGCCAACCGAGAAATTACATAATTGAAATAGTGCAAGTGTAGCATGAACTAACATAGTACGGGAAGGAGATGGTTCCATTACAAGAATATCGAACCTTTGCTAAAAAAAGTTCACTTACCTCTCCTCTACAAAAGATGAGACATTTTGCTCGGCTTAGAGGAGAACGAGGCAAAGGTTAAAGTGGTACAAGAGCGAGGGTGGAGGAAAGCTAAGAAGCAAATCTCTACAATTTTCTCTCTATTTAATGATGTGCTATCATGTAGAGCTACGGCCAATCAACTATGCCTTGTTCACACAACGGAATAGTATTTACTCTTGATAGTTAAGGTTGCCGGGGGTAGGAAAATCCACTACTTTCGAACGAAGTAGAAGAATTTGTCATTATTGTAATGCTCGGGATGAAGCGGAGTCCGATGCCTCTGTGTGAGCTTTAGATGAATAAATTCTTCTTAGGAGAAGACAGAGACGAAACCTTAGCCCCTTATAGGGGATGTACGGTACAAGCCTTCCTTTCATTTGCTAAAAACCAGATCGGTAGGCCCCGAATCCTACAACATCTTCTAAAAAAAGAGAGCATAGCCTAGATTTATGGGTCGGGGGGAGCCTACAAAACCCCTAAAAGTAGTCATCCAACACAAAAACTTCATGAGAAGGCAAGGTGTGAGGACTAGAGTGGGTCCCATCCATAAATTTATCATAGAAAATGCACGAGAATAATTTGGGGACATTCTGAGGAAACGGCTTAGCGACGACGAAAAGATGGATGGCCTCCACGAACAATGTGAAGAATAGGGAGCCATTCGGTTATAGGAATTTCAAGGTACAACACCTCCAGTTCCTCCCATATAGCAACCTGGTCTACGGCATGGGGCCTACCTGGTTGGGATGTAGATACAAAAGCCCTCTCCTCTGGTATCCTCAGGGATTATAATCACAATTATGAATTACGGATCCACGGAAGACACTACCTTTGCACTCATGAAACGAAAACAAGGCTTCGGAGCATACGAAAATGCCTACCCTTCCTACTCCCTAACACAACTACATCTCGATCATACATTTTCATGAGAACATGCGACTAGGTAAGAAAAGGGAGTATGTTGGGCCAAAATTAAGGTATGTTCTCACCATTGTAAGTACTTCAAGTGCTGTTATAATTTCGGGGAATTCCTCTTCATATTAACAATAAAGAGAATAAAAGATTATGAAAATGAGAACAATTATACTAATGATGAAAAGGATGTTTTTTAACGAAGAATTGACTTCTCTTATCTACGCATGCGGGGAAGGAAGAATGGTGATAGGAAACGGAAGCTAACCAACGAGACGCAAGCATATGAGATCTCGGTAACTCCCCGGCGGCCCGGCGAGAAGGTAGACAAGAATGTGATTCAAGAAATCAAACAACAACCATACTGTGGCTGTCTTTTGGGAAATACTTTCACATTTTTGAAATCGCCTTTAAAAAGGAGAAGGACGGCAACGGACGAAGAAAGGATAGGAAATTCATTCTGTAATGCGCATCGAAGCTTGATACGTAATTATATTTTTGTAACATATTTAAGGATGTAATATTGAGCTTTGAACGATAATATTTTGAATTTTTTACTAGGGCTAGTGGTTTGGGCCCAACCTCACAGGGTTCCACGCAAGTTTCCATACTCTGTGTAGTTGCAGAACCAATGCTTATGTATCTAATGCGGTTGCAAAGTATATTTCCATTCAATAAAGTTACGATTCTCTTTCTTGAGGATTGTTAGAAATCGCGTTCTTGAATTAGGACAATCGCAATCGTATTTTCAAACTTATGGAAATATTTCATTATTAGTAGATAGTTCCAATTATTTTAATACCTTTTCATTTGAGTTACAAGTCATAGAATAAGATGATTTCGATGTTATCCATCTTCATGAATTGCATTATTCTTTTAGCATAACGAAGCGTTCCTTGTAGATCAATTTTCATTAATTAAGTCATAAAGAGAATTCCATTGCAAAATTACTTAACTAATTGCTATACGATTTATTTAAATCTAGCTATAGGTTATACTCTTTGTTCCATTATTGCTCGATTAGCTAAAGCGTTATTCGATTCAATTCTATTAACGTTCATCTTAGTTAGACTATTGTTCCATTCGAGTTCCATTTTTGTTTATTTTATTTAGGCAGTTGTTTAATTCAATTCAATTATTGCTTGATTTCTCTATATTGTCGTTCGAGTTCGGTTAGACTCTTGTTTAATTCAATTATATAGGTTTGCTAAATCTTGTTGCTTGCTCCAATATTAGGTTAAAAACCAATCCACGCCACCCCTCTTAGGATAAGGAAACTTAGGAAGTTAGTAAATTCTTCCTCATAAGTGACAAAGAGGTAAGCTATTAGACGGCAGAGCTCACATATATTGTGCCATCACTCTTGAAATAAAGACTTAACTTGGGTTGATAATTAAATGAGGAACCACTAAAGTTGTTGATAATAATTCACCCTCTGTGAACACCAACAATAGATACTATAGAGGCTGAGGTGCGGACCAACACGGCCCGTCTATGAGATTGGGACACAAACGAGACCCAGCGGTTGCCGTCGAAACTTCTACACAAATTGAGAAGAAAACCACGAAGTGAAGGAGATCCAAACGAGAGGAAGCCCACTATGCCCACGAGTAGAGAAAGCTTTCAATTAGAAATTGCACCATGAGCGGGTACGAGCACGGCATGAGCTAGCACGATGTAGGAAGGATGTGGTGCCATCACAAGAATATCTAGCACTACTAAAGAAATTCACGAGACCTTTCCTCCCCAAAAGACGAAACATTTACCCGGCTCGGAGAACGGGAAAAGGTGAAAATGGCACAAGAATAGGTGGAGCAAACTAGAAACAAATCATTACAGATTTATTCTGTATAATGATGCTTATCATGCAAAGCACGATGACCAACTATTCCCTGTTCTTAACGAAATTATGTTACTCCTGAATGTCGAGGTCGTCGGGCGGGAAATTCTACAACATTCGGGACTATAGAATAATTTTTCCCACTTGTTGTAATGATCCAGAGATGAAGCGGGTCAACAACTTATATGTGAACTTTGCATGCACAATTTCTTTCTAGAAGAAGACAACGACAACAACCCTAGTCCCTTTATAGGGGATGTTCGGCTCCAACACTTCCTCTCATTTGCTAAGAACTGAGATTAGGTGGGCAGAGGCCTATAACATCTTCAGAGAGAGAGCATGGCCTAGACTTTTGGGTAAGAGGGGGAACCTACAAAACCCCTACAATTGTTCATCCATCACAAAAACTCATGTGAATGCGAGGTGTAAGGAGTAGGCTAGGGCCCATCGATAAGGACATCATAGAAAATGGACGAACACTTTGAGGACATTCAAGAAACTGACCTTGGCAGCATCTAAGCAATGATATATGGCCTCCATGAACAACGTAAAGAATAGGGAGCCATTTGGCTACGGGAATTTCAAGAGCTGTACTCGATTCCTCTCATACGGTAACCTGGTCTTTAGCATGGGGCTTGCGTGGTTAGGATGTATATACGAAGCCCTCTCCTACGGTATCCCCACGAGAACTATAATAACAATTATTAATTACTAGAAGGATGCATAAGTGCTACCTTTGCAATCATGAAACAAAAATAGGGTTTCGAGCATACGGAAAAGGTACGCCTGCCTACTCCTTAGCACGGTTACATCTCAACCATGTTTCCATGAGGAAATGCAATTAGGTAAGAAGGGAGTATATTAGGCCCGAATTGAGGTATGTTTCACCTAATAATTACTTCAAATTATGTACAATTTTGGGAATTCTTCCTCATATTAACAATAAAGAAAGAAAAGATTTATGAAAACTAGAGCAATTGGGCTAAAGACAAAAGGAATGTTTCTATAAGAGAAAATTGACTTATTGTATCTCTAAGAGTATGCGGGGAAGGTAGAGTATTTGAACCAATGGTAAATGGAAGACAACGGATAGACGCAAACGTATGGGATATCGGTAACTCCTAGAAGCCAACGAGAAGGCAAACGGATAGTTCAAGCTGAGAACTCCAAGCGACGGCCACGCGCGGCAAGTTTTGTCGTTTGAAAATAATTTCTCATTGCATGAAATTTTCCTTTAAAAGGGACCCGAGGGGATGAACTAGATAGGGAGTCGAAGAGGAATAATAAATTCCTTGTAATCACGCATCAAAACCAAACTTCCTAATTGTATTCTTGTAGTATCCTCTTGGTCATAATAAAGACTGTCTGGTGTTTCTCGGCCTCTTTGAGATTTCACTATCTATTGGTCACATGGTCAGGGCCCCATGCACAGAGGTTCTGTGGTCTATATTGTGCGTTAGTTGCGAATCAAAGTCCGGTTACCTAATGCGGTTGTAAAGTACTTTTCCCTTTGAATAAAGTTACATTTTTTCCTTCGTCGGAAGCGAGTTTTAGCATTTGTGTTCTTTGATTTAGAATAATCGCATTCGTATTTTACGGTTGATAATAATACTTCATCACCAACGGATGTTTCGATTCTTCTAATGCCTTTGCAATCGATTTACGAATCGTAAAATAGTTATTGTTTGATGTTACTTGTCTTTGAAAATTAAATTATCCTTTCGACGATAAGGCATCCAATTGTTGATTAATGTCAATTAGTTATTTTACAAAGATAATTCCATTGCGGAAATTATATAAGCAATTGTTGTGCACTTCATTTACATTGTTGTTCAATTCATTTAGATTGTTTTTCAATTCATTCATATTGTTGTTCAATTCATTTAGATTGCGATCAATTCATCTAGATTGTTGTTCAATTCATTAAGCTTGTTTTTCAAACCGTCATTACGTTTCTTCAATCATAGGCTCGACGGAGATAATTATCCATAGCCTACCAAACCATTCCTCGTTAAGTTGATTGAATTCAAAAGGCTAGATAATCATTTCTCATAAACAACATAGAGTAACTATAAGTATATCTCACTTGCATATATTATGTCGACACTCTTAAAATAAGAATACTTACCTCGGGTTGATAATTAAATGAGAAGCACTAGGGTTGCCTACAATAAGGCATATATATAACCTCTTGCACGATTCTTGAGAAGAAGGGTAAGGAGAAAAGTGTTTTACTTTACGTATTAGGTTCTTACCTCTCATTTTCAATACCCAATTCTTTCACGGCAAAAGAAAAAAAGAAATAAGGACGTCACTCTTAAACACTCTCCCCGGAGCAACGGCAAAAATTTTGGGTCATAAAGGTGACTATTTAAAGGTAATATTATTTCTTTCATTAATTATCAACCTAGGGCAAGTCTTGTTATTTCAAGATTGTAATAAAAATATATGCAGTGACATCGAGAGGTTAACTACTCTAAATTGTCATAAGGAATATTTTCTAATCCTAAAAGTTCAATCAAACCAACCTAGAAAGTGAATTATGAAACGTTTCGGACTATTCAAGGAGCTAACTGCGATTTCTAAGCTTATGCGGGAATAACTACTCAAGACTAAAAGAAATAAATTGCAATTGAACAACACGCTTTGATGAATTGAACAACCTTAATAGGCCCAGACATCAACTCTAATAAATTGAACAAAAATCAATTATACTAGATTTTACGTGGAATTCTCTTTTAACGACTAGTAACATCCTTAAATTAAACATCAACCAAATGCTCACAATGATGATGAAAAGATCAGAAATGTTAACTATATGCATAATTGAACAACAATCATATTTGAAAACTAATCTAACAATTGTGAAAGGTAATTTGAGATAAGAGGACATGAATGGTAAACTAGTACGTAAAAAGAAATGTATAACATCTCGTATCTCAATTAAACAATTAAATGATATATTATCAAACACGATGGATAATGGAAACGAAAATTTTGTAAATAAACATATAGCATAGAAGTACCGGGGGAGAACCCCAAGGCTAGGCCCAAAGCCCTTTAGAAGCCTACTCTTGCAGGAATACTCGGAGGTTGTTTATTCCAAAAGTGCTAAATCCTTCGTGTCTGTAGAGCAATATATTAGTACAACATTGATTACGGCTCGAATACATTTAATACGGGAAGATTATATTACGGTGTCTTCATCTTGTTCATCTTCGGCCCTTTATAGTTTAAAGGCGAATTCAAAAGTAGTAACGGATCTTTCTCATTATGGGACCTGCTGTTGCTTCATGGCTATCGATTGAGTACTCCAAGTGTGAGCGTGCCTCTCCATATTCAACGATTCATAGAAACCAATATGATTATGTTTGCCTTCCTTGCCCGAGTTGTCTTTTAGTCATCAGGTCGGCGGTTTGGATATTTTTCTTCCCTATCAATAAGGACGAGTTACAAATCAATTCTTACATTATTAAACACTCCTTTTATCATTAGTCCACTACGCCTTGATTTTTCATTATTTTCCTTGATTATTGCTAAGATGAAGGGAAAATACATAAAAGTACATGAAAATCCATGGTAAAGATGGGGTGAAACATTACCTTCTTCTTGACTAATAATAACAGCACAAATAAATCTAAAACATTCACTAAAATAATAGTAAAAAATCAACATCACTTATTCCACCTAAAATTGACATAGGAACACTTTCGGCCAAAATATTTATGATTGATAATTATTGTGCACTAAAATTTAAATAATTTATTTGATCTGAAGAAATGATATAGCTGGTGCTCAATTGTAATTATATCACACCAATTGACAAGGAAAGTTTTGAGGCAGTTTTGTGAGTTGTTTGAGAACTTCAAAATATAACGAATATTATTATTGAAATTAAAATAATTTTAAATAGAAAAAAAAAATTAAAAAAAAAAAAATTGATATAAATGTGTAATGCATTAGTCAAAACCAAAAACTAATTATATTTATTATAAAAATAGGTGATTTGAATGTTTTTAAGCCTACACATATGGATTTTAAATCAATACAATATCTTTAGTTTATAAAGAAATTTATTTTTAAGATAGTATGAAGCAAACTCCGGATCGAGAAAAAGATCTTCAATCTAAATGTAATGTAAAAGCATAGTTTTAAGCTACAAATGCGGAGTGTGCTTGTGAGGAACCAACCTAGCGATGACAACTTGAATACGGATCTTGAGCAAATGAGAAAAATAAGAATACTAGACCCATGTCCATGTGGATGAAGCTGAAATCGATACAAGCATAATAGAATTATGAATGTCGATGTTGGTGATCCACAAACCCACCACTTATCTTTCGACTCAAAATATAATATCCACTTCTAGAGACATGACAAGGAAACACCCACGACCACAACAACTCCCGGTAGGGATTTTGATACTCTATATGAAACCCCTAGTTAGCTTTCTATACAAAAACTTTGATTTTCATTCATACTTAGTTCAAACACAAACCACTACATGTTCCCATTCTCAAACGAGAAATGGTTCTACAAAATACCTCATATAGAATTTATTATGTTTTATTGCTATTTATGAATAGAATAAGGCACCAATGTGTTATGTTTTCTTGGTATTATTGAATTTATTAGGTTTGGTATGTAACAATAGAATAAGGCATGAATGTGTTATGTTTCTAAGTTTTATTAATGGATATAATTTAAAAATCATGTTTTTGTTGATTCACTATTTTAATAATTTTTTTAATAATTTAGTGATGATTTATTGTTTTAATAATTGTTTTGATATTTTAATAATTGTATGTTACATAAAAATGAAACTTACAATTAAATTATACTGACTTAAAATTAAAATGATGACATGCGATGGAGTGCCACCATTGGAGGTGTGCATCATTCATATTCTTTATTTAATACGCTTTGTTAAATTGAAACGGTTGTCATTTCAAATTCCACAAAACAAATTTAGCCAAATTAAATCAAGCTTATTCAAAATAAATCCAACAAATTGTGCCAGAATCTTTACTTGAAGTTTCTTTCAACATGATACATTATGCGAGTTTATTGTTTCTTCGAAGTTTCAATTTGATATCTAGGTTAGTCCAATTTTAAGGTTCATTGGTTTATTCCAAAACTATAGTGATATTTATTTCCTATGTTTAATACATTGAATGGTATAACGGATTGATTGTGGTAGCCGGTACATGGAGCTTCTATTTTATATAGAGGTTTAGGTGCCACATATTTTAACCTTAATGCCTTTCTTAAATTGTTCAACCCTCAATATAAAGTGGTAGTTATGTAAAACTCGAGGCCCTCTGTGTTTTGATATATAAGTGTTGAAATTCGGATGTCATTATGAATATGATGAACATGATAGATATTTTTTCACAAACATGGGTTATCCATTTCATCTTCATTTTTCTCCTCAAATATGATCAAGTATACGCTTCTTTGTAATTCATTCATTGTCGCACCCTTTATGAGCCAAACTAAATTTTGATCTTGGTGTTTAAATTTTACATAATGCTCCCCCATTCCCCAACTCGATATTGATTGATATCCATATATTTCCTTATTAGAAAGAGGCATTTCCTGAAACTAAAATATTAGTGGTGTTCTCTTGACTAATTTGTTGTTCCCACTTTTGCTAATGTTTGGTGTTCTTAGTCTTTGTTATATGAATTTTGGACTATAGTAATATTTCACAACCTTTACAATAGATAGATATGGGGTGGCATAGTTAGGATATATAATTTTATTGTTGCTTTCTCTCACTTTAAGATGTCCTAGTAAAAATCCCCTTCAATTTCTGGTCAGGTTGACAAAGCCACTTCAATTTTGAAGTAGGAAGAAAGGCCCCTACACTTCACCATTCTGTGATAGATGAGATGCTATCATTAATACATTGATACATGTTTTTCAGTTATGAACATATAAATTTAACCATGCTACTATCACCATAAGGCAGAAGTGCGGGTGAGTGAGACACATGGGTTGCTTTGAGACACCGGAGAGATAAAAACTTCATGAAATAGTAGGCATGAAAAATCCATTGTTGTGCCTAGATATGGGGTGGACCTTATGGAACATTTTCTCAAAGGATTAAATCCCTCTCATACCTTGGTCCCTTTCAACCTTTCCCATATGAAATAATTTTTTTAAGCCTCCTTGACAATAGTTTTTGGTAGCAACGTTTACTGCCCATTGTACATAAATTAATATGTTTAGAAAGCGAGTTTTCCCGAGTAAATCATGTCTTCATGGTTAAGTGTTTTTAAGTGTGTTGTTTTGTAATAATTACTCTTTTTCCATCATTTTAAAAATTGAGATAAATAACATAAATAAAAATTCATTGATGGTAATGTTGAAACCATATTGGGTGGAAAATGGAGGGTGGGAGTGCTAGGTTTGAGGTCGGGGAGTTGTCGGTGCAAAGACGACTCCTCTTATTGCGCACCGAGAGGAATGGCGCATCGTCCGAGTGGGCTATCGAACACAAGAAAGGGCGGAGACCCTTTAGTCAAGCATTGGCACATCGTAAAGGAGGAAGTTGTTTTCCATGGCGATCAAGCCATAGATTACTGACCTTCCACAACATGCAAATATTTCGAATTCTAGAATGTCACGGGATCCATGCTCCCTCACTTGGAAATAGGGTATCCTAGGCTATTGATTGCCAGAGGTGCTCGGATACAAGCTCTCGTCGGTGGGGTAAACGTGGCGGTCACGATGAGTTTGCTTGACGGATGCGGGCGGGAGGCCGGCTCCTCGAAGGATGAGATGGAAGGGGTGGATTAGAAGTGGATGATCACCGCCTCTATCCCGCAACCTCTATGTTGTTCCTGCGCTCGAGATCCGAGTCAAGGTGCGGCGTTATCGGTGAAGGGGTTGCCTTAATGACGAATGGTTACAACTAGATACAAAGGGCTTGCACAATGCATTATTTAATATTCCCCAATACTCTGAATATGACGTTTTTTTTCCTATGCTTTAAATTGTAAATTCTATATTTTTGAGGGGTGGGTTTCTCTGAATCTTGCGTAGGCGGCTTAGAATGGAACCCCATATTTCCCCTATACGTGTATATTTTTTGGGGGTGGAGTGGGGATGCTCCACTCACGTGACTCCCCTATGTGAGGTCATTGTGGCCCTTGCACCTCATGACAACTCTGTTCGAGGGGGCGTCACAGGGTTGGAGCAAAAAACTCCAACACGAGATAGTACGGGATGGGACTATGATGCAAAGATATTTCCATATTACTTTCTAAAAACATTAGATGGGAAATCCAAAAGCTTTTGGAGTATAGGATTAATTTGTGGTTATAGATGCGAAGAAAAAGATCCCGATTTTCTACAAGTATCCGGCTATAGAACAAATTCGATCTTTTCAAGGAAATTACTACGAGGAGGAACTACGATCAAAATACTACCATATCCAAAGGATTCCTCCATTGTCCTCAATTTAAGACTCAAGGTGAATCTTCGGGAGTAAACACATCGGCCGTCCCCGGAATAGAACGAGTTCACGAACCCATGAGGGGGCAAAACCTCCCGAAACCAAAAGAAAAATGATCCCTCATACGAAGAACATTTTATGAGAAAAAGCAAAGTAGCAACCATCTAAACAAACTCGATGTATTCCCAAAACCATACATTGTGGAAGCTGAATTACGTGCGAGAGGCGAACATTGAGACACGAAGATGCAGTGAACATTGTTCCACATTTGAATCACATTCAATAATATGCGGAGTTTAATTGCTATTGGCCAAAACAAATGGGCTTGTTCCATTGGATATTTACCAATTGGACCATGAATTACTGACATCTATCTCTACTCGAGGGGTATTTTATTGGCAAGTTCCCATCACAGGAAGCGAGAGATATCATTCTTATGGTAGGGCCGTGGTTGCAGGGTTCTATAGGCTTCTTCATCACACCTTGGTTCCCGGATTTCGAAAATATGATGGAGATACTTGAATGTCGGTTTTGAGATCATTTGCATAATCTCCGGCTCCATTTTTGGAATTAATGTGTTTTAGAAGGCATTGGGAGCAGGGCTTGGGAGATACATCAAAATAGACATCCAACAATTGGAGGAGAGAATATTCACCTTCGCACGAATCTATGTGGAAGTGGATCTCCTTCAGGCTTCTAGAAAGCATCCATATGATACATGTCGGTAAAAATGGGTATATGCATTTGGACTACGAAAACATTGCATTTAGGTGTAGGACATGTAAGAGAATAGGTCATTTACAAAACACTTTTTAGGGTGCAAAAATATAAAATCGAGAAGAATAAGAAAATGAGGAAAGCAACCAAAGGATGTGCACCTTCAGGAGGACCCGGAAGCGAAGACAAAGAAGAAAGGGATATACCCATCCATGAGAGTAAACAACACGATCGAAAGTTGAGATTCGACAACCTACAAGGAACAATAAGGCGGCTTTGGTTCCTTCACTCCGCATTGGGGGAATTAGAAGATTTTCCAAAAGAGAAAAATGGTAATTGCTTGACCTACGGAAATATATAATATTTTTGGGTAGCTTCGCTATGATGTGTGCATGAGAACATGGGCCCATTGGGCACCTTGCATGCTTAATTGCATCCACAAAATGTAACTTCTCATTATTTTTTAATAGAAAGTTGCGAGATTTGTTCCTAAAAAAAACATAAATACAAATTCAAAGTTTTCCATGTAGAATACAATTGACTTAGAGAACAACAAGTTGATTAGATAGACTTAAAGGTTCCTATAGAGGATTTATGCTTGACCCTAGGGTATTCAACAGTTTCGACATTAGGTTAAAAAATTATTAATAGTTTTAACTCTTTATTTATACTCGAAAATATAGGAATATTATAAAATATTTATAGTAGATAATTTTAAAAAAATTAAAAATATAAATATTAAACATTAGTGATTAATTTTTTTATTCAAAAATATTTAAAATCTAAAAAAAAAAAATAAGTAATAAATAATATTAAAAATAAATTCTTTTATTAAGACTAAATCCCTCTCATACCCCTATGTATGAGATAATTTTGTTAAGCGTCCTTGACCATAGTTTTTTGGTATCCCACGTTTTATTCTATAAATTAATATGTTTCAAAAGTAGTTTTCCATGTTGAGATTTTCGGTTTTATTAAAATAGTCAAAAATCTCGATAGGTGACAAAATTAGGAATTTGTTGCTAGATTAGCTCCGAGTTTGTTGGGAGGGAGTTAATGCATCCTAAATTTGAGTTGAGAGGATTTATGAAATGATTAGATTCTCCCTTGCTATAAAACGGTATCCATACGGATGGTTTGTGGGTGTGAGAGTTTGTAATCTCTGTTTGATTAATAAGATTGCCTATGCCTATGTTGTGTGGACGTAGCCCGGAATGGTTGGGTGAACCACGTAAAATCTACATTGTCTTAAATTGTATGGTTTATTTGCTATTTGTTGTCTTTTGAATGTTGCGCACTAATTACTCTAACAATTGGTATCGGAGCATGTTGGAGGAGCACGATTGGAGGAGGTGCACATTCTTTGCGTGGAGGTCGGCGTGCATTGCGTGGAGGAAACGTATCTGTGTAAGGAGGATTGCGTGGTATTAAAAATCGTTCTTGCTACATTCTTGGTGCCTTTAGCTGAGTAGGCAGGTAGGTTGTCGTTTCTCTCGCGGGTTGTGCCAAGGGTAGTTAGAAATGGGAGGTGCACAATATCAAACGGTGGTACGGTTAAGCCATTTGTTTGTTCATAAAATGCCGTTTGTTATCGCTGCTCAGTGAACTAGACGAGGGAATAATCGATTGTTTGGAAGTGGTGGATGCGCATAATCAACTGCTGTCGATTATTGGTGGAGGACCCCTACATCTGCAGGAAGCATTGAACGATGCCAAACGTGGCAAGTGGGTTGAACTTCCTCGAGAGATCATACTGAGAAGCGGGATGAGTTGAAGCCAAGCTCCAAAACGTTGTATGCCATTTTTGAACCATGTGCGTTGATTTTTTAAATCGATATAAATGTTTTATTGCAATATTTTGAAACCAAAACATAAATCGATTATATCGATATACATATTTAAATTTTTTTTAAATCGATTTAATACTATTGTGATATATCGATATTGTATATCGATTTAATAGCATTATGATATGTCGAGATTTTATTTGAATACCATTTGCATATGGTATTGAAGGAAAGACCTTTGTTAAGGTTAAAGGCATTTAGAAATAGTTTTTGAATATTTTTATTGCCATTTGCATATGGTATGAAAGGAAAGGCCTTTTTTATAAGGTGAAGGGGGCGGCGTTTGTTTTTTTAAAGGTAAAGGCATTTTTTAAAAACACAAACTTCATTGATTTAAAGTTGGTTTTTTACTTATTGTGTTTTTTGCGCTGATACAAGATGGCGAAAACTCAAAATGTGATTTGAAATTGAGAAGTTCAATGGCAAAAACAACTTCGAGATCTAGAAGGTAAAGATGCATGATCTCCTGGTACAACAAGGCGTGGCGAAAGTCTTTGTTAGGGAAAAAAAGCCTTCTTCCTTGACGGATGAATAAGGATGAGTTGGATGACGAGCTGCGAGCGCAATTCGGTTATGTGTACGGCGGATGATGTTACATTCCAACATTGTGTCGGAAAACGACGGGTACGTAATTCGAAGCTTGAGAAGCTCTACATGACGAAATCCTTGACAAATCGAATTCTCTGAACGTGACTTTATGGTTTGCGAATGAAGGAAGGTACATCGATTAACGATCATTTGAATGTCTTTAATAATCTCCTGGTACAATTACAAAGTCTAGATGTAAAATTTGATTCGTAGGATAAGGCAGCTAACTCTATTGTGTTCATTGCTAGAATCGTGGGATCACTTTGTTACTTCCATAAGCTTTATTAAACTGAGACATCCTTGAATTTGATGATGTCGTCGGAGCTTTGTTGTCCAGGAGACCGGAAGGGTCGAATGCGACACCTCTACATCGGAGACGGCGATGGCTAGAGGTCGTTCTAGAGAAGACGCTGCGAGTAGCGAGCGATTCGCGTTCAAAGTCGAAGAAGAGCAAAGTAAAGTCTTGGTTTTGTGGCAAGTCGGGGCACTTGAAGAAGGATGCTTTAGACGCTTGACAATCTTCAAAAGCGATTCTTCGACGGAGAAGAAGGAGGCAAATGCGACGGATACGAGGTTCGGCATCTGGTTCGAGGTATGAGCGATGAAGTATTATCGATTTAATGTGTCAAATCATGATCAACATTGGTTGTTAGATTCGGTGCATCTAACCACATGTGTATCCATAGAAATTTGGTTTAAGACGTATAGATGCGGTTGATGATGGCGTCGTGTACATGGGTAATGATGTTACTTGCAATATTGTTGGGATAGGAAGTATACAAGCGCAAATGTTTGATAGCACAACTAAATTGTTAACGAGATGTGAGACATGTTCCGGACTTAAGAAAAAATATGATTTCATTAGGAGCACTTGATTCAAATAGATATAAAAGCGCCAATTCAAGGTGGAGTAATGAAAATTTATGAAAGGCATTTTACTAGTTATGAAAGCTAAGAAAGTAGGAAATCTATTTCGGTTAGAAGAGGTACGGGGTCGGATTTTGTGTCTACGTATGCGAACATGGCCAGGTAGTTCCATTCACTTATGGCATCAAAGATTGGGGCATATGAGTGAAAGAGGGTTGAAAATTTTCGGCGATCGCAAGTTACTTCCAAATCTAAAGTCGAAAAGTTAGATTTGTAAGCATTTCTTGTTTGGAAAACAAAGTAAACAAAAATTTAAAACATGCAAACATACTAGTAAAGGATACTTGATTATATTCATTCGGATGTTTGGGGTCCGGCCCTACAGGCGTCATATGGTGGCTCGTCATATTTTGTATCATTTATTGATGACTTTTCTAGGAAAGTGTGGGTCTACATGATGAAGAAAGTCGATGTTTTTACGATTTTCAAACGAGTTTAGAGCATTGGAAGAAAACATCACGGTAGAACAATAAAGTGTTTAGAGCTGACAATGGTGGTGAGTTTACTTCCAAAGAGTTTGACGGCTATTGCAAGGATGCGAGGATCGAGAGACATAAGACCACGGTTTATACTCTCGGCAAAATGGAGTTGTTGAACGCATGAACAAGGGACTCTTCTAGAGAGAGCAAAGGGTATCTTGGTAGCAGCTAGGGTTGCAAAAGGAGTTGTGGACGGAAGCGGTGAAAACGCGGCTTGTTATGTGATAAGCGATCTCCATCGACGATAGGCTTGCGAATTCCGCAAGAGGTATGGAAAGGAAACCCTTGTGATTATTCTAAACTCGAGAGTGTTTGGTTGTGATGCACTTATGCTCTAGTGCCTAAACATCTGAGCGAACTAAGTTAGATCCAAATTCTAAAAGGTATTGTTATGTATCTTTGTTGGGTATGGTGTTGGAACAAAGGGATATAGATTGTGGGATCCTACTACGCAAAATCATCATCAACGGAGATGTAAAGTTTAATGAATCCTCTCTTGTACGATTAGATGTAGATAATAGAATTGAAACGAGGATAGTGTATCGATTTTCGCGCATTCAGTTTGACGGCCACTTCTAATGATAGTCATGATGACCATAGTGAGATTCTAGTCATGAACGAGGTTTCGGAAGTCAGATTATGAACGGGGTTCGGATGTAGGTCATGAACGAGGTCTCGGATGGTGATCGAAGAAGTTCCTACGGATGGTAGTCGACGATCGGCACGACATCCTTAAGGAGGTCGACAGAATCAAGCGGCCACGAGAAGGTATGATGATTATGTTGCCCGGTTGCTTTGGCCGGCTAACGATGATGAACCTCGTATATCGGAAGGTATAAAAGGTTCGAAAAGTGACAAATGGAAAGCGACCATGAAGGAAGAAATCGCATGGCCTTAGGTAAGAATGGCACATGGGATGCGGTTGAACTTCGAAGAACGGGGGAAAAGCTTGTGGGGTGTAAATGGGTTTTTCAAAAGGCTGAAACGGGTGTGAATGATACGAAGGATAGGTACAAAGCGCGGCCCCAGTTTGGGTTTCTCGGAAAACAGAATTATTGACTTTCATGAATTTTTTCACAGTGGTTAAAATTGTTTTCATTAGAATTGTGTTAGCACTAGTGGCTTTGCTTGATTTAGAGTTGCAACAATTAGATGTTAATTTTGCATTTCTACATGGAGACTTAGATGAAATTTATATGGAACAATAGGAAGGGTTTGTTCGACATCGCGGAAATAAGAAATTTGTCTGCGGACTTAAGAAGTCGTATGGTACGAGAGCGGTCGCCTCGGCTTGATGGTACAAAGAAATTTGATTCTTTTACATGTTGAGTCAAAAATATATAAGAAGTGAATATGATCATTGTGTTTACTTTAAGAAGTTAAGTAATGGCATGTTCATTATCTTAGTGTTGTATGTTGACGATATGCTTTTAACGAAGCAAAAGCATTGATGAAATCAACGGGTTGAAGACTCGGATGGCAAGGACATTCGATATGAAAGATCTAGGAGCGACGAAATGATTTTGGGCATGGAGATTTTCGAGAGACGGGGAGTAATGGTAAAGAGCTGTGGCTATCTGTGAAGTATGTTGAGAAGATACTTTTGAGATTTGGTATGAATAATGTAAGAAACATGTCGGTCCTTTGCTTCCCATTTTAAGCTTTCTTCGAGTTTATGTCCTAATACGGATGAAGAAAAGGATTATATGTCTCGAATTCCATATGCCAATGTAGTAGGATGTTTGATGTATGCGATGGTTTGTACTCGACCGGATATTTCACATGCGATTGGGGTTGTCGAGCGGGTACATGGAAAATCGGGTAAAGAACATTGGTCGGCGGTGAAATGAACGCGGTACTTGAGAGGCACAAGTAGTTATTGTATCACTTACGATAAGAGTAGTGAATTTGTTTGCGGATATGTTGATTAGATTTTGCGAGGTGATTTGGATAAGAGAAGGTCAAATTCGAGGTACGTCTTTACTCTTGCGAGTGGAGCTATCGGATGGATGTCAAAGCTACGAGAACATTGTTACTTTATCCACTACTAAAAGCGAGAATACATTCTTGCTTCGCATGCTTATGAGCGGTTTGGTTGAAAGGTTTGCTTGGTGAGTTTGGTAGGTTACGGGACAACATCGAGTTACTTTGTGATAGTCAAAGTGCGATACATTTAGCTAAGAATCCGGCCTATCTTAGTAAATCAAAGCATATTCCAATTAAGTACCATTTTGTAAGACGGGTTATCCTTTGAAAGGGAGTCTCTCTTGAAAAGGTGCATACGAAGAGCTGTGCGGACATGTTCACGAAACCCGGTTGTTGGAGAAGGAAGTAACGTTGGTGTTTAGCTTCTCTTGGCTTACTTGAAAAAGAGATAAAATAATAATAACGGGGCATCGAGCTAATTGTTGTCGGGTGGAATTGTTGAGATTTTTCGGTTTATTAAAATAGTCAAAAATCTCGGTGGGTGACAAAATTAGGAATTTGTTGCTAGATTAGCTCCCGATTTGTTGGGAGGGAGTTAATGCACATCCTAAATTTGAGTTGAGAGGATTTATGAGGCAGTTAGATTCTCACTTATATAAAGAAACGGTATCCATACGGATGGTTTGTGGGTGTGAGAGTTTGTAATCTCATTTGTTTGATTAATAAGATTTTGTATGCCTATGTTGTGGAGCGTAGCCCGGAATGGTTGGGTGAACCGTAAAATCTACGTATGTACATATTGTATGGTTTATTTGTTGTTGTTGTCTTTTGAATGCGCAGCACTAATTGCTCTAACATTCCAAAGTAAATCATGTACGCATGGTTAAAGGGTTTAAGTGTGTTGTTTTATAATAATTTCACTTTTGCCGGCATTTTAAAAATTGAGATAAATAATATAAATAGAAATTCAAAGTTTTGTTTGTAGAATACAATGTACTTAAGGAACAGTTTAAGTAAGTTGATTAGATGGACTTAAATGCCTAGAAAGTTTATTCTTCATCTTAGATATTCAACATTTTTGTTTGATAAGTTAAACACAAATTATAATAAAATTATTAATAGTTTTATTCTTTATTTATATTGAAAATATAAGAATGTTATAAAATATTTAGAGTTGAAAATTTTAAAAATATTAAAAAATATAAATATTAAAACATTAATAATTAATTTTTCTCATTCATAAATAATTTTTTAAATCTAAAAAAATTAAATATATAATAAATAATATTAAAAATAGAATATTTTAATACATAAAATATTAAAGTGTCTTGTTTCATAATAGTTTCTCTTTTGCCATAAGATAAATACAAATCATTACAAATTCACGGGAGACAAAATTTGCATGATACATCCAATATAGGCAACTCCATGAAAAAATGGCTAGACCTTTTATTACGTCATCGGCAAACCCTTTGGTATTTTTTACATTGTGTATGTGTTAATGATCTATGTTAACCATTTATAGTTAAAGCGAGTTAGTTATTGCGAACATGTTCAAAGTTTTACTTGTACAATACAATGGATATAAGGAGCGACTCAAGTTGATTAGATGGACATAAATGGTTTCTAGAAACGTTCTACTTCATCCTACAATATTCAACATTTTTGTTTAATATGTTAAACACAAATTATAATCAAATTATTAATAGTTTTAATTTTTTATTTATATTGGAAAATATAGTAATATTATAAAATATTTATAGTAGATAATTTTAAAAATATTAAATAATCTAAATATTAAAATATTATTATTATTTTTACGATTCGAAATACTTTTAAAATCTACAAAAATTAAATAAGTAATAAATAATATTAAAAATGAATTATTTTATTAAGTAAAATATTAAAAAAGTAAAATTTAATTTGTTACATTTCTAAATTTATTAGTTTTTCTCTAAGCAAATATAAATCATGTTAATATGTCATTTGCTAAATTTCAAAATTAAAACATGGTGACTTATATGACATGCGAAGCATATCCATGATACCATCACAGTTAATCATATCAAATTTACAACAATTTATAATAAAACTATTTATTTCTTGAATTGTAGATTTATGCATATTATATAATTAAACTAGTAATTTTAATAATAAATACAATTATTTGAAGAAAATATCAAAAGTTTATTTTAATATTGATTATACATTTATTAATACTTTTTATTTATTAACATTGTTAATATTGATCTAAAACTAATATAATATAATATAATTAATACAATTCATATAATTATTAGTATTTAAATGGTTCCTTTTAGAAAGTATTTATACCTCCTCACAGTTGCCTCCTCCTAGGTTATTCAACATTGTTATTTAATAAGTTAATAGCAAATTATAATCAAATTATTAAAAATTTTAATTTTTTATTTTATACTAAAAAAATATTATATGAATATTATAAAGTATTTATAGTAGAGAATTTTAAAAATATTAAAACATTAATGATTTTTTTCTTTAAATATTTTTAAAATCTACAAAAATTAAATAAGTAATAAATAATATCAAAAATAAAATATTTTATTACATAAAATATTAAAAAAATAAAATTTATTTTGTTACATTGCTAAATTCATTAGTTTTTTTCTAAACAAATGTGAATCATGTTACTATGTTACTATGTCATATCCTGATACCATCACCAAGGCAATCATGTCAAATTTTTCATAATTTATAATAAAACTATTTCCCTAGTTGAGATACGTGGACATGTTCCTTGTCTATGGATAAATGGAAGCTTCTTAAATAAAATAATAATATTAACAATAAATAAAATTAGTTGAAGCATATCAAAAATTTACTTCAATATTGATTATTTATTTATTAATAGTTTAATATTGATAAAATTAATATAATATAATTCATATAATTATTATTAATATATAATATTATTAATATATTGATATTTTGTTAATATAATAATATAAATATTTTGATACTTTTAATATAATAAATTAATATAATTTATATTATCGGTGTAACATATATCAATAAAATTTTAAATATTAATTATTTTATATTTTTACATTTATATTATTATTTACCATTTAATCAATTAAATATGAATTATCAATATCAAATTATAATTGTAAATATTTATTTAATATAATTATGAAATTATCATTTTAATTATTAAATAATAAATGATATATAAATTGCAGAATTAATTGGCGTAGAATTTGAATATGAAGATGAACCAAACCACGTAATTTTTTACTTATTCTCTTTCATTGTCAATAGCTTACATGGTTCTAAGTTCCATGTCAATGACTTAATATGGTTTGAATTTTAAACTCGTATATTGATAAAATTAGATTAAATGTTCTCACTATAAATAGTTGAGCTTTCTCTTTGAATATTTATTTTTTTAATATTGATTTTTATTTTTATTTTTTTAATTTATTAATATTATTAGTTTTTGATAATATTAATATAATATAGTTAGTGCATTAATATGAATGTTGTAAACAATCTATGTATCAATTATATATTTGAATTGAGTGTATAAATTATATATTTTTAATTATTTGTGGATTAAATTTAATCTTTTAATCTACTAGTGTTAACTCTATAGAAGTTTTAATATTTATGTTTGTTATTAAGTTCGATATTTATGCTTTTTGTTAATAGGTTAAATTATATAAATTATATATTTTTAATTATTTGTGGATTCAATTTAATGGTTTTAAACTACAAATGTTAGCTTTATACAAATTTCCTTGTTATTAAGTTCAATAATTATTATTATTTTGGTTAATATTAATAAACATTCATAAACATAAATGTTTAAAATTAACATATAATTTATTAATATCGATATTAATATTATTTTTATAAATAATTTGATGATTAATATTAATATTGTAGTTAGAACTTAGAATCGGTGTAATATGATGATTGAAGAGCCTTCGATCATATTACATGGGATTCTATAAGTTACGAATTGCATTATGTATCTCGATTAATGACGTTCACACCCTAATATCAATATTATTATTTTCGTTAATATTAACATTATTATTATTATTATTTATTTAAAATTAACATTAATATTATTAAAATTAATATTGATTGATATTAACACTAATAATTTAATAATATACATTGATATTAACATTAATAATAAATATACATATTTCAAATTAAATAATAAATTATTAATATTAAAATAAAATATGAATATCTCTTTTAATGTTAATCAATAATAATATTAATAATAAATATCTGAATCTTAATGTTAAACATTAATATAAATATTTCATTAAACAATAGGATTAATAACTTTAGGTTTAGTTAGGTTCAATAACATTAGAATTTAACTTTATGTTTTTTTAAATTTGGGTTGATGACATTAGAATTAAAAAAAATTTGGTATTTTTATATCATTTGGTTCATGTAGCATTAAGTTATTTTATAACATGGCATTTATAAGATTATGTTTTTGAACGGTAAAGGAAATTTTTAAGTTAATATTTATATTGAACATCAAAAATTTACATGAATATTAAACATAGACATTAATAGAGACATAAAAATAGATTTATTAAGATTATTAATATTGGATTGTAAACATTAGGTTTATAAAATTGTGAGTAATTTTTTTTAAATTTTGTTGTAATAATGTTATTATCGGCTACATGATTTTATACAATATGTATATGTGATTTTTACTATGTTGTAGATGGAAAATTGTGTATGCGAGTTAATTTTAATTCTATTCAACATTGATTAAAATTATTTTGTTGATATCACATGTGTTTTCTTTTATGCTAAGTGATTTCCTTGTTTGATCATGGATCTGGCTATTTGGAGTTTTCTTCCATTTGAAATTCTTGAAATTGTCTTCCTCGCTCCCCTTTATCGGTTGTGATAAAGTTTAGAATTATTTGTAAGCAATGGAAGAATATTTTGCAAAACCCTTATTTATTTTTGCGTTACGAAGCATATGCAGCCACAATCTAATTTGGATTTATGGTTCCTTTCCTCGATAATGAAGATAATTATTTTTGCTAGATACCTTAATAAGAATGGACTCATATCTCATTTTCATTTGCGATTCATAGATTCGAGCTCTGAAAGTAAAGTCTACTATTGGACCAATGTTAGTTTTTTTTCCTTACCAACGAATGCTCCCATTCCTGAAACTATTTTGTAATGAATCCATTTACAAAATCCCTTAAAACATTGGGCCAATACGGGTGGAGGCTTGGGGATTATTTTCGTTATTGGAACATGTAAGTATCAACAAATATGAGCGGGTTGTTATAAAAATATCTATTATAGAATGTAGTCTAAATTTTATGTTTGTTAGCCTTCTAGGTTTGGCGAAGGTCGATCTTGAGTTTGGTGGCACTTCACCCTCGGAATGGATTTTTTTATAAAATTAAATTCTTTTGGATCTATACGGAAACGATAATTATGAAGATTATCCTTGATATGGGTATACAATCTATTGGTTTGATGTAATAAAAAATGAATGGGGTTTTTTTCATTTGTTCCAATCCCTTTTAACATACGGTGTATGTCCTTAGCGATATCTTGGGAACTTTGTTGATATGTCTTGTCGATGATGGCTCCACTTACGGCATGGTCCATTGAAGAAATAGATAATTTCCAATTTGGTCACTCATGTGTTGAACGAAGAATTGACTACTTTGAGGATGATTGGGGCTTCATATGGAATTTGTTGGTATAAATTTCTACGGATATAAATATCAAATGTCTTGGTTATCTTCCATTTCGAACGATCCAAGGTGTAGCTCTTATGTGCAATGTTGTAGTGAAGTTCCTTTCTGATATATGACATGATGTATGGACTTTGTTATCAGATATTGATAATTAAACTAATCAAAAGATGTATGGGTTTTGGTCTTCAACGGATTTGCGGGAGTATAACGATTTGATTGAGTACGGAATTTTTGCAATTGCACCACGTATGGATTCTATTGATGAGATTCCGACGTATATATGGAGATGGAGTGTTAGGCTATTATTCATGTAAGGATTTCATTTATATTATTCCTGGTTGTGGAAAATATTTCCATTTTTTTTACTTTACAAAATTTTGAGTTTGTGCTAATGCTTTAAAATTACAATCATATGGATATTTATATGTCTCTACTAGGATTTCTTCTATGTGTATGTATCGAATGTTGCATATTTAATCCCATTGCAATTTCCTCAAAAATATTTCTTATTGTGTCCCTTTTAGTTCTCTTAATTGCATTTGAATGTGTTTGGATGCTATGCATTTTTTCTTCGTTTTATAATTATAATTACTATGAGTTATTTATACATGGTCTTTGCATTACTTTTTTCTCATTGATTCTCAGCTTGATGTTATATATTTAGATACATTTTAGTATTTACATTTGTATTTTTGATGGTATATAGTTCCAAATAATTAGATATACTTCCAAGTCATAAAATTTGTATATTATTATGCTCCGGTTATATGGGCTTCTCATTACGATTGTAATATGAAACTTGAAAATTTAACCTTTCTGTTTTAGCCATTTGGAAAAAACCATTTTTATTTTTAGCCATATGGAAAAATCCTTTTACATTTTCATAGGTTTATATGGTTGGAAAATTACCATATACGCTTTTAATGTTTTTATATGGTTGCAAAAAAACTTGTTCCTTTCATCATTCTTCTATGTTTATTTATATTGGATATGTTATAAGTTCCATGTTTATGGTTCCATAATAAATATGTTATTATTCGGTGGAGACATTTTTTTTCGAAGGCACAAACGAGCGTACAAGAAAACTAGAATTTTCACCAACATCGCAGAACGGAGTCACAATGAAAATTGTCCTTTATGGTATCAACAAAATAAGGACACAATAAATGAGCATAGGAGAGCTACATATCATAGAAGAACGAGTGAAACCACTCTTCAAAGGATTTTATGATTCCTCTTTAGTATTTTACTATGGATGATATCATGGAAATAAAATTTACCATTGATAGTTCATTGTTAGAATATGCCTCTCATTAACATAATTTTGTTGTTCGATGCTCTCGTGAAAATTTTCATAATATTGGGGAAACATATCACAATAGGGAAGAACATCATATCGATAATATGGATGCAAATGTTCACTCCCCAACACTTTTTTCTGCGCAATTGCATCTTTGAGCGAAGACGAAAGGCTACAAAACATCCATGGTGGAGGTAATGATGACATTATATGTGATGATTTGGATGATAGTTTGATTGGGTATTTTTTTTGATAATTTGAAGCCATTTGGTCAAACATGAACCTTCCAATCCCCCTTCTCAAAATAATGTTGTCCCATGAATAGAATTAGTCATGCCTAATAGCATATCATGTGGAACAATGGAGGTAACAAAATGATATTTTGACGTTTTTACTTGCAATAGTGGTTGTTTTATTACATTCCTCTAATTACAATTTTTTTTTATTAAACTTATAAGGTATTTTCTTCTCTTGGAATAGCATACAACTCATTTTAATAGAGTTAAGAAATTAACTCCCCGATCGCTCCATCTACCATTACGAGAATTGAAGATGATGCATGTCATAGCCTTCCAGCATTATCCTCAATAATCAAATTAGAAAACTAAGTAAATGTTCAAAGTGTTTGATTTGATTTTTAATTTTTTTAATTTTTAGTAGTTTGGACATGAATTTTATTGCATACCTTATTTTCTTCCAAAATGACACAACTCATTTCAATAGAGACATACAAATTAAATTCATATATGTTCCATCTGCGATGTTATAAGTGAAGAGGAACCATATCATAGTGTGATCCGAATGGAGAAAATGGAATCCACCCATGGTATTCATCCACCCATGTTATCCATCCACCCATGGAATTTACCCACGGTATTGTAAATGGGCAAACCCATGGTATTCATCGACATGGAATTTACCCATGGTATTGTAAGTGGTATCCACCCATGGTATTGACCCATGGTATGAACCCATGGTATCCACCTATGATATCTACCCATGGTATTGTAACTCAAAAAAAGGCTATAAATAACAAGCCTCACTTTGTAAAAAGATAGATTTTTCCACCACAATATAGATTACGGTTATTATCTGTTTTAATAAAACAAGTTTCTTTGTGGTTTTATTTGCTTTGTGTTGTCTCTTTTTTTCGGCATTCTAATTTTATAGATCTTGTCGAGATTCATTTCAATTTTTAGATCTTGGGGGCCTCCCCCCAATATCTAGATCAATGGTATCGGATTCGGGTTACGAATCAATGGGAATGAGGGTTTGAAGCATATTTGAGTTTCAATTTTTGCTAGCAATCTCAATGAAACTCCATGAATTTCTTGGGTGACGAGTTTGAAGATTAGATCTGAAAATTTTTGTGAAAATTTACAAAATCGAAGACCATATCTAGATTCCTTGCAAAAAAACACCCAAATTCAAAAAAAAATCCTTAGAATTGGAGTTCGAATGAGGGAGATATTGCGATTCTAAATCAACGATGTTGCGAGAAAATGTTATGACAACAATTCGTAGATGCCGGCTCTCCTATCATTTTTTGTAGTTTTCATTACAAAATTTCGGAGAAATGGATATATACGAGCTCCCCTTGAAAAATCACCCAATTTGAAAAAATGAATTGAATCGGAGTCGAGATGTGGGAGTTATTGTTGATTTAAAATCGGTTTTTTTCATAAATTTTGTGACGGCGAGATAGTTCCGGCGTGAATGCGAGAGTCTACGGTCTATTTAGATAGCGGTTTCAAATATATGAGAAGATGTATAATGATCATTCCATTTCCAAAAATAGATTATCATAAATATTCTAAGTTATATTGAGCGTTATGCTCTTTTTAAATTTGGAGTAGCATTCGAAGCGGGTTCCCTTTGGAGACGTGCCCTCCCACCTTGCTTTAGTAGTAACCTATTTCACATTCATTAGTTTCGGAATATTAGCATTCAACTTGGGTTATTTGGAGAAGTTCCCTCCCACCCCAAGCTATACGGAAACACTTTCTACTTCATCAACAATCAACATCACGGTTATGGGTTAACGCACAAAATCATTTTCATCGAAGTCCATTTGCTAGGCGCACCTTTGTTAGTAACAGAGTTGGTCACAAGAATTATAGGGTATCTCTATCCTCGGATCTTCGTTTGTCATGGTTTTAGTTCATCCACAAACCCACACTTCATCGAAGTCCATTTGCTAGACGCACCTTGTTAATATCACAATTGGTCACAAACATTATAGGGTATCTCTATCCTCGGATCTTCATTCATCATGGTTAAGGGTTAACTACACAAAACCCTTCTCTTCGGTGGCTCTTCATATTCAACAAAGGCTTCTCGGAGGGAACTTCACGCAATGGGGACCATTGCTCTTAAGGAGGGAGGAATGATCCGAATGGAAAATGACATCCACCCATGGTATTCATCCACCCATGTTATCCATCCACCCATGGAGATTTACCCATGTTATTGTAAATGGAACCGATCCATGGTATTCATCCACACATGGAATTTACCCATGGTATTGTATGTGGTATCCACCCATGGTATTGAGCCATGGTATCAGCCCATGGTATCCACCTATGGTATCTACCCATGGTATTGTAACTCAAAAAAAAGGCTATAAATAACGAAGCCTCACTTTGTAAAAGAAAAATTTGTCCCACCACAATGTAGCTTCTATAGTTATTCTTTGTTTTAATAGTATTTCTTTGTGGTTTTATTTGCTTTGTGTTCTCTCTTTTTTTTACGGCATTCTAATTTTGCGGATCTTTTCGGATCCATTTCAATTTTTTATATCTTGGGGGCCTCCCCCCAAAGATCAGTCCTTAGTGTTCATCGATATTGCCAACCGGATGTAAATGTTGAATGCATTTGATATTTTCCACATTTTTAATTTATTGTTAGTTGTATAGTGTATTTTATAACCTTCTATGGAAAAAACATGATTTCATCGATGAGGTTGGAGAAATGGAATCCAAAACATAAAATTGTTAAACTAATGTAATGTTCGATGTATTTTATTTGTTTTACAATTTTTTGAATCTTTATTGGTTGGAAATTTATTTTTATAATGTATTTTATTTTGTTCAAATAGGAAACAACTCATTTGAATAGAGGCATAGAAACTAACTCCCCAAATGTTCCATCCCTTGATGTTAGGCGTGAAGAGAAACCATCTCATAGTCTTCATCCACATCACCAAACAAATGTAAATATTGAATGCATTTGATTCTTTTCTCATTTTTCATTTATAATTAGTTGGACCTTAAATTTTAAAAAATATAATTCTAAAGACATATCATCCTCTTAGGTTCTACAAATTCGGACCATATATTTGGAAAGGCCACATGTGATCCATTCCACATGTTTCATTTTTGGGAAGAGAATCTCGTGGTCTTTGAAAATAAAGTACATTTTAGAAGAAATTTTACTCTTCATATATTCTCCGCGTTCGACCAATACGGATCATATTAATTTGATGAAAAACATGATTATAGTCCTCAAATATTTCGAGAAAAGATATATAGCTTGTCGAGTTCTCCAAATGTTCCACATACGCAAGAATCATATCTCGGAATCTAGATTTTTGAGAGATTCGAAGGATACGTTTGTAGACGATGTAAGAATGAAAGAGGTTCTAGTGATTTTTCCGGATATAACAACATGGATCCTAGTGACAAACCTCATATTTTAATATTTCTTACTCAATTTTAAGAAATGTTAATAGCACGCGTGAATCCTATTTTGCGACACATGCTCGAGGTGGGAAATATAATTATAGCGGCCACACAATTAGCTTTCCCCCAGATATTTCTACAATTGCACAAACTCTTCCCTGGCATATTTGGAATATCTTAACATTCTAATTGTGAGGAGACATCTTGCGCCTCGATCTAAATATTATGAATTTTATGTCAAAATATCTTGAGTTATGGGCTGCGGTGCTTTTCAAATTGAACATGATCAATATTAACGAGATGTTTTAATTGACTATGATTCGGTGAATGCTACTTTAAAGATCCAACAGATGTCTCCTCCGAGGATTAAATTTGTTAGTGTGATATTGAAGAATATGAGATGAGAGTCAAGCCCTAATAATGAAGAGTTTCCCTCTTAAGTAATTTTCCCTCTCCTCCTTCTTCTTTTGTTGCTCACCTACCTAATGAACGGAGAGAATTAGAAGAAATTAGAGAATTTCTTGATGCGGTGATTCTTCACATGTTGTACGTAGGTTATTAATATTGGAACCTCTACGTGAATGAATATAATACTAAGGGGTTATTAGATATGGAATTCCCCACATTGTTCCCCATTGGTGATATTATTGATTAGTTGCAACCATGTATTTGTAGTGTTGAACTTCATGAGTATGTATTGCATCTTCTTAGATACTATGATTAGAGGTTTGGAATCCATCCTACTTTTGATATTACCTATTAATGATAGTAAACATTAGATCCAAGAAAGCTTGTCGTGGTTTGTGAAGAAACATTTACCTCATAACTCATTAACAGCAATTGAAAACTTGTGTCACCAAATTTCTGATTTTGAAGATAAGTTGGTTTAGCATCTTATGTAGTTTGGTTATTTGTTAGAGAGTTACAAGGCATAATAGACTAAATTTTGGAAGTGAATTGGGCGACATGACTATGGATGGTATATTATCTTTTTTGCTGAGTCGGTGAACAAAGTGGCCCGGTTATAACCTCATGCATTTATCTATTCATTCTCGTTCCTTAAATGAATATCATATGAAAATTGAGAATGTTATACCCTCATATTGTTTCCACATTTATGCATAGATTCAATATATTTGAGGAATTTGTCAAAAAATATCTGGGTGAAAGACTTGGTATAGGTTTGTGTTTTTGAATTTATTTTCTATTTATTGTGATATTTTATTATGCTTCTATTTATATTTTTTGTAGTATATTTGTATATTCATTCTTTAGATATGAGTGGCGGCATAGAGGTTGATACATATCCATAGTTTCCTATGGTTGCAAGGCTCTCCTCACATGGAAATACTTAATTGTTCAAATGATTGATGTACAACTTTCAAAGAGATTATTTGATAATTATGCTTGTGTGGAATCCACATGACTTGTATCGTCGCAACATAATGGTTACAAGAAGCCTAAATGATGATCTTTCCTATTGAATCTTGATCGATTTTCTTGCAATCTCATAACGATTATGAAGAATTGTTCAGCAATGTCCAAAGGCACACAATACGAGTGTAGATTCTTGTTTGTGTAAAAGGCACTCTTCTCACATGTCGCTACAACTGCTCCAATAGGATCTTTTTGAGAATCAAGATTGTTCATAGATGATCAAGGAAGGAAAAGTATGACTTGATAAGAAATGATGATAGGCTCGATGTACATAACATTGACCTACTAATAATGCGGCATGTAAATCTTGATTTCCAACCCGGTGTTTTCTCGCTATGTTGTCTTGAAATATATTTCTAACTATGCATCGAAGCCGAGAAAACGAGGTTTTAAGTTATCGTGATATGCTAATTACAATTTCCGTTCTATTTCCTCACGAGGATCATGCCTTATGTGCTTACAAAAGGTTTCTTTCCAAAAACGATTGTTGAATGACATTGGAGCACAAGAAACAAGCCATATGTTTCTTAAGCTACCTCTTGTTGTTTTTTTTAATCAAAAAATTTGTTTCCTTAAATGTTGGAAGAAAGGTTTCCAAGAAAATACTAGGGATGGCATATGATATTCATCGATAACAGCAATTTTGTTCAACGTTATCGGAAAGAGGCATTTTCCTTAAACATATATCTTTGATGAAACAACAAGATCTTGGACATTTGATGTGAAGCATTAAAAATATCCCTGGAAGCCTAGAGATGGTCATGCTATTGTTAGGTTTTGGGACAGGTTGATTATATTCCTAGTGAGGGTTCGGATGAATTTTAAAACCTTTTTCTAGAGAGAATTTGTTCTTGTACGAAGCGATTTCCTAAAATTTGTGTATAAATTGGGCCTTCAATATTTGAAATTATTATTGAAAATTGGAGGAATTTTCGATATCGAGCATGGCATGTTGATCAAAATCCATCGGTGCTTCGAAAATATTTCAGAAGATGGAGAAGATGGTGATTTTCCTAACAGGGAATGAATCTTGAAGATGATTATCAAGAATGGCAACATTTCTCTTTCTTGGTTCCACCAAATAATGTGAATGTTTCTCATCTTCACACCCTTGGTTGAAGGTATTTTGATATATCCTTTGATAGAAAATTACAACTATTTTTGATGATGTAGGTGAAGGAAAATTTATTAATTTTATAAGGAATGGTCAATCAAGGGGTGATATTGTTGACCTTTCAAATAGAACATTTTCATCTCTAGATTCATTGGCGAGAAAAACAATGGCTTTATTTTGAAATTGTTTTAAGGCATTTTTAGAATAATTGGCAAATAATCTTATGATTGTTCGGGGCACTACGAAGTGTAGTGCTTTCCTATCCTTCAACGTGTTATTTTGACATGTAATTTGTGGGTTGAAGTTTGTTTGGTGAATGGTGCACTTGGTTATGAAGGATATATTCCATATGCCTACCTCTATACCACCTGGGCTTGATGTTCATAAGCATTTCTTTTATAAGTATGTTGGTTTTCCATTTGATGCGAGCAATCCAAACATTGTACCTATCACCTTTAGTGATAAGAGGAAATAGAAAACAAATTCCTTTAAAGATGGAATGGAGCTCTTACAATCCACAAGTCCACGGGGGTTTGCTTTAGAATGAGCATCAATTGATGTAGGGAATAAAGAAGCGTGAGAGCCTAACCTTCACGATCATATCAGAGTGAAATCAATAGATGGTTTATGCATTGCACCACCTTTTCTCTTTTCAACATTATGCCAAGATGAAAGATAGTGCATATGTTACGATTATGAAGAAAGAGGAGCGATTGAAGTCCATATCACTGGAAACTGTGCAACTATTAATACTTTTAGCTCTTTATAGAATGTTTTGAATTTATTTTATTGTCCTCTTTATCTACTTTTAATATAATAATTATTTTCATATATTAATAAGATGAATACATTCATTGTATTCATAGAAATATTTGAGAAAGTTCTTTACATCGTTTTTCATGTTGTTCAATTTACTTTTTTTTTAAGTGGTTATTGTTATTTTCTTACGATGAACCATTCAAAAGATGTGACAGTTATATGAGCCAATCATTAAAAATCAACATTAAATTCCATATGACTATGAGATGGAACTAATAATATTGTGACATATTTATAGAATGTTTTTTAATTGCTTTTATTGTCCTCTTTATTTACATTTAGTATAATAATGACTTTCATATATTAATGAAATGAATACACTCATCATATTCATGTGTATACGGAAAGTTGTTACATCGTTTTTCATGTTGTTCAATTTACTTCCTTTTTCTTAAGTCCCTATTTTGTTCTTTGTTCACAATGAACGGGGAAAATTTTAAGTAGAATTTTTAGTCAGGGAAAATTTTAAGGTTTTAAATTTTGGAAGGGCGAATTTTTAATATAAAACCCCCTTTTCTATAGTTTTATATAGTTATCCCTATAATTATTTTAAAAATAATTAATTATTAAGTGTTAGACCAAAACCATAAATGTGTGTAAACCTTAAAAGTTAAACCATGGAATTCACCTCTCGATTTTACGGTTTGGATCGATTTGAATGGCATTCGCTTGTAGTTCTTGGGTCGGGGGATTGGCATGATTCACCCCCATTTTCTTGGTTGGTGCTTGGAAGTTGGAGAAGTGGAAAACAAGGGATTTGAATGGCATTCTTGGGACTTACTAGGTCGGAGGAGGGATTAGAGTGATTGACTCCCATTTTACTATTTGGGTCTTGGAAGTTGGAGGTGGAAACGAGGCTCGCGGTGCCCGGACTATATGCGGGGCGCGGCGTGACAAGGGCAAAAATATATGGTTCTAGATGACGCATTGGCAGGGGGCAACAATATCTAGTGCAGAAAGCATGACTACCGGAAGGGCATGACTAGGGATTTAAAGTAGAATTTCCCTGGTGCCATGGAGCTAAACTTTGTGAGGAGGAGTTTGAAGAGTGGTGTTACATTGGTAATTATTTTTTTGTATAAATTTGTGAGTCTAAATGCTTCGAAAGTCTTTGGTGAATCTTGGTGATTGCTTCGGTGAGTCTAATAGTGCTACGTTTGTAATTATTATTTTTAATAAATTTTCATATATATTGTTCGAATGCTTCAAAGTGTGTTCTTTGAATCTTGGTGATTTCTTCGGCGATGCCAGAGTGTTTTCGATGTGGTGAATGCGGGTGCTCTATGAGTGATTTGGAAGATAGCTAGAATTCGAAGTTTACACTTGTTCCCGGCCAACTTCTTTTAAGCTCGCAATCGTAAAATTTAAGACGCTGTAAATTTCAATTGATTAGATTAGTAGTAACATGAGAATTTGTGTGAATCTTTTTCCATATATTAAAGCTAAAACATAAATGGTTTTCTTCGGTTGATTGGTAATACGATATATAGCAGTTAATTGGTGGAATTAGCAGATCCATGAATTTTATTTTGATCCAATGAAAGAAAGGGTTTTTGTTAACATTAGGTTGGGCTTCTTAGTATGGTTTCGAGTTGTTGGGTTCAATTTAGAGTTTGTCACTTAGGGCATTAGGGCATACGTTGTGGGGTGCAAATTTGCGAAAATAGTTTACTTCCCAGTTTCAAATGCGAACATTGATTCATCATTAACACCCCTTAATCCTCTTTGTCTATTGTAATTTAGTAAATTTTGTTTTGGTAGTAATTCTAGAAATATACGCAGAAGCTAACACATATGGGGGACTTCCTTCGCTTAGGTGTTGTGCGGGGGATTTTTGGCTAATTATTCTTCCAAAATCAGCCGGACTTACACCACGCACTCGTTCCATTGGAACTTATCTTACATAAATCATACTGCAACGAGGTGGGGTAGGCCTTAGACCCCGAAAATTGAGCCTTGAACCTCACCGGTGAACTATTCTTTTATGACATTTGAAACATAGAATATTTGCATTAAATGCACAATTAGCAGTTGTTTCGGTATGGGGAAAGACATTGGTATGAAACCAATTTATACGATAGAAGTTGTTCATGAGAGAGGAAGATCATTAAAATTGTTGATATTTCTATTAATTATGGGTTTTCCACCATTGAAGTCAAGTTAATAACCAATTTCCACTTGTATTCTCTCTGTGTTGCTTTGTCTTTGTTTAGGCGCTTTAGGGTTGAAAACTTGTTTCTTGCATAATATGAAAGTTGCATGAAGCATGAGGGTTAGCTACATTTCATTGGATTAGTACGATGCGGAAATTCGAGTGGGGAAGAGTTAGTGTTGAATATGCATAATTCATGGTGGAGAGCGGGGAGAGAGGTGGGTAATTTAATATGAAAAAATTCGAGTAGGGGAGGGAAAATGAAGTTGTCATGGGTATCTTAATATGGAATTGGATACATCGTTATGGGTACTTGACTTTACTTTGTTATTTTTTAATTACTCTCTAGCATTTATAGATTTCACATATGGGCCCTTCTTTTTGCCCCGGAATGACGAGTTCAATGACCTTTAAAATCATATTACGAACTTTTTCATGCAGTGAATTCCATGACATTTCATACTAGGATGTTTCATATGTGTCCGGACTCGAGAACATAGATCTTAGTGGTTATTACAATCACAACACTCATGATTTGTTTAATAACCTATACAATGCATTAGGGATATAATAATGGATCCATCTTCGGATCTTTGAAAATTTAATTCAAATTTGAAAGTATCTTAGCATAGTGAGGTATGCATTACTTGTATAGACCTACAAAACCAAACTTTTAATACTTTCCATCAGCGAGTTTGTTGGGAACATGATTTTGTGACTTTTAGCATAGCATTTACATGGGATAAAGGGTATGATAATGGATCCCTCTCTGTGTCTACGAAAATTCAGTTCAAAGTAACTTTTCAAAGTGAAGCGAGGCATACATTTACTTGTATAGGGCTAGAAATCCAAATTGTTGACACTTTCCATCACTTAGGAGAGGTTTGTCGAAGTTTCGGTATAACGTTTTGAGAATCACTTTACCTCGGCGAAAAGAGAAATTGTTTGCATACGTGATGCGAATATGGAGTGGAATAATTATAATTTTTTCCTAGTAAGCTCTCATGGTTATGTATTTATGCTTGGATGAAATACAAAATGAATGCTTTCTTTTGACTTTATTAAAGATTATTTTATAAACAATATAAAGCTATTTTGTTTCAAATTGGTTCCGGAGTTTTTTTCCTACCAAGATAGACCTTAAACCCATACGAAACAAATAATAAGCCCGAAATTATTTCCTAAAGAGGCGAAAAAACTCAATGATAGCCGGGGTGTGATAGAGACAACATAGAGTTTCATGGTTTGAAACTTAGATTTAAATTTTACACATAAGTGAATTTGGGTCTCTGTCGGTTGAATGTGTCAAAATGTGGCCATTTATTATGCTTTGACCATCCGGAGTGGTGTGAGAATGCACCTTTGGAAGCAACTTATTCCCCTTAAATCCATACAATTCTGTTTTAGGTGTTGGCGATGAAGTTGCACCGATTTGAATATTCTCAACCTGGTTTACTAGGGATAGTCTAGGACACCTTGGATATGCCATGTTTACATGATTTTAATATATGTTGAATGCATTTTGTTTAGGAATCGATACTATCATGTTGTCGATATTTGTACATTTTCATTTGAAATGTGAAAATCCTAAATTGAAATTCACTGAAAAATCCTTGCTGTGGCCATCGAGTGAAGTAAATTATTTGTTGAAATATTTGTATACGAGAAATATGAGCTATATTCATATTTAGATTCTTGATCAAGGTGTTGTTGGGATATTGTCACTCAATAATTGCGACTAAACTTAGGAATGATATTTTAAAATTTGGAGTAAATATTTTATTGTGCTTGTTATTGGCATTAGGACGCCTTTGTGATAGCCAACTTGTTTAATCATAGAACTAATCACGTGATTGGGGATATCAATCCATGGTTATGCGATGAAGCCTTGGTAATTTTTCTTGGGTAGAATATTGATCCGGATGGATATTGGTGACACAGACTATTCACTTGGGGCCCCACCATTGTCTCTTTCGAGTTTTTAGTTTTGGCACAACTTACTATTTTTAGCGGATTTTTAGGGTCCTAAACTTGGAGATATTTTGAGGCCCTAGCGACATTTTTTGGGAAAATCGGGAGCAACATGGGTGCATGGAGCGATGTTTCTCACAAGGTATGGTTCGCGTCAAACGAGAGATCGTATGCGAAGTTACATCCCTAGGAAGTTGAAACACCAATTTACCCAAATGGGGCCCATAGTTTTGGTGCTTCATCTCCTAGGGTTATGGTTTTGAGATGTTTAGGGTTTTCCATTGTTTCTAAATAATAAATAGGCAGCGAGCTTCATTGTAACTCGGTTAAAGGCCTATAGCGCACATCTCTTCTCGGAGATAAGCTACCAACGCCACAGCTAGTTTATTTCCATTCGTACGTAAGAAAATTTCGGTTCTTTGATATTAATTAAATGAAGTGTTATTTCCGGCTGCATCTTTGTATTTATGGTTACATGTGTAGTTTTTTTCATTCACATAAATGCGAATCAATGGTATCGGAAGCGGTCTCATTTTTCTTAATCTTTCTTTGCATGTCCCCAATGAGAGGTCGGGGTATAAGGATTTACGGCTCGTCTGGTTTGAACCTTTGCAAGATCGACCTCGCAAACCTCAACGGCACTTAATGGGGGACAAAAAAAAGATGAGGGAACGGAGATCCTATCAAAATATTGCTCAAGGAGGCCCTCAAAAAACAAAGGAATGTGATGATGGATAACTTTGCCAAGATCCTTCAACGGCCTCAGAGCGGCACATCCATGCGGCCAGCATTGGAGGCGTGACTCCCTTTAGGGTACAAGTAAACTTTTACATTCCCATATTTGAGGGTCAAATAGATGAAGATGTCGTAGATAGATGTTTGAATCTATTAGAAGGATATTTCTCGGTTCATGACTTTTTCAGCGGGAAGATTATTTTTGCACTCCTCGAAGCTAACCCCCGTATCGAAGGGTGGTGGAAACCTATTGTGAGAAAAAGGAAGAGACATAATCCTCTGTTCTCGATTTAACACTTGGAATTCTTTCCAGATTCCATCGGAATAATATTATCCCATGGGGAGCTGAGGATAAGTACATACAATGGAACATGTTGCGGCAACAAAGGGACCAAGATGTACATGGTGATGAATCTGTTCATACCACCTTGCACACAAAGTTGGGTATCAAATATTCGAAGAAACATTTGGTGCTAAAGTATCATAGTTGTACGCACGGAGATACATTCAAGAGGAAATGGAGTTCCTCGACATCTCCTCATTTGGCCCCTTGACATACGGTATCTTTGCGGAGATTGAGCAAAAATTAAAACAAAAGAAGCGATACTTTGGATGTGAATCAAAACCAAGGGAAAGGTGCCCCCAAACCACGAGAACAAAGGAAAAATCCAAGGCGTGGTGACCCAAGACAACTGCCAAAGCCACGAAGCAAAGAACAACAGCGAAGCCAAAGAAGGACATGGGAAAGTGGTGTGAATTCCATAAGAACTCCACTTACAACACGAGTGAGAGTCGGGCCAAGTAGTCATTGGTGGCGAGATGAGGGGCTTGAATCAGATGCATGCTCCAACTACGAATCATAACTTTGATGGGGAATGACGAGAGGGGAAACATATTATTGATTTAGATCCCAACACGCATCCGCCACTACGATGATCGGGAAGGAGGAACTAGAAGATCCGGAAGGAGGCATAGCGTCTCTTCCACTCCCGAGATGTTGGTAAAGGGTTCCCCACCATTCATAGTCGACGATGGGAGATAAAATAACCTCATTTCAATAGATTTTGTAAAGCGGTTAGGCTTGTGGACCACAACGCACCCACAACCATACACCATCGGGTGGCTTCACCGAGGACGGGATCTCCACGTCGGCCAATAGTCTTAGCCTTCCCTATAGCATTAAGCCCTTCATAGATGAGGTATTGTATGGAATTATTCATATTCATGTTTTTGATGTATTAGGCCAACCATACTTGTGGAAGCGACATGTTGTGTATGAGTCTCGGCTTCGCACCATTATTGTTACTTTGGGAAATAAGTTTTACGGATACCAAAGGTACCACCACCTCCAACTATCTCTTTAGTTCTTGCAAAACGATGTAGTAAGCTCATTTTAGAAACCGGAAATTTTTTCACAGTGATCCACCCCCGAGAAGAAAGAAGATTGTGGCCACGAACTCCAAGCTTGCTCCTGCGCGACAAAAACAAATGCACGAGTTTGTGGAGGAGTAGGAGGACATCTTCACCTCACCCATAGGGATGCCTTTGCCTTGTCGGGTGACACCCCGCTGACGACCCCGGAGTGCGCCGCTACCCAATGGACCAATCTATAGGCACTATGTTCTATAGAATGATGAAATCAGAGGCCAGGATTAGAATACGCGCGAGAAGGTCACATCCGGCCAAGTTTATCACCCTTGGGAGCCCAATCGTGTTGGTACGAAGAAATATGGGACTTGGAGACTCTGTATTGACTATCGGAGTCTTGAAAAATATCATTTACGGGGCAGGTACCCCGGTCACGAAATTGATGACTTCTAGACCAACTCAAAGGGGAAAAATATTTCAGCAAGATCGACTTGAAGTCTGGTATGCGGTACCAATTGAACCCTCGATGTGTGGAATACGTCTTGAGACGATGAGGGCCTTTTCGAATGTATCGTCGTACCTTTCGGGTTGACGAATGCTCACAACCTTCATGAGGTTGATGGATGACATCTTGTGTCCATTCACCAAATCATTTGTAGTGGTGTACTTGGATGACATTCGATCTTCGAAAGTGAGACTTGGGAAGAGCACCTCCGCCCACATCCGGCCCGCTCAAACACTACGGCAACACAAGTTGTGCCAATTTGGAGAATTGCACTTTTGGCATGACCCGGGTTCGATATTTGGGATATATTATTGATGAAATGGGAGTGCGTGTGGATCCGGCCAAGATCCAAGTCATTCGGGGTGGCCGGCCCCAACCACTCTAACGAGCTTCGAAAATTTACGGGTCTTGCTAATTTCTACCATAGGTTCGTGTTGGGATTTTCTCATATCACTTGGCCCTTGAGTCGAGTCACCGAGGAGGAGTGAAAGCAAAATTATTTTTTTTGAGGTCGAATCTCAATAAGCCATTCGTAGGTGAAACATCACCTACGGTATGCCCCGGTGCTTACATTACCATACTTGCAACAACAGTCAATTGAGATCGAGACGGATGCCTCTAACTATGCTATTGGGACGGTTGTTCCCGTAGGGGCATCAGTGGCATATCACGGTGAGACATTGTCGAACGCGGTTCACAAGTATCCCACTTATGACGAAGAAATGTATTCCATTGTGCAAGCTTGTCGACAATGGAAGCATTACATTTTGGGGAAGGAAACGATCATCCACACAAATCGTTGACCCCTGCCGGTTCATACGGACACGAGGGAAGTTGCGAGAATGATCACCATCGGAAAGTGGTCGGCTATGCACCCAAAAATTTCATTTGAACATCATGTACCGAAGGGTAGCACCAATAATGTTGGGGGCTACCTCGGCCAACCACCGTCGTGACCATAACCACGTTCTCAGCTCTTGTACTTGGGCACGAGACTTACGATAGCTTATCTCTGAGCAATCTAGAATTTAGCAACGCATACAAGGCACTCTTGGGGGGTATGCAAGTTCCAAATTTTCACCTCCAAGGTCTGCTTGTTATTTCACACAGGACACATTTGTGTTCCTTGAGGAGCATGCGAATGATATGGGAAGCAAACTACGGTCGAGTCGTTGGGAATTTTGGGTTCGAGAAAATAGTGGCGATGCTGGCCAAGTATTTCTATTAGTAGAACCTTCGACGGGATGTCACTAAGTACATCCAAATCTGCCTTGCTTGCGCCATTTCCAAATCGACCATCAGAAAGCGAGCCTCTATGTACACTTACACACCTACCCCTAGTCAAACTTTGGAATCCATCTCCATGGATTACATGTCGAGTCTTCCTTCTACTAAGCATGTAAATAGCTTTGTTTTCATGGTCGTCGACGAATTCTCGAAGATGGCTGGCATCTGCAAGAGAATATCACGGTAGAAGCCATTGGTAAACTCTTCTTTGAATGAGTGTGGGTGCACTTTGGGATCCCACGGAGTCTATCATATCGAATCTCGACAACATGTTCCTCAACACATTTTGGTCCAAATTCTGGTCAATGTTGGACACCCAGGCGCTCATGAAGTCCTGACTTTCCATCCCCAAGGCGGTGGCCACACGAGAGGTCATCAACGGATGATTGTACACATTACGTGCATGTACAATTCAAAGCATCCACGCATATGGGATGATATCCTCCCCTATGTACAACGAGTTATAAGCAAGCTCTCCTGACTCAACGGGCCATAGACCCTTTTAGGTGGGCTTGGATTCCGACCACTATGTCCCATTGATGTAGCCATGCCATTTGTGGCGACTTAGGCCAATTCGGCTCATGTCCAATGCAGGCGACAAAGCAAACAACTTCATGAGCACATTCAACACATCTTCCAACGAGTTCATGACATATTGGACGAGAGTAAATTCTAAGTACGATCGATGACATGATCGACATCGGGTGCCACACGACTTCCGAGGTGGGCGACAAAGTGTGGCTACATTTGCGGAAGGAGCGCCTCCTGGGACCCCACGCAGCTTCGCCTACTCGATATGGGCCATACACCATCACCGATACTATGGAGATATGCCTTCGAGCTCGGTATTCCCACCATTCCTTGGTACGCACCAAATATTCAATGTAAGAGGCACATAGTCCCTGTTATCTCTACGGGCACCTCGACATTGCGAAGAAATCACACCAAAAGAGTTAAACCTAGACTACACGGAGCAGAAACCACGGAGTGTATCCTTGGATATGCAAATCAAGAACACTCACAGTCGAAGATCCAAAAACTGTATCGGGTTGTCGAAAGGCGGCCAACTCCTACACTAAGGCAAGTGGTTCACCCGAGGACCAAATTTAGTAGAAGTTTTCTCATCTCATGGAGGAACTCAACGTAATGGGTACCATTGCTTCCTAAGGGGGAGGAATCGGGTGGATGCGGTGGCCACCCGCCTATTACTGGGGCCCCACCATTTTCTCTTTCATTTTTTTAGTTTCGGGACGACTTACTATTTTTAGCAATTTTGAGGTCTGAACTTCAAAGGCGTTTGAGGCCCCAAACGACATTTTTGGAAAGCGGGAGTAACATGGGCCCATGGAGTGATGTTTCTCACATCAAAAGTTTTATTCCTCAAATATATCTTCCCAATAGAGGTATGTTTCACCTCAAACGGAGATCGTATGCAAAGTTATGTCCTAGGGAAGTTGAAACACCAATTTACCTAAAGTGAGCTCATAGTTTTGGCGCTTCATCTCCTGGGGTTAGGGATTTTGGATGTTCATAGTTTTCCATTGTTTCTAAATAATAAATGGGCCCTCAAACCTCATTGTAACTCGGTTGGAGGCCTATAGCTGCCACATCTCTTCTCGGAGATAAGGAAATTTACCGATTGCCCTAGCTATTTATTTCCATTTTATCCCTATCGCGATTTAGTTCTTTGATAATAACGAAATGAAGTTTTATTTTACTACATTTGCATCTTTGTATTTATGGTTACATGTATATTTTTTTGCATTCTTGCATAAATCTTAATCAAAGATTCCCCCATTGTTGAATGATGGTATAGTTTATTGAATAGTGAACTCTCTTTAAGTATATGTATCTAGAGGTACTACAAAACATTAGTCAAGGAGATAGAAGTGGATTCCCCATGCTTACATTGGACATAGTTAGACTAGGTATTATAATTTTAATTACGTTTTCACTCTGTTTTCCAACTTCATCATATATATTTCATGGGAGCCTTGGTCACATGTGATCACCCACCTAAATATGTATTTTATAATTATATGAGACTTGGTTAAAGAAGATCGATCTCCACCAATGTTGTACGTCTATAAATAGATATTCCAATGAAGAGTGTACCATAGGTGCACCTTGCAACAATATCATCTTTTACTTTCACCCTTGCTCGGTTCTTGGGTTTCTCTCTTTCTTATATGCAATTATGCACATTGCCAATATGTGCCTTTGATATAAAGGTCTCTTTAGTGCTTTCCAATTTCAAACTTATTGGGAGTTTTCTTGCTTGGAATTATCCTTGAGCTTCCCACTCCAAGTGGTTAGAGCAATTTATAGGCTTGTTAATACAACCAATTCTTATATTAGACCATTAACAACATGCATCATATTTTTTCCAGGTTTTCTCATCTTTTTTCAATATCAGTTTCAGTTTTATTTTGCAGTTTTCTTATATTTCAACTGCTGCAATACAGCAAAATTTTGTAGATCATTGATGTACAGCGCACCATTCTATGTTTTTTATACTTATTGTTAGTTTTTTTTCCATTTCACTTATTAACCTATAGAAAAGGATCCATTATATTGATTAAACAAGTGGTATAAAGGATATTCCATTGATTTCCTGCCAGTCCATTCTACTGATCAATTATTCTAGGTGATTTAACGCCGAAATTTATTTTTCACTGACTATTTCCATGCATGTAAACTCAATCATTGGCCACCTAAAATTCATGGCCAATTTGGTGGCTTATTAGTGGTGGCTCTGAACACTCTGAAATCATAACTCCTTAGTCGATCTCATGAAATGTTACTTGCAGTGATTCCAAATTGTTTTGACAATTGTTCATCTAGGAAAATTAAAGGAATTTGCACCTATGATTAAATCATAAATCATTAGGGACTTAGATGTTGTGTATATGTGAATTTTTCTATCCTATGCTTGAAAACTACCTCATAAGGAGTTTCTCCTTCATTTTCCTTGCAAGCCACATTTTAGTGTTAAAACCATCCTTGGAGCATGGTACATTAATTAGCCCAAATCCTCCATCTTCTCTATGTAGGGTGTAAATGTCACTAGTAAATGACTAGTTGCCTTCCTCCCTCACTTTTATCATGGAAAGTGATAGAGGATATGTTTCAACTTCTTATAACCAATTCATCGAGGAAAGATAAGTAAAATAATCACTAGTAGCTAAAGCGAGTTTCCTTCCTCCTCACTTTTATCATGGAAAATGATAGAGGAAATGTTTCAACTTCTTATAATCAATTATTTACAACTTAAGGAGAGTGTTTTTGTAAAGGATGATTAAAGTTATTTTAATACTTTTTGTTGTTTTGTTTAAAGCTTTCAAGTGTTCATTAGGTGATTTGGAGATATGAATTAATTTAGTGGAAATCTTTATATATTTTACATTTGAATGATGTTCTTTGTTTTACGGATGATGAATCATGATGTTATTGTTTCGTGTATAATGATTTATTTTTTATTTTGGGCTTGGGCCTTGGCATAACATTTTAATAAAAAATTTCTTAATGGTTTTTGTGAACATTAAGCTTATTTTACTTTAAAGCTACTTACAAATCTAGTATGTCTCAAACTCTTGGAAACTATTGATGCGGGTTTAGATCGATTTGAAATTTTACTTGGAATATTTAGTGAGATGTCAAAATATAATCTTGGAAGAAACTATCAAGGAAAATGGATGTATTATCATACTTTAGAAAGCCTCAATCCAATAATACACATTCTCTTCATGCTTCGAGCTCCTTTGAAACGATATGTTGCGAGAGAGATGTTAACTCTTGTGAAAAATGCATCGATATCCATATCATGGATGAAAGAATAGGTTCCTCGAGTGATCGGGGTGAGATAAATGTAGTTTCAACGAAATTAGTGATGAGAATGTTAAATATTTTTCCTTGGAAGGTGACACAAACCATTCACGGAAAACGAAAAAATCGATGGACCATAGGGAGAAAATTCCAAGATGATTGGGTATCGAAGTTTTTTTTTCCATTTATTGAAGAAAAAAAATCCTACGAATAACGATTTATGAGAAGTTAGATGTATTGTGTGTAGGCTAAGGAAAAGTTGCAAGGTAGTGAAATTTGAGATGAAGCTAGATACGGTACAAAAGCATGCACGGAAGGTGTATGAAAAGAAAATTGTAAATGGTGAAGTGAAATATATTGTCGAATGGAAATATTTTTGAGGAATTTGAACATATCCAATGTGTGGAAGAATACAATAAATATTTAAAAAGTAAGAGGAAACTTGAGGCAAGTCGAGGAACCATCATATCTAAATTTGAAAGACAATGGAATGAAGTTTGTTATCCAAGACGATAAAATTGAGCACTATGTTTCACATCTTATGTAAAGGTTGTCCTATGATAGATTATCCGGATCACATGAAATTTATATCTTTTCTTCACGTGCCAAAATTTCCATCTTCCTCATTGGTCCCTAACCGATGGTTGGGAATGGGAAAGATATCTAGCTCAAGTAGAAAATGATGATTTGAAACGGGATATTGAAAATGCTAGGTTTTTGGCATTGTCTTGGATGATGTTATGGCTATAGATAATACTTCATGGATGCAAGCGAAATTTATATGGTTAATGACCATATTAGGCATTCCTATCTACTTGGGATTAAAAATTTGAGAGAGACTTCTACGGCGAGAAATATTTATGAACTTGTTCTTAATAGTTTGAAGGAAAGTGGTATGGATCATTTAATGATTGCAAAAATTTGGTATGTGTTGGAGCCGGATGGAGCATCGGTAATGCAAGGAAAAAGGAATGGTATTTGTGTTAGACAACAACTATCATCTTCACCATATATGCTTAATAAATTGTATGGCTCATAGGATGAATCTTTCATTTAAAATAGTAAGCAAGTTTCCATCGAGTTCAAAAAGTTGAAAATCTTGTATGTGAGACTCATGCACACTTTTCTTGTAGTCCCAAATGATATTTAGATTTTCAAAAATTTCAAAATGGTGTTACGGATGGAAAAAAACTACTAAAATATGTTGATATAAGATGGATCTCATTAAATGGACCAGCTCAAAGAATATTTAGTGAGTTCAAATATTTGGTAGGGTTGATGTATGAAAATGTCGCTACAATGTAGACAAAGCTCGAGATTTTATTTTTTAGACTATTTGGTATAGAAACATTATTGATATTGGGTGGAATTATTCCTATGCTACATGAAATGAATGTCCTCGTGAAAATTTCTCGAATCCTGTGATGTATATATTTCGAATACACAAATGTGAGAAATTCGGCTGCCTTGCATTGGATAATTTGTATATGATGTCGAACTCTTTTATCGGTCGGAGTTTTAGTTGGACTAAGATAATCAATATAGAAAATGCGAAATTTTTTGATGTTTGATGAAAAAGGGATACTATGTATTGCAATGCATGGGTATATGGTCCCCCTTCATTATATTAGTAAGACAAGATGAATCAACAGATTGCCTAGTGTCAAGAGACCAATTTGATAATATTGTGATTTCAATGATACAAAATTTGATAGAAATTGCAAGATCTTGTCATAAAAAAAAAATGAGAATGATTTCCTCGAGATGAATTGTTGGAGTCAATGTGTGTGGTATACCCTCCATATTGGAGCAGTTGTCATTTTCCAAGAAATTTAAAGCCGATTTTCAAAAGAGATTAAAATTTTTAGTACACCACTTTTGCGAGGAAGTCTCGATCACTAGTAAATTTGGCCCAATTTCAGAAGCGGCAACTTCGTCGCTATTCGAACACATAGTAGTCACAAGAGCGACGAGTTCGAGAGGATGGAAAAAACGTGGTTCATCATAATGTCGCAATTCGACGCCTTGAAAGAGTGTCGCAATACGAGCCGCCTTTTTCGTCACTTCCCGAGCAAGCGTCGCTCTTCGACGTTTTGAGCCGTCGCTCTTAGACGTTTGCCTTAGTGTCCCGCAATTTCGACGAAATGTGGTCGAAGCGTTTTGAACGTCGCTCTTGAAACGTCTTTATCTTGTCACTCCTTCGACGTTTCCAAGCGTCGCCGATTCGACGCCCTACAAAATTGTCACAAGACCAACGCATTGCAAAAGTGTCGAAAGACGAAGCGCTTTCCGGAAACGTCATGTCTAGAGCAACGAAGAGCGTCGCAATTCGACGAAATGTGGTCGACGTTTTGAACGTCGCTCTTAGATGTCTTTATACGCTGTCACTCTTGACGTTTCTAAATTGTCCTTTCGCGCGTGAAAAGTGTCGCAAGACCTACGGTTGAAGCGTCTGTCTGAAGCACTTTCCCAAATGCACTCGCAATACGTGCCAATAAGAGCGTCACAATATCCTTGACGGACATCGCAAAATCGACGAAAGTGGAAATCGTTTAAAACGTCGGAAGGCAGAAGCGCTTGAAAACGATTGGTAGCACCTTGACGGAGTTCAATTTAAAAAAAAAAAATGAAACTTTAAAACGGGATAGTAAATCTCCAATATTTGTTATGAATTGTGGGCGTTCCAATTGTTATGAACATAATTCGGCGCGAAATATTAGCCTGCCTCATTGAACCTTAGTTAGGACAACAATAGTCGACGCATATACGCGTGGGGCACAGCGCTAGCCGGCCTTTTTTCACATCCAACGGTGGATAATACGTCGCTACGGCCTTGACGATCAACGATCCAAGCGGATATCGCACGAGTTAGTTGCACGATCGTTAACTCGCGGTGAGGTGGGTTTTAAAAACCACTCACGGCCACGTGTCGGCCTATGACATTGATCGCGTCCAAATGGGGAATGCGCACGGTACGAGGCGATTGACGATATGCGGAATCCCGTCTTTCTTGTGCGGTCCTCAAGGTTACGACTACTCTTACTCCGGAGTTCGTGTTCTTACCAACGCCTTACTTCCATTGAAATTTGCCTCGTTGTTCATCCTTCGCGCAGCCATACCAAACGGGCTCGGAGCACGACCATTTCGAGAGACACGATGCATTACACTTATGCCCGGTTTATCTCTTATGGTTGAGCAAGGTTAGTATCAACTGCGCAAATCGATACTAGGTCCTTGGTTCATTCAATCGCCTACACATTCACAACACTCATTACGAGGTTTTACCTAGCTCACGAAGGTTCGAGCACGACATCTCATTACTCTACCACGGGGGCACGAATTTCATTAACTAATTCACCCTCTGTTCACACAACTAATTATAGAGAAATTCCCCAAGCTTGTTTGACACGGTTATACGCAAATTCACCGATGCTCATAAGTCTGAGTCATTAGCTCGTGTTCCATAGGAGCACAGCCGATCTATATGCACATAACCTCATCACGGGGTTTCTTAATTACCACGGGATTTAAATTATCTTTCACCGGGATGCGTACATATATTCACACACGGAAAAATTACTCAATCAACGCACATATAATACTAGCGAGATTCCTTATATAAATTAAATTTCTTACGGTCTCCTGGTCCTCGGCCGAGATCTTGGATACAATGGCCTCCCTCTTCCCTATGCGGCTCTATGTAGTTCTCTTTGCGGGTCTTCGCTGCGGGTCTATCGACTGTTTGTCACGGAGGTTTATTTTTATATCAATTACGATGAATCGATTCGTATTTCTTGATGACTCACAAACTCTTCAAATTCCTAACTTTGAGACTAACGCTCGACGAGACGAGACGGAATCCTATAATTAGCTTAACTTTTGAAGCCGACTATCTTCGGAGTGCCCATTAATCATTCGAGTTACTTTTCTCCCCAAAAATTAACTAAATTAGCTCAACTATGGATAATTTCATAGGGAAATAAAACATGAGACCCCCCTTTACATTTATTTATGTACAAAACTTGTCTTGGGCCTATGCCTATCGAGATAACATAGTGAGGGGCTAAATTTCTAGAGCGTCCATGCATACGTAACATCTTCGAAGCATTTTCATGTGGTTTAACGCTACCCTTGTCACTCAAATTGATAGTAGATTAAAGATGACGAGAGATGTTTTCGACGTAACGAGAGCCATTTCAAGTTTCATTGGAAACATTATTTAGAAACAGTTTGTGAAATCAATCTTCATACCGAAGTAGCATATATTCGATTTCACAATGACCTAATGTCATCATGTACTCAACGAGTCAATTTTTGCGAGTGTCATACAACCTCAAGCCTCAAACATCTTTACAAGTGAAAATTTCGAGTCCAGATTTAGAACAAACTGTTGGGAATTTCTCGAAATCAAGTTACATTCTAATGCTCATTTAATATATAGATTAATATTACGAATCTATGATATTTACTATTGTTGCTAGTATTTTTTGTACTTGTGCCATACCCAACTCCACTAATAGTAGCAATGATGTTGAATCTACGATCGATCTCCATCCATGGGATTTTAATGGCCCTTAGATGTGAGATTCACATGAAAAATTGAATCATTTCATAGAATGACTCCTTTGCATATTACGCCTTTTAGCTATGGGCGAGTATCAATTTACGAATTGGCAGGCACTTGAATATAATCCTAATTACATCAAATTTCAAAATTTGAGTCTAACCCTAAGTCCATAAAATTTTGCAAAACCCACTTACGCAACACGGTCCCAGAGGGGTTAACATGCCTATGAAGTATTTAAACATTGTTGAGGGCTAAGAATAGTTGAACTTTGCCAACTAACCAAACTCACTTTTGACCACTTCTAGTAATTGTAGCTGTAGATGCTCTCATAAAGCTCTCACATGAGGTGGTCCAATAAAAAGGAAGGGGAGGCGGTTGCATGTTTCATTCCCTTTTTTTGTCGGTGAAAGCTTTCGAAGAATAAATCTCTTGAAGCATGGGCGATTTTGTTGTTGCCTGACACAACGATATAAATCCTGATATGTCATAGTTTACTATAAGCCTATATTGAGAGTGGGAAGCACTAAGTCCAAGGTAATTCCCCTCATCCCTTAAAATACACCTCTAAATATAACTAGAAATTTCAAATAGTTAGTAAAGGAAAAGTACAAAGATATAACAGATCTGTGTTGAACCAAAAACCTCTGCTTTCACAACAAAATTGGGATGGATAAAACTTAAAAACAATTATGGACATTGATAAAAAATTGTCTTATGCATACAAAATGAAAGAAGGATTGGCATACTACTATGTTTACAAATTTAAGAACAGGAAGAGTGAGTCTTCGGGAAACACAGTTTCATGTGGAGACCCTAGATCCTTGTACCCACAATATCTAGTGACTTATAAAATGATTGCCAAAACAATGCCTTTGCTATGCATGTAAGAACACCACCTGTATAACGAGGGAGATGTAATATTTTCTGAGAAGTAGATTTATACAGATTTGTCCAAGATTGTGTATTTATGGAAGATACAACTGATTTTGGCATGAAACATGTATCCAAGATTTCAATGTGTCTTATTTCAAAGCCCATTGATGATTTACTATGAAACCTAAACTTTCAAAAAAAAACGCATTGAAATCACAGGATCTCCATCACGAATATCATAAATATTAACTGTCTTTTGGGCACTGGCAGTAGATACCATAAGAAGCCCACATGGCCTGTACCACCAATGTTGATTCTCTAGCACAACATTTGCAAAGCCAAAATTTCTCCCCGAGACATCCCTCTCTGCAAAAACTAGAGAGATGGTACTGGACGTTGAAGTGAAGGCCTCTGATTCAGTATGGAATGCCATAATTTCTTTATTATAAAAGTCCCATGAACAGAAACCTGAGTCCAATGTACAACCTGCAGATGCTGCCACAACATATTTACCAGAGTGACCATCTGAACCAGCTGCTCTGATCAACCAGCAATCACCCCACATGTTTTGGGTAAGCCCATATGGAGCTTTATATTCAGCCTTCTCCTGGAGATTGGAAAATAACAATACTGAGTATTACTCATACATCAACTGCCCTTTATGTTAAGGGAAAATTTAAAGAGTGCATAAATATTCTTGAAATCCCAATCATAGTTTCTAGAAAATTTCAACAGTTTTTGAAATGAACTACATCCTATTTAAACTACATAAAATATTTAGGAAAATCATTTTTTTAAATAGAAATTGGTGAATTTTATTTCAAATATAGAAATTTAAACCATGAGAATAATCTAACCCCTAGGATTTTCCCTATTTCCAATAGAAAATCCCAAAATGTATAAATTATAACACCCATAAACACCAAAATTAAGTACAATAATTAAAACCTCCACATCTCTGAATTTGCTATATCGTGAAAAGAGAAGCATCCATCATCATGGGAAATAAAAACCAATTCTCCTTCTTATACAAACCAGCCTGTAGTAGATGTCCTATGGATGAGTTGAGTCAATCGATCACAGGAAACCTCTTCAGTTTCTTCAATATTGCCAAAATGCTCTGGCTTGTTTTCCTGATCATCATCAAAGTCCATATTTTCATCACATTGAATTAGTTGGGGTTCATTATGATCAGGTCCAGTGCCTATTGCAGAGCTCCGGACATCCAATCCAATATTGGAACTGCCATACCCGTTCCCATTAGAGATTGTAAATCCTGCTTCTGGCTTTAATTCGGTAAGTTAAAGAGCACTAGAACTAGATTCAGTTGATTTAGACTTGGTATAGTTGTCCTCTAATTTGTATTCTGATACAAAACTATACTTGTGCTTCAACGCAAACTGAAATTCTGTAGCAATGGGATCTTCATCTATGGGGCTTATGGATCTGCCCTCAAAAACATCTCGAATATCTGATTCATTTTCATTCAATTGATCATGAAAACCCACCCTCGTCTTCAGCACAAGAAGCTGAACTGAAGGCTGGTTTTTCAACAATTTATGGTGGGGGTAAAGCTTGTCTTCCAGATCTTGACTATTTAAGCGTTTAATTGGTTTTTTCAGAGACCTGACCATAGAATCAAATGAATCCTGTGAATCCTGCGAAATAATAAACGATAGTAAGGCCATTATTTATTGGTTTGAAATAATAAACAACATGCCACAAACCCACATAATTAGTAAATTATTTAAAGACAATAATTCCTACATATTAAAATATAAATTTATAACATACCAGCTCATACTCGAACATAACATCTGTATCAATATTCTTCTTCCGTATCTTCTTGATCTTCATCCAACTGATCGACATCTATATCAACATCTGATTCAGAAACGGTGTTGAAATGATCGACCATGTCATCATCATCATCAATTATGTCATTTTCAATAATATCCTCATCAACATCATCATCAATAATTGTTGCCTCATCTCCTATGCCTGGTTCATCTTCTAAGATATCTTCTTCATCTGTCCATGCATCTTCCTGCTCATCTGCCACCGCATCATCTTCTTCTTGATCAATATCATCTTCTTCCTCTACAGTATACTCTACTAGCCTTCCTCTTGGATCATATCTAATAGCAAATGACCATTCGTTCTCACCTGGAACCTCTGAGTAAAAGACTTGTTCGCATTGGCTTGGAAAAACATAGCGATATTTTCCTGCTTCAAACTGCAATGTTTTAACCATTGGAAATCCATTGTCATGTTGAATAATTGTTCTATCATCATCACGTACATTCATTCGTAGCCTATACCATTTGACGTCGAACAAAACTATTTTGAAGGAATTAAAGTCACACTCAACTATATCATCCAAGAACCTATAATATCTATTTTCAGATTCTTGAGGATGTCTATCACTCCTGGAGGAAACATTAGTGATCTGGAATACTACAGTTATCCCATTATCAGAAGTTTTCTTGTTATCATCCAATTGTTTAATGTGAAATTTACGACCATTGCACCACATAGCCTTGTGGTGTTTCAACTGCAATATGCCAAACATGAAAAATATGCATTCTCAATTAATAATTAATCATATAATTTACACAACATGAAAATTAATTGAAAAATCAAACTTGTTGTCACATTATAAATATAGTATAAAATAAGTAATGAATAAAATAGGTGAATTAATTTCTTACCTTTCTATCTTTCAAACCATATGCTAAATCGATTTCCCTGTCCGTAACGTTTCCATATCCAATACGATATGCTTCTCTAATCAATTCAGACAGTAGTTGCCATGATAACCTACCGTTGTTACATGCTTTACATGTTTCAATCCATTCACTCATCCACTCAAGATTGTTTGAAATGTATAAAAGTAGTGCCTCATAATCTTGAGCACCTGAATAAAAAAACAATAATTCACCAATATTAATAAATATTAATTATAACCATGGTAAATTATATTAATTAATAAACTATGAAAGAATAAGACCTAAATGAATATAATGATCATATACATGATGTAAAAAAATGAAACATTATATGTATTATACATAATAAATCTTTTACCTCTCACTTTCTTCATTCTAACTTTTCCCAACAGGTGCTCCACTTCAAAATTTTTGATGGATTTCACATCCCAAATGCAATCCACCGCCTTCATGGCTGCCGCAGCTAATATAGGAAGTTAATGAATAATATACACCATGGATTCATATACCACATATCCCTCCACCATAGAACCCGTAGGTCGTGCTCTTTGTCTAACCAAAGCCTTGAAGGATTTTAGGTGCCTCTCGACCATCCACATTGACCTTGAGTGTACTGGTCCACACATTTCAATCTCCTCAACTTGGTGTATCAAGTAGTGTTCTTGTGCATTGAAAAATATTGGAGGTAGATGATTTTGAATTTCACACATTAGCCGAGGAATTTCTCTCTTCCAATAATTTATTTCATCTTGATGGATTTCTTTCAATGACAACCATCTACAAATCATTACGCAAGGTTATTTCAAAGAAACATAATATATATTTCATTACAAGTAAATTAATACATCATTTCATCAAGTACAAAAATAAATTGTTGCAATTAGATTTTGCGTATAAATAAAAACTACTTACCTCATGTATTTACTAAGACCATATATAACTTGTTTGACATTGTTTTCAAAGTCGTTTGGGAGAGATACAGGTAGAACATACTATAACAATAAAAAATGAATCGTTATTGGTTTCCAAATTAAACAGAAAAAAGGAAAATTTAAAATATGTATTCAAGCAATAACATAAAAAAACGTATACCAAAAAAATTACCTTAACAAAGGTATGCCAATCATGTGTTTTCACTCCACTGAAGTCACCTTTCTTCGTTAAGATATTATTTATGTTTGAAGCAAAACCTGTTGGAAATTTAATTCTTCTAATGACCTCTTTTACATCATTGCTTTGTTGTTCTGTTAATAACCATGGAATATTATTATAATTTCAACCTCCATTGTTATTTGATCTGTCGATCACACTTTTCATTGCATGATTCGATTTCTCAATGTCAGCACAAATTTTGTCAATTTTATCTCTATCATGTGCACCATCTATGGTTCGCCATAACATTTCTATCACATTCTTCCCGACATGCATTGTATCAAAAAAATGAGCTATTTTTAGGTCCTCATAGTAGGGCAACCTCGCAAATTGAGAAGGATAAAATTTCATTCCAGGTGGAAGTACAATATTAGTACCTTCACCGCAACGATGAACTTGATATTATTGAATAAAATAAATCAGAACAATATTAATTATAAAATACAATAAAATAAATTCATTAGTTAAAAAAAAAATTCCAAACATTACATAAAAAAATTATATATATATATATATATATATATATATATATATACACAAATTACGTACCAGCTGCTTGATGATTATTAATTCTGTTATATTCCAACATCCACAACTGAGGTGTCATTCTTCGTGGTTTTAATCCAGTTTCTTCTTTATCATTGAAAAGATGTTTTTCAGTAGTACGATACTTATGGTTCCTAGGGAGGAAGTGCCTAAACTCATCAAACACCATCTTTTTTAAGTCTGCTGAATGACGATACTTCATCTTAGGGCCACAAACTAGACATGCAAATCTACCCTTTGTTTGAAGACCTGCAATAGATGGATCAATAACAATTAATATACTATGAGATCATTTTTAAAACATGCAATATGGTATATATAATTTAGATAATTATGTATTATATTACAGTGCAACGAAATATTACATACCACAAACATGTGTTAGTCCTGGGGCATCATGAATTGTCCATACAAGCATTCCACGACATTGAAATCTCTTCCGCTTGATTGGTTTAGTGATGTCATACATAGTGATGCCATGCCATAACTGTATTAGCTCATCGATAAGAGGCTCAATATATACATTCATATCTTTGACCTGGTACTTACCTAATTGTTCAAAATTAAGGTACATAATAATTACTACCATGATATATGTATATATAAGTAAGTAAATAAATAAAATATATATTTATGCAAACAACGAGAGAAATGAAAATGTTACATTTAAAGAAATAATGTATCAAATACCTGGAATAATCATAGTCAACATTATGTGCTCCCTCTTTATTGACATCCAAGGAGGAATGTTATTGTTGATAACGAAAATAGGCCACACTGAGTAAGTAGATCTAAGCTCTTCGAATGGATTAACACCATCAGCTGCCAATGAAAGCTTGACATTATGAGGTTCATTTTTAAAATCTACATATTTTTCCTCGATTTCTCTAAATGCAGAACCATCTGCAGGCATTCGAAGAACACCATCTCCACTTCTATTCTTTGAATGGTAATCCATAAATTGTGCTATGCTGTTACACCTGAACATTCGCTGCAAACGTGGAATTATGGGAATATGACGAAGAAACTTTTGAGGCACCTTTTTGGTTAGTTGATCTGTTCGATATCTACTGGTACCACATTTCGGACATTCTGTTTTCAACGCATGTTCTCCGTAATATATAATACGATCTTTAGGACATGCATCTATAGTGTTATATTCCATTCCAAAGTGTTTCATAATAGCACGTAGATCTCGATATGTTCGAGGTAAAGTATTTGGCGATGGTAACAAATATTCACCCAACAATCTACAACATAAACAAAAACTAGTGTCTTGTAAAGATTATTAATCATATATATATATATATATATATATATATATATATATATATACCAGTTCATTGAGAGTTGACCGCTACCAGTTAGACCGGTTCCAGTTTTAATAACTATGATATATCTATATATATATATATATATATATCATAGTTATTAAAACCGGAACCGGTGACCAGACCAATGGAGCTAATGAACCGGGTTTCGAACCGGAACCGGTCTAACCAGTAGCGGTCAACTCTCAATGAACCGGTTTAAAAAAAATACATTAACTAATTATTTTTTAACAAAAAAAAAACTATTTTTAAGATTTGCAACCATGATTCCAAGCCAATAGAGACAAAATATGAAAAGTTTGCTCATTTATATACCATGCAAAGGTGAATATATCAAAATGGCACCAAATGCAATACATATCATCGAAAAATACATAAGCAAACTTGTTGAAGTAATGTATCAGGTTTCTCTTATATTATTCATTGTGTTTTATTGCTGAGTTAATATTATAATATACAAACTGTCCCTGCTCAGATCTGTTGTCAATTCATTGTATCAGCCTTAAAGACAATTTTGGGTTCAGTATATATATATATATATCAGACCAGCATTTTGAAGATCTTGTATTCTTCATTATCTACGTTTGCTTGGCAATAAATTTCTAGAAAAACTTCTACAACACTTAGAGGTATTGAATTGGTTTATGAAACCCACTATTAGTGCTATTTGTAACAATTTGAGAGAGAATTACAACTTCAGCAGTCTACTCACAATGTGTTTGACGAAATTTATCACTGAAAAGATTCATTGAAACCCAAAAAAATCAGTGGCCAGTTTAGTGCATTTCCAAGCGAGAATTTTCTAGTGGTCAATTTATTATTGCCAGTCACATTTTCATTAGGTTGTATGTTGTTGTCCCTTGAGTGGCGTCAGACCATTTGCATCAGTGTTGATGCCATGATCAAATTTCTTGTATGTTGTGTGAAAGTTTTTGTATTTATGCTGCTGCTATGTGTGAGCAGAGAGAGAGGGTCTGACAGTTCCTAGCTGAGTGTGAAATAAGGTTGCTGCTGATTTTTTTGAGAACAGAAATTGTCATCAAGTACACTTGATGAGTTGCATGCTGCCAGGGATTTTATGCTAGCCAACCTTGTATTTATCAGTCATCATGTGTATTGTTGCTACTATAAGGTGTTGAGTATGAGTTATTAGACAAGTTTGTTGCTAGTATAATAGAGGAATTTTCAGCTCATGGAGGAGACACCGAGGAATTTGCAACTCATGGAGGAGCACCTAACCGGCCGGTTAAGTACGGAACTGGCCAGTTTATGCATAAACCGGCCGGTTCCTTACTTAACCGGCCGGTTAGGTCCGGTTAACCGGCCAAAACAGGTGAGAATAGGCTATTGATCGGGTTGCAAGGCCGGTTCCAACCGGCACCTGTCCTGACCGGCCGATTTTGAGAGAGAGATATATATTATTTTACACATTTATTATAGCTAAAAAAAGGGAAAATAATCAACATTTACATATATGCGATCATATATACATATTGCATACCATAGGAGTTGTGTCATACATCTGTTCGAAAAATTATTCATAACCTTTAAGTTCACCAGCAACAATATCAGAGAGCTGGTGAACTTAAAGGTTATGAATAATTTGTCGAACAGATGTATGACACAAATCCTAAGGTATGCAATATGTATATATGATCACATATATGTAAATGTTGATTATTTTCTCTTTTTTTAGTTGTAATAAATGTGTAAAATAATAACTTATATATAATTTATTATTTTACACATTTATTACAACTAAAAAAAGGGAAAATAATCAACATTTACATATATGTGATCATATATACATATTTCATACCTTAGGAGTTGTGTCATACATCTGTTCGACAAATTATTCATAACCTTTAAGTTCACCAGCAACAATGTAGCAGAGAGAAGAGTTGCATTTGATTGTTCAAAAAGTCGTTCAGTTGACCTTTCAATCAGAGGTACATCATAAATACCGTCACTGCTATCTCCACCATCATCATCTGACTCACCATACAAGTCTTGGAGCATTTGATTTGTCCCATCATTAATGTGAACTGTCTCATTACCGTCATCATTATCTACTCCATGGGATCATTAAAATTACCTTCATCATTCGCTTCATGTTCTTCACCTTGTACAACATCATTTCCAATACTAATATTTGCTGCAATATTCTCTTGTACTGGTGCAACATCATCTAATCTACTACTATTTTGCTGGGGAAGCTGGTTGATCATTTGCAAAAATTTGGGGGGCAACTGTGCCTTTATGAAAATTACAAACATTAATAATTAAACATTAGTGCACATATAAAAATATTAAAATAATATAAAATTTTACGATATAATCAAAATGAAGATAGATAATTAATTACCATGGGACGATAGTCATTCGATCCACCATCAATGTGCCCATATTTCCTACAATGCACTGTTGCTGTTGCTATTAAAACTCTAACATTATTTCTCATACAACATTTTTACAAGGCCAATAAACTCTGCCATCACCCCTTTCACCCTTTTGAATTGTTTTTCCAGCTCCAATGTTTTCTTCCATTGTTGCAAATTATCCTATAAAGAAAACAATAAATCTCTCTCAATGGTGTAGAAAACCCAAGACTTGTTGAACTCAATCGGAGCTCAATATATAAGCAAAAAGAAAATAAAAGTGGGCATTTTACAAATTGTGAGCTTTTTACAAAATGTGGGCTTTTTACAAAATTGTGGGCTTTTTACAAATTGTGGGATTTTTACAATTTGTGGGCTTTTTACAAAATTGTGGGCTTTTTACAAATTGTTTATATTTTTAATAAAATGTGGGCTTTTTACAAAATTGTGGGCTTTTTACAAATTGTGGGTTTTTTACAAAATTGTGAGCTTTTTACAAAATTGTGGGCTTTTTACAAATTGTGGGCTTTTTTTATTCTTAATGCATTTTCTGTAGAATACTAAACAGATTTGTCCAAAATTTGAGATGCAAACTGTAGTCTCTACTACGTTTGGAAAATTGGAGGTTTATAAAAGATAAATTGCGAACAGAATTGTACCACTATGATAAGAAGTTGTCAGAAGCATTCCTTCTGCTTCACAAACGTGGAACTACCTTAAGAATGCTTATGGTTGATATAAATATTAGAGCATTTCAGTTAAGTGTATTAGTTATGCTAAAATACTGAATAATAGCTTGAGAGTGCTCTTGAGATATTGTACAAATGCACCAAATTAAATTTGTACCATTACTAAAGATAAATGGCCAAAAATAGTCAATTTTGATATCGTGAAGTTATGTCTTTCTCAGTAGAAAACTGGGGATAGGATGGAAAATATGAGAGAACTAAGTTCCAAGGACTAAAAAACCAAGGCCAACATAGTTCTGCCTTGAATCAGAGACAAAAAAAAGCTACCCCAAAAAGTGTTTGAGAGCACCCATTGAAGCTCCTATATATAGCAGAGTCAACATTTTCCTATTGAACAAGTTTGTATAGTCAAAGCCACAGTAAGAGAAGATAGCCACGATCCTAAATGAGAACCAGAGCCAAAGCTAAGACAGGTCCACGTTTAGCAGAACAAGACAGCCATAGCAAAGGATTTGACCACAGAACCAGATCATGAGAGATAGCAAGATTCTTGCTTCCACTGTGGAAATGTAGAAACTGTACAAGGTCTTTGCTTCCAGTAGATTTCATTGTGATAGTAATTTCTATGGTGTTGTAAGCGCTCATTAGTAGAATCTTAAAGCCATTGTGGAATTCTTTTAACCTGGAGAGGGTTTTCTATGGTTATAAATCCTCATGTTCAAATTCCATTGTGGATTGGTTGTGTTTGATATTATGTTTTTACTGTCCGCAGTTGAATTTTCGCACAGAAAATTATCAATCTAAAGCGAAGAAATTTTGCGTTGTTTCTTTTGATTCCTATTGTGAATTATTTTGCTTAGAACTCTACTCGTTGTAATAGAGGTCTTGGGCATAAAACAGGGGACTTGGGTTTTTTGGAATCAAACTTCAGGTTAAGATGCTCATCTGAAGAATGGCACAGTGAGCCTTAGCATGGAGTTGGGAGTACCAATTTGAAGTGCAGGTAGGGCATTGTACAATAGACCAATTAGATTTCTGGACCCTAATACAAAAGTTTCTTCTTCTTTCAAAACGTGTTTCTCCTTTTCTGTAACCAATGTGGGTCTTGTTCTTGTTTCAATTGGGGATGGATGAGCATTTGTTATTGCTCCAGATGATCACACTCTGGGTAGCCCTAGAGGCTATTTGGGGGTGATGAGTCCAATAGGTCTCAATGAACTGTTGCCCTCGCTGGGGAATACTATTGCAGTGGAATTTGATACTATTTTGGATGTTGAATTCCACGATCCTAATGGAAACCAGTACCTTCAGCTCCAGTACTTGTTCACAAAAGAGGGTGCCATAGTCATTCATGCGTGCAGAGAGGGTGAATTGCAGGCATTGCAATAGGAGGTGTTGTTGTTGTTGCATTGGCCACTAGATTGTTTGTCTGGTTCTGTTACAAGCACAGAGTATTGAAAAGGACAGACAAATTTAGTTCAGATATTGTGAAATTGCCTCTGAAATTCACCTACAAAGAGCTCAACAATGCTTCATGCTGCACAAAGAATTTTTCTTGAGCGCTTCATTGTCGACAATGGGAGCCAAAAGAACCTCATTTCGACAGATGTCGTGAAGCGGTTGGGCTTGCCGACCACAGCTCACCCACATCCATACACCATCGGGTGGCTTCACCAAGGACGAGATCTCCGCGTCAGCCAGCAGTGCCGCCTTCGCTATAGCATCAAGCCCTTCACGGATGAGGTATTATGTGACGTTGCTCCTATTGATGTTTCTGATGTATTATTAGGACAACCATACTTGTGGAAGCGTCATGCTGTGTATGAGTCTCGACCTCGTGCTGTTATTATTACTTTGGGAAATAAGTTGTACAGTATACCAGAGGTACCACCTCCTACGACTATCTCTTTGGTTACTGCAAAACAATGTAGTAAGCTCATTTCCCAAACCAGGAAATTCGTTTTCCTGATGATCCGCCCCCAGGGCAAGAAGAAGACTATGGCCACGACCTCCAGAAAAGGCTCCTCTGCACGAAAACAACAAATGGATAAGGTTGTGGAGGAGTATGGGGACATTTTCACCTCACCCACAGGGGTTCCTCTACACTGTCAAGTCAAGCACCCGATTGATCTGACCCCAGGTGCGCCGCTACCCAACGGACCGATCTATCGGTGCTCTGTTTTGGAGAACAATGAAATCAAGAGGCAGATTTAGGAGCTGCTGCAGAAGGGTCACATCCGACCAAGTTCATAACCCTGTGGGAGCCCGATAATTTATTATTGTGAAATCATAGTTCTAAATTATCTCTTATTCTGTGAGCAATGTAATCTATTAATTGTAAGTAGATTCTATTAATTCAAACTGATTTTAGCATGAATGATGACAATTTATATATTAATTGGTTTTTAAGAGTATTTGTATTATGTAGGAGCACTGGAAAGATAAATCAGGACCTCATTTTCTGTTTTCCTTATTTTATTGGGCTGAACTGGAGAAAATTGAATATGAATAGTGAGTTAATTGTAAGATCAATGGGCCAAGGCCATACATCAACATTGACCACAGTGGGAAAGTATAAAAGCATGGATATTCATGCAAGTATAGTTATTAATGTAAGATCAAAGTTAACTCTTAGCTTCACTAAAGAAATAGAAGGCAAAGATCTAGCATCAACTGAAACTCACGTGAAAAAGTAGATGAAAAATGTACAATCATCCAATGGAGAGGTAATCTATAATTATCCAGTAAGACTCTTGGCTATGCCTTGAGACTAAACTAATTTTCAATATTTTTGAATAATCATCCATTGGAATTTAGTAGGAAAACCATAGTAAATCATTGTCCAATGGCCATGCAAAAATATATAAAAAATAATATTTGTTGGTTGTTTTTCAATAGGTAGACCATGATGGGACCACAGAGAAGGTGGGGGTGTTTTTTTAATCATGGAAGTGAGGTTTAGTAGATTGATAGTCAAGTTACCTTTCCCTATAAATTTTCTCGATCAAGTTATTCATTCATTGAACTTTGATTCATTCCCACTGTTTTGATACACAATCCAATCCAGTTGAGTCTTGAGTCTTCATTGAGAATGGCATTCATAGGTTGTCAAGAAAGAGGTTATCATGCACATGCACTCTTTTTTTCTTGGTATCTTTGTAACTATGTTCAGCCTGAGTTCTATATTTTTAAATTATCATAATAGTTCGTGATTATTAGGCTTTTATTTTGTCTTTTAAGAATTTTAATTTAATTATTATTAATCATTAAATTTAAATATATATATATATATATATATATATATATATATATATATTTATTTATTTATTTATTTATTATAGTTATTAAACTTTCAATAGAATTATTAAACTTTCAATGGTACATCAACTTTCATACATGAGAAAATAGATACTGACAAATGGTACATCATGGCCTGATTAATTTCGCTCAGCAATTTCAAATGGTATAACATTTAGTCAATAGTAATCATTAATTTTTGCACACAGAGACTAATTTCTCTGGAAGCCTGAGATTTCTTTGGCTTGTTATTCTTATAACTACATAGACATAATTAATAGAGAGATTGAGGATAGAAAAAAATCTAGCGCTTAGTCTCCACTACTCAACATGATTTTGTGAGAAATAATACATAGATTGATTTCTCTGAGTGCCTTAGCATTCTTTGGCTCATTTTTTTAATCACAACAACAATAAAAAAATGCACTGAGGATTTGTTCTTAGTCCGATTATGCAATTTTTATAAGACAGATTATGCAATATTAATAATAAACATAAATTTATTGCAATTTAGGGAAAGCTCGTTCATGTTTCTTTCTTTATATTGGAAGGTTACTTGATTTTTGAAGTAATTTTTAGTAGATCATAGCATATATTGAGGAAATATTAGTTTGACAAGAATCAATTATTTCTCTTGAAACTTTAGGTATTAAAAGTCCATGACATAGATATATCACACTCCAAAATCCAAAGAAAATGGAAGAGCGTTCAATTTTTTTAATCAAACTTTTATTGGTGAAGCGTTAATTTATTACGAGAACGTCATTAATGTAGTGCAAAATTTTAAACGTAACATTTATTGACTAGAAAAATAATGACCAAAACGTCAAAAAAAATTGTGTGACAGGTAAAGAGAAATCAAAATTCCAACCCTACCTGCCACTTGTTGGTGAGTGGAGGTTAGTCACTTTTCATTTACAGCTTACTAGGTTACTCATGTTACCAATATTTTCACATGGCTCACTTTTAGGTGACTACTTATTATACTTCTTATTTATAAAGAACAATTGGTAGATAATTGTATATATTATTTGAAATCTATAACAAATCTAGGCAACAAAATTACAACAAATAGAAAATTATGCAAAAAATTCACCAGGGCACTACTAATGTGTGGATACCCTATCATTTCTTAGATCCTCATAACTTACCAACACCTACTATATTGGTATACATATAATATGGCATTTACCTGAAGTATTTCATATGTATCTAGAAGTAAATAAGTTGTATGACAATTGTTATGGCAGATATAAGATGTGTATTATAGTTTATATTTCAATTTTTCTTAAGTAGCATGCATGTGCGGTTCATATAGTGACTACAATTACCAAATATATTTCAATGAAGATGTGAAGATGATCTCTCATTAGGTCCTAATTACTTAAAGCATCATTAATTAGCTTTCCAAATGAATAAAATATGTTAACAAATTAGTAAAAAATAGGAAAACAAATCATGCTTTAAAAAAATATGGCACAATGAGTCACACTCTGAGATTTATTTAATTACTCATCAAGTGTTGCTACAACATATATATGATCACCATTACCATAGAAATGGGACATGTGACCATCATTTTGGTTTCTCCAATGATATTCCACATCATGAGCATTGTTTAGGGTTGATTGTGTTGATTTTTTTAAACAAATCATTTATACATTTTTATGGAAATTATAGACACAATTTATAATCACATTACAAGATCATGATGTATGGATATTCCTTATCATTTCTTAGATACTCACAACTTACCAACACCTAATCGATTGATATACACATCATATAGAATTTACCCCTAGAATGCCACATGTATCCTAAAACAAATTAGTTGTATGGCAATTGTTATGGTGCATATATGATGTGTATTACAGTTTATCTTATAATTTTGTTGAAGTAGCATACAACAATTTACATAGTGATATGAGAAACACTCTCTAGAGTATACATCGATTTTGTACACATGGCTTTTCAGTTTCTTTTTAAGATATATCATTGGTGATGCTCACATGATTATATAATGAACCATTAAGTTGAACTATGAAATTATTCCTCACAACACACACACACATATTGATGAATTAATAATTTTTCTCATATAATTTTTTTAATCTATTTTGAAAAAAAAAAAAAAATTATATATAATTATTTCTAAGAAGAAAAAGAGAGATTTCCTTACCATATCTTCGTAAAACATATAATAGCGACGTTTGGAGGCAATTGTGACGTTTGGAGGCAATTGCGACGTTTGGAGGCAGTCGTCTAGCGACGCTTTGGGGCATAATGTCGCAATTGCGACACTTTTTCTAAGTGTCGGTATTGCAACACTTTTCTCTAAATGTCGGTATAGTGACGGTTTCCCAAGATCAATGGCCCAAAGTGAACCCGATAACTTACCTTTTCCCCGCACCTTTCCTTTTGATCATGGCCATTCGCTCATTGAATCCAGATCCGATGACGCTAATACATTTTCGCGCTCATAAATAAAAAAAATTTAAAATATAAAACATACAAAGTAAAAATAAAAACAAAATAAATAAATAAATAAATAAAAACAAAATAAAATAAATGAATAAAAATAAAACCAAAATCAAAATCAAAATAAAAAAATACATAAAATTTTAATAAATAAATAAATAATAATAATAATAATAATGATAAAAAAAAATAAAAAAAATAAATAGATAATATCTCGATGTATAATACCGCCTCCGTTCAAATAATTGGAGCTTTAAAATGAAATACCCACGGTAAAACAGATCCGTCCGGCCTTAGGAAGGACCAACACAGATAATATTAATGCTCTATCAACATATCACAATGAACCATGCAACATATATCAACCCCAACCTTCTCAAATATGTTAACATAGACCCACAACCTTTTTGAACTTCGAATTGAATAACTCAATGGCATTTAAACTAATGTTCGGGCCCTCATTCATATAACGCACCTTGGCTTAAATATCAAACGGATCCAACGATCCATATGATGTCGCGTTCCAAGCATTGATCGGTTATATCTCTCTAGAGATGTACTGAGTCACACAAACACCGGCTTAGGACATCTTAAACAAAGAGAGAGTATAAAAAGTATATTTCGTGCGATATCTTCACTTTAGGGACTTCTACTCAACTTGTGCAAAGCATCATCATATGGATGGGACCAAACTACCTTCGGATTTAGCGAGTTATAAAGACACTGTAAAGACAAGAAAGAAATCTTCAATACATATATACTTCAGACAACTTAGAGACAGCTTTCATCAGAGAGGGCCAGTTTCCCAAAGACATATAGGTATTTTAAACAGAAAAATATTTGGGGCGCAGAAAGTGAAAGGGGAGTACTAACTACCAATGAAATGGTGCTCAGAAAACATATTTCAACATAATATGGGCTTAGGAACTAAGAATCCATACATATCAATCAGTTCAGTGAGAGTAACATTCCACGATGTTTAATACAAAGGAAACATGAATGATGTGTTAAGCGGAACGACATATCGTGTATGAGCCATATTTAAAGCAACATAGACCAGTAAAGCATGAGTATCAGACAGCGATAAATTCATACCCGAGGTGGCAAGTTACTCGCATTCCAAGACACGATAAAAGGAAATTGAAAACAGTGGAGAGAACAATGATACAATATCACAAAGAAAGAGTCACGAACTATATAGCATTAAGACTGGAATCCTCATACATAACTAAAACTTCTCTTCGCTGAAACCCCATGGGCTCTATGTATTTGCATTAATAATTCCACGACAAGCATACAAAAACTTTTACACTGCCATTTTCTTCAGGAAATCTAGAACCCCTTTTTTCTCATTCAATCTTCCTTATATAGACCTCTTCCTATCTCAGCGAGAAGATATTTTTGAGAAAACATCTTCTTCGCATGACCAAAATCTGTTAAAGGTCCTTATCAGAACAACAAAACTTATGATGAGGAATAAGGCCTCCCATCATGGATAGTCAGGCCCTTGGCCTTTTTTTTAAAACATGAAATTAAACAAAAGTCTAGTAACAGTAAAATGCTGGAGTGGAGTAAACAACCCACTCGAAACTTAAAAGGAACTAATTCAGTAAAAAGTAAATGGGCCGCTGAGGCCGAATCATGAGTTGACATGATTTCATAGGTGTGGAAGGGTTGGGGCCGTTGCTGATGCTGATGTTGGGATGTTCGCTGATGAGCTGGCGATCCGGGTGGCGAACTGAGCGCATTTTTGCCAGCTGCTCTATGAAGTAAAAGCATCGGGTAGAAACCCTTCTCAGGGACATAGCATAAGGATAAAATCATTTAAATAATCTGTCCTTTTCTGAAAGGAAGTCCTATTGAAATTTAACCCGGAGGGCATAGCTCTCTTGTGCATTGTGCTCTCTATTTTCTAATTTTGAATTAGAATTAAAAATCTTTCATGCCAGACACTGAATTCATTGATCTTCGACTGATACTCTTTGCCACGTCATTAATTTTTTCATCTGCACAAATCTTCTCCTTGAATGGTTCTGAAGGGTTTGGTAGATTTTGAACCCTATTTCTTCAATGGATGTCATGTCGTGATAGTTCCCGGGACTTCTCTTCATAACTGCAGCTTCTGTAGAATAGCCCTTTAATGTGCTCTGCTACTGCAGTCAAGGTTGTACATTACAACAATTTTCCATCGCTAAAACCCTGCAAAAATCAGCAAACTTGTTAAGAAAACCGTGCTCGGGAGGTGGAAGTGGTGGGGGATAATGAGGAATGACAGCGCTGCATGATGGACTGGTGGGAAGAGTAAGGCGGAAAACAACTTGAGGACAGATGGCGTGATATTAAGACAATGGGAAAGGGATGACGTGGAATGCTAACAGTGGTACCAGGGTATGCATCGCAATCGCAAATCGGGAGATGAGGTGGAGCGGCATGATAAACATGGGATTTGTGATGCGATGAGCAATCCTTTGCAAACCCAATACATAACAAATTTCTCGTTTGCAAAGGGAAAAGCCCTTAAATGTATGAACCGGCGGGAGAAATAAGAGGTGGGGCCCGGAGGCTGATCGCAATCGCAATATCGCAGATCGGGAGATGGAGTGGGGTGATAAACATGGAATGCTGCGATTTTCGATGGATGCGCTATGCGATGGATGCGATTTGCGATGATCGCAAATCGCAAATCGGGAGATGAGGTGGAGAGGTGATGGTCCGATTAGGAGGCTACATATGAATGCTGCGATTGCGATGGTGCGATTAGCACTTTAAGGATCAGCATTCGATCTCATGCTGAGGGCATATGTGGGGAAGTGGCGAAGGGGCTATGCCTTATATATGTTTTTAGATACGTGTTTATGGCCTTTTTAAATGAATTTTGGAGCGGGGAAAAGCAACGGTAGGAAAATAAAGGACTTTGTAAGATAGGACAAGGAGGTTGAATGATTTAGGCCAGGCTGGCCTGCGAAAATGTGATGAGGGGCTGATTATGATCAACATTGGCTCCACCTGGGGACGGCATGTTTACTCCCGAACGTGTCGAGAACTACGCAGACCACGTGTTTATCTCTTGTGTACACCATCCATCGTCCTTCCCCTGCACTTTTAATTTCCTTGTTCACAGATTAACATGCCTCATGCATTATTCAATTCAAAAAAAGAAAGAAGCTACTTAATATACAATATGATACAATCAGGCCCTCTCGGCCCGACTCAGAGCTGAAAGTAGGGTTTTAAGAATTGACCATTTACAGGGGCGTCGAGAAGATCTCCCTGTAAATTCTCCATCTTGAAGGTGTTATTGCCCCCCTGCTCAGCAATCTTGAAGGGACCGAACCAAAGGGGGTCAAATTTCCCGTGCTTCCCTTTATCGGCCCTGCGTACATCCAGTACTAGATCTCCTGCCTGTAACTTTCTGTCTTTGGTATGTTGATCGAATAGCTCTTTCATTTTCTCCTGATATGCCTCTAACCTCTGATTTACCTAACTACGTGTTTCTTCGAGTTCCACCAGTTGGTTAATTCTTCTAGTCATGTTATCAGGTTCTTCTTGACTCTCTTGCATGAACCGAGCCACCTGTAGGGCTAATTGTATAGGAAACACAACTGCTCGTCCATATACCAGTTCATATGGAGATTTCCCAGTTGCTCTTTTATTGGTGATTGTATTTTCCCACAGAGCGAATTTCAGTTGGGAGTCCCAATTCCTCTGATTTTCATTAATAGTCTTCTTTAAGGCCCTCACCAGGGTTTTATTCGAAGATTCTACCAAACCATTTCCCTATGGGTAGTAAGTTGCATAGTGACCCAGAGAGATATTATATTTATGACAGAAATTCACAAATTTTGTAGATTTTAAGGCTTGTGCATTGTCAGTGACTATTCTAGCAGGGCATCCAAACCTGGATATAATGTTCTCTTCCATGAATTTTATTATCATTGTGTCTGTAGCATTTTGCACAGGTATGGCTTCCACCCATTTCATGAAATAATCCGTGGCAGTCAAGATCCATTTGTGTTGTCCACTTGAGGGCGGGTGAATCTCGCCTATGAAGTCAATTCCCCACTGTTTGAAAGGTTCATCGACGTGTACAAGAATCAGGGGCAGAGCCGCTAACTTTGTTTTTTAGCAAATTTTTGACATTTTTCATGTGCTCTAACCCAAGAAAAGACGTCTCCAAACAATTTAGGCTAGTAGAAACCAGCCTTCACAATTTTCTGAGCAGTGCTCCTCCAGCTGTAATGTCCTCCACAGATTCCCTCATGAAATTTGGTCATTATGTTCTCCACTTCGCCTTCTGTGAGGCATAATAACAGTATGCCTGAAAGATCTTTCCAATATAGCTGACCATTGGCAACCGTATACTTTTTTGATTTCAGCCTCAATGCTCTGTACTTTGATTTATCACAGCTGGGTGGACAGCTGAGTGTTAGGAGATACTCAACTATTTCTTTGTGCCAAGGACTAGTAAGATACTTCATCAGTATTTTCTGAGTGGCCATTTCCACTTCTTGCTGCCCTGTCTGCTCCTCAGAATATTCATTTGCAATCATAGATAAATTGATGCCCAAAGCTTGATGATTTAACTCTGATAAAATTCTTGCTAGCCCCTGCCCTTTAATCAACTTAGTGGGTCTGATGTCCAGATCATATTCCTGTATCTTTGCAATCCACCTACCCCTTTTTCCTTCACTGTCACCTTGAACGAGGATATCTTTAACCGCTGCGGTGGGTACAAATGCAGTAATGTGAGACTGCAGAATATACATGCGAAATGCCTTGAGGGAATTTACTAGGGCATAGGCCTGCTTCTCCAATATATTGTATTTCAATTCTGCGTCGTGAAGCACCTGACTAAAGAAAGCAATGGGTTGTTCATACCCATCCTCATTTTTCTGTAGGAGAACTCCAGCTACCGTATGAGGTGATGCGAAAGAGAAAATCATAAATGGTTCATTGAAATATGGCCTTGCCAGCACAGGAGCCTTAGCAAATGCATTCTTTATCCTGGCAAAGGCCTGCCTCGATTCTAGTGACCATTTCACCTCATTATTCTTTTTTAACATATCTGTTATATGCCTAACTATCTCAGCATAGTTAGGGATAAATCTTCTCAGAAAATTGATACGCCCTAAGAACACCTGGACTTCTTTCTTATTCCTGGGGAGGGAGATGCCATTTATAACCTCCACTCTTTTAGGATCAATCTTGACCCCATCCTTAGTTACAATGTGTCCTAGGAGCTTACCCTCTTCTAATGCAAACAAATATTTCTTAGGATTTAGGGAAAGACCATACCTTCTGCATTTCTCAAAAGTTCTCTGTAAATGTTGAATGTGCTCGGTGTCATCTTTTGAAAATACTATAATATCGTCCAAATAGACCACCAGAAATTTATCTTGTTCCCGAACAAAAGATATGTCCATATCCCTCTGAAATGTGACTCCTGCGTTAATCAGCCCAAAAGGCATCCTAGCGTACATGAATGTACCCCAGGGCGTGGTGAAAGCAGTCTTCTTTTGGTCTTCTGGGAGTACAGCCACCTGGTTATAACCCGAAAAACCATCCATCATAGACATCCTAGAGGCCCCCACCACTTTCTGCAGAATGTGGTCCATCTTTGGTAATGGGTAATTGTCTTTCAGGGAGGCTCTATTCAAATTTCTGAAATCCACGCACAACCTTATTTCTCCATTTTTCTTTCAGACAGGGACTAGATTTGCCACCTATTCAGAGTACTTCAATGGCACAATTATTCTAGCCTTTAACAGCTTCTTGATTTCTTTCTCAATGGAGGGGAGTAGTAGAGGGTTTATTTGTCTGAGCTTCTACTTGTGAGGCCTTGCATCTGCCTTCAGGGGAATTTCATGCTGCAAAATGCTGATATCAAACGTCTTCAGGTCTTTATAGGACCACGCAAATACATCTCTATAAGACTGAAAAAATTGTAGGTACTTCTCCTTATAATCATCCGAGACCTTTCTAGATAATTTCACAATCTTAGGTTCAGCCTCAGTACCCAGATTTAAGTCCTCTACCTAGTTTTCGTCTGTCATTTTGCTGGGCTGCCTGGGGACATCATTTTTGTCAAACAACCTTTCTAGGGGCACCAGGCCTCTAGGGATGACATTTCCCTTCAGCTGTAACACTTTTCTCCCGGCCATTTTTTCTTCCCACTTGTTTTCTAATTGGTTCTCAACATCATCCCCCTCACAATAGTCGATTTCCATATTAGAGAACTCCCCAACTGTCTCTAGAAACCTTTTCACTTGTTCATCGTCCTCAAACACTTGCCAGTGTTTGACATTGTCTGGAATTGAAGGTCGGTACCTTACTTCTATCTCATACCTCAGGAGGGGATTTTGGGGTGGCCGGAAGGTGCTAGCAGCTACTGCAAGTGAATCTGCCATCTTGTTCTGCTCCCGGGGCATGAACTGAATATTAAAAGCTGAGAAAAATTTCTCCACCATGTCCCATACTTCATTCCTATAAGCTCTTAAACGAGGATGTTTAGCTTGACATTGATTTCTGATCTGTCAGACCACTAATTCTAAATCACCCAAGACCTTCAGGGTTTGTATATTCATATTCTTGGCTGCCTATAGCCCCAACAAAAGTGCTTCATACTCAGCCACGTTATTGGTGGCTTCATACTCTAATTTGAAGGACAGTGGGACCCATTTGTCTGTAGGGGAAATCAATAAAACTCCAGCACCATTACCTTCTTTCGAATTAGCCCCATCGAAATGTAGAGTCCATACCCCTGTTTCAAGACCTTCTGAGGATTGTTGAGTCCTTATCTGACATAAGGAAGGTTCCTGAGCATAACTGTAATCTTCTTCTAAAATCAAGCACGAAAAATCTCTATCCTTACTGTAAACCGGTGAATTTTCTGAACAGTCAGCTTTGGTAACCGTTTTTACAAATCTGGTCTCCCTGTATAATCTCCTCTCCTGCCTGCCAAAAATTGGGATGGTGGCATATGTTAGATCTATTTTAATTGACCCGCCAATTTTTTTTCCCCAGGACCTTGATAGTAGCATACCAAAACGGGCTGGAATGTCAGCCACCACGATGTCCATTACTACACTTTTAGCTGGGATTTGGGCCAGGTTGACCACCAGGTCCTTAATCATGCCCAAGCACTTAACTCTTTTGGAGTCAAATGAGTACAGGTCCTGATATGGACGAGTGATCTGGAGTCCTAATTGTTCCATGATAGACAGAGGCATTAGATTGTGGGAGGATCCAGATTCTAACATACAATTGTGGAGTAATAGGTCATGGATCACCAAAGACACGTAGAAGGGAGGTGTAGAGGGGTCTAATTCTTCGACATGTGGACCAAACACTACCATAGGTCTTTCTTCTTGTAAGTTGAGACTGTCAGGGATGTGTATTACTTCTGGGGGAAGCATGAAGGATGTGACTTGGGACTGATATGCTGGCTGTTTTAACAACTCAGTCAAAGGAACTGGGATTTTCACTTTTTCAAGTTCTTTTTGTAAATTAAAGACAGATGACGGCTTATCTATTGACACCTCTTTTTCTTTTGAATCTTTGCTCTAGAGGGGAGGCTTAACTTCTTTTACGATGGGCTCGACCTTAGGGGGTGCAGTTACTTGTGAGGATGAAGGCATTAGAGCATCAAATTGCAGGGTTTGGTTGAGGGGCCTCTTACCTTTTTCTGGGGTTTTTTGAGTGTTGACCTCCTTCTGTGCAGGTGCTTACTTCTGGGGTGTGTCCTCCTCTTCATCTTGAGTGCGAGTTCTCTTTCTAGAGGACCTGAGGTCATATTTCCTGTTAAACTGAGCCTGCATGAAGTCGAAAAACTGCTGGCAGTAGTTGTCAATCTCCGGATCCTCAGTGCTTTCGTCAGTTTTGACTTCTGAGTGAGTTTGTACTTCCTCCTCACCACTTTCGTGAACAGGACATTCAATGTCATCATGGTCTGAGAAAATGAGATAGGTCTCTTCTTCCTCACAAGCAATGTCTTCGGTAGAACCTTCTACTTGCCCTTCCAAGTATAAAGGATGCGGTACCTGATCTTGCTGCTCCTTCTGCCCCCTTTGCAGTATCTACAAGGGCGGCTTTCTGTATTGAGGGTTAAAACCTCTGTTTGGAGCATTCTGGAAATTCTTTGAGGGTGAATTCTTGGCCTCCATCTCCAGCTTGATCAGCTTACTTGAGAGATTCTTGATCATCTTGTTCATTTCTTCAATCTTGTCATTAGTTGAATCTCTGTCTTGGCTTGAGGTGGATACTTCCTCTTTCCCCCCCCTTCTAACATCTTGTTCTTGTTTCCCTTTGGATTTTCCAGTAGAGACAAAATTTGCTTCTATCTCCAGTGCGTCCGTCTGTGCATCGTCCAGAATGGCTGGCTTTCTCTCTCTCAATGAGAAACCGAATTCAGAATCAAATGCTGCCACAAAAACGACCTTGGCAGCGGTCTGGTGAGGCTTCATATCGGCGGGGAGACTCATGTACAATTTGTTAAATCTTCTGATAAACTCTAACACCCCTTCATTATGTTTCTTTTTCAGAGTGTTGAATTCGGTAAGAACATTACCATGATCTTTCTTTTCTCCCCATTTTTTGATGAAAGCATCCTCCATTCCCTCCCATGTGTTGATAGAACGAGCTCCAAGTGTCTTGAACCATTTTATAGCTTCCCCATCTAAGGATTGCACAAACATCCTTAGGACCACATCCAGATGTTCCACATTGAAATTCTCTGCGAAAGAGCAAAAGACTTCGATATGTTTCTGGGCTTCAATCTCATTCTCACCATTGAATCTAGGCAGAATCTTCAAATAGTCTTGTGGCAAGTCATTTAGTACTGCAGGTAGCTCCAAAGGAGCATATCTGTTTTGCAGGAAACTAGGGACATTAGCCATTGGAGGAGGAGGTGGAGGTAATGCAAGAATCTGAGCTGTAAGAGGAGGAGGAGAAGGTGGAAGTGAAGTATGGATAATGATGGGGATGTAGTGAACAACGGCTTGAGGGGTTGACGAGAATGTCGGGCTGTGAACAACAGATACTTCAGTAACTTCCTTAATCTCCTCAACTTCAGGGGTAGAATGGAAAGAGTAATGCGAAGTATTTCTAGACTCGGCTTCGTCTTTGATAAGGACACCTCCCTGAGGTGGGCTCTCTGAATAGTAACCAGTATCTCTTATGATGGAGTCAGGGCCTTGTATTTGGGCGATTTGAGAGGAAGAGGACGGAAGATATGGAAATTTTTCTAGGGAGAATTCAGGAATCTCGGTATGAACTGACTGCCTTTCCCTCCAGCCCCTTCTATGTAGGATCCTTTCCGGGTCAGACACAGAAGGTGTCTTTGGCTGAGATGTATCTGACCTTAGGTGTGGCTTACAAGGAGCCAGGACTGCAAACAAATTAACTTACAACACAAATGTGGAGTCGCCAAGGTGAGGAATGTACAAATCTCAACTCTTCATGCTCACCTAACTGAAGAGTGAATAGGTTTGTCGAGGCCCAGGGATTTTAATTTATTTCGACTTCGTCCCCGGAAACGGCGCCAGAAATATGTTGTAGCTCCTAGAGACAGCCTTGAGTTGCCAAAGACCAGTGCCTAGGACATCTTAAACAATAGGGAGTATAAAGTATATTTCAGGCTTATTATCAGCTTAGGACTCTCTACCTTTTCAACTTGTGCAAAGCATCATCATATGGATGGGACCAAACTACCTTCGGATTTAGCAAGTTATAAAGACACTGTAAAGACAAGAAGGGAATCTTCAATGCATATATACTTCAGACAACTTAGAGACAACTTTCATCAAAGAGGGCTAGTTTCTCAAAGACATATAGGTATTTTAAACAGAAAAATATTTGGGGCGTAGAGAGTGAGAGGGGAGTACTAACTACCAATGAAATGGTGCTCAGAAAACATATTTCAACATAATATGGGCTTAGGAACTAAGAATCCATACATATCAATCAGTTCAGTGAGAGTAACATTCCACGATGTTTAATACAGAGGAAACATGAATGATGTGTTAAGAGGAACGACATATCATGTATGAGCCATATTTAAGGCAACATAGACCAGTAAAGCATGAGTATCAGACAGTGATAAATTCATACCCGAGGTGGCAAGTTACTCGCATTCCAAGACACGATAAAAGGAAATTGAAAACAGTGGAGAGAACAATGATACAATATCACAAAGAAAGAGTCATGAACTATATAGCATTAAGATTGTAATCCTCATACATAACTAGAACTTCTCTTCGCTGAAACCCCACGGGCTCTGTGTATTTGCATTGATAATTCCATGACAAGCATACAAAAATTTTACACTGCCATTTTCTTCAGGAAATCTGGAACCTATTTTTCTCATTCGATCTTCCTTATATAGACCTCTTCCTATCTCAGCGAGAAGATATTTTTGAGAAAATATCTTCTTCGCATGACCAAAATATATTAAAGTTCCTTATCAGAACAACAAAACTTATGATGAGGAATAAGGCCTCCCATCATGGATAGTCAGGCACTTGGCCGTTTTTAAAACATGAAATCAAACAAAAGTCTGGTAATAGTAAAATGCTGGAGTGGAGTAAACAGCCCACTCGAAACTTAAAAGTAACTAATTCAATAAAAAGTAAATGGGTAGCTGAGGCCGAATCATGAGTTGACATGATTTCATAGGTGTGGAAGGGTTGAGGCCGTTGCTGATGCTGATGGTGGGATGTTCGCTGATGAGTTGGCGATCCTGGTGGTGAACTGAGCGCATTTTTGCTGGCTGCTCTATGAAGTAAAAAGCATCGGGTAGAAACCCTTCTCAGGGACATAGCATAAGGATAAAATCATTTAAATAATCTGTCCTTTTCTGAAAGGAAGTCCTATTTAAATTTAACCCGGAGGGCATAGCTCTCTTGTGCATTGTGCTCTCTATTTTCTAATTGTGAATTAGAATTTAAAATCTTTCATGCCAGACACTGAATTCATTGATCTTCGACTGATACTCTTTGCCACGTCATTAATTTTTTCATCTGAAAAAATCTGCTCCTTGAATGGTTTTGAAGGGTTTGGTAGATTTTGAACCCTATTTCTTCAATGGATGTCATGTTGTGACAGTTCCCAGGACTTCTTTTCATAACTGCAGCTTCTGTAGAATAGCCCTTTGATGTGCTCTGCTACTGCAGTCAAGGCTGTACATTACAACAATTTTCCATCGCTAAAACCCTGCAAAATCAACAAACTTGTTAAGAAAACCGTGCACGGGAGGTGGAAGTGGTGGGGGATAATGAGGAATGACAGCGTTGCATGATGGACCGGTGGGAAGAGTAAGGCGGAAAACAACTTGAGGAAAGATGGCAGGATATTAAGAAAATGGGAAAGGGATGACGTGGAATGCTGACGGTGGTACTAGGGTATGCATCTCAATCGCAAATCGGGAGATGAGGTGGAGCGGTGTGATAAACATGGGATTTGCGATGCGATGAGCAATCCTTTGCAAACCCAATACATAACAAATTTCTCGTTTGCAAAGGGAAAAGCCCTTAAATGTATGAACCGGCGGGAGAAATAAGAGGTGGGGCCCGGAGGCTGATCGCAATCGCAATATCGCAGATCGGGAGATGGAGTGGGGTGATAAACATGGAAGGTCGCGACGGTGATGGATGCGACGGCGGCGATCGTGTAAAATCGCAAATCGAGATGAGGTGGAGCGGCGATGGCCTGGATTAGAGGCTACATGAAACGCTGGCGGTCATATGGTGGCATTAGCGCTGGACGATCATCATCTCGATGTCCGCTTTTGTCAAAAGTGGCTAAGGGCGACGGCATATGTTTTCGAGCACGTGTTTGGCGGTCTTTAACGCATTTTGGGAGTGAAAAAGAACGAGAAGGCCGTTGACTGCAACATTATATCAAGGAGGTCGAATAACTCAGGTCAGTCGGCCTGGCGAAATGTGATGAGGGCTGATTATGATCAATAGATCACGACGGCTGATGAAGTCACAAGCTGCTAACGCTAAATCACAAGCTAAAACCACTCAAGGATACATGGAATTCACTTTGTGGTATCGCGTTGTTCTTGTAAAAACAACTTCCCGTCTCATACTTTGCGCGAAAACCGCCTTTCGCCTCCAAACGGGTTTCACTGTTCACTTTAGGTTCCGGCCACTCCTTGAATCGAGGTTCCGCTATAAAGTTTCAACGCCAATTAACTCTGCTTCCTTCCACAGTTAATACGTCCCAACAACATCACTCCGTCAACAACAAAATGACATCATTTTCACCATAGATAGAGTTCGATACTCCTTGAACCAACAAAGCCCGATTCCGACAGAGCCTCTATTCGTCCCGATCCGAACTGGAACAACGTATTCCACTTATTCGTCGAGAATAAGCATTCATGGACAGACAAAGATTTATGGAAATTCACCCAGAACTGGGTCTTTCCGAATTTCACACAGAATACAGAAATCTATAATACAGAACTTCTTGCCTGAGCTGCTTATGCACTCTTCTCGCAGAACTTGGAGCATTCCTCGCTCATACAGTTCATACATCAAATTCTCAACACAGGTCTTCTCACACGGTTCTTCACTGCAGAACCTACAGCCAGCCTTTTATTAAAAGGCACACAGCGAATCTGACGAGCGTGATATAAGACGACTAATCTACTACAGAGGGTCTCAAGAAAGAATTAAAGTGATTTAAGGTTGACGAATAGTTGCAAGCACTTGAATTAAAGTCCCAAAAGTCTAAAAACAGAGCGGCCATATAACATTAGAGTATGGCATTCCATTAATCAAAATTTTCCAAATTTGATGAATGGAAATAAAATATTGGAGTTGTCCAGATTGCGGAATTGTTGGGAAGAGAATTCTGAAGGCATTTTGTAGACAACTCGAGTTAAAAAATTGTAACAACAGGGACTGTGGGTTTACACCCCATCACTGGGCATCTTGCACATCTGCTATAAGAACCCAAGCGTCGTGCGCTGCAAAGAGGCGAGATGTGGTCTCTCCAATCCCACTGGTTGCGCCGATTATGATTACCATCTTTCCTTCCAGCCTGATTAAAACTAAACCAAAAAACACACATAAAAGAACCAGAAAATACCACGTCTTAAAGAATGGTACGACAAAAAAATAGAAGTTATATTTTCCATTAAAAAGGGACAATGTTCAGATTCTGTCAGTAACGACGAATCTGTACAGTGTCGCAACAAAAAACCCCACAATAGAACACTTTCGGTGTAAAAATAAACCATAAGGGACACAGATTTTGCAAAGGCATAAAAGTGTCATTTATTGCATATAAGTGTCGTTATATTGACAGCAGCCAAAGCGTTGCTATTGCGACGGATGCCTCCAAACATCGCAATTGCGACACTTAGACATTGTGTCACAATTGCAACGTCTTCCTCCAAACATCGCAATTGCGACACTTTGTCTAAGTGTCGGTATTGCGACACTTTTCTCTAAACGTCAGTATAGCGACGATTTCGGGCGCGATTGAAAAAATTTGGGGAAATTTCCGACATTTGGTCAAAAGTGTCAGAACCAAGAGTTGGAATTTCCCCCAAATGTACTAGTGACCTAAAAGTGAGATGATTTTCCAACTCCATTAATAAAAAAATTCTGCCAATCCAGTGACAATAGATCTAATGATCTTGTAGCATTTCATGATTGGGGTAATAATAACCAATCAAAGAAGTATAGCAGAAGGTGTGAACATTTTGCAATTTCAGCCTCAAAACATACCTTGCACAAGTTATTTTATTTCTATTTTAGGATACCTTTCCTTTGGTTAGCAAGATCATATCTATTTAAACTTTATTTTGGGATTTTGTTCTTATGCCCTTTAATAACAAAATGATCTATCCATAACTGGGTAATACTACAGTATAGGAACAATAAATGTAGGAAATAAAGTGTAATCACATTGTGCGAAACACTTGTAACCCTTTCTAGTATCGCTTGCAGTACTACGACATAAGACAATACTTGTAAACAAAATCTCACCTCCTTGTACCTTTAGGAATATAGGAATTCCCCTAGGTATACTTGAAGCCCTCTTTAGATAGGCTAACCAACTATCCTATTGCTCCAAAAGACATAGAACAACACTCGAGCAGACCACTCACTAATACCTAGGTAGTTAAGTTGTACAACTGGAGGAACGATTGACCCACCTTAGTTAGTGCCATGAGATATTACGCCATGTACTATTGTCAAGCCCTTGTATGTCAAGGAGCTATAGTACCTGTTATCCATTGGTTGATGACATGACTGTCGAATGATAATTTGTTTTCTAATTTTTTTATGAGGGGAAAAAATTTGATTTGATACTATAGCAACAATGGCATCAGGCGAGCCCTCTAGAGACCCCTTCACGAGAGGAGTATTATCAGGTACATTGGTGTTTTAGTTATGTCATGTTTTCAAGTAGGTTATATTTATTGTTCGTTGTGAAAATTTAATTAATGTGAATTTTTTTTTTCCTGCACAGGTGGACGCACTCATATGACTCGTGCGCCCAGACACCAAATCGAACAAGAGGATCCCCATAGACCTGTTCCCATTCGTCCCCAATTTCATAGAGCCCATTCTGAGGGGTATATTATACACAGGATAGGTACACATTAGATCAGTTGCTAGTTAAAATGTTCAAGTTTACATTATATTCAATGTTGAACAAGTGAATTTGTTTTTTCAAATGACATGTGTTTAATGTGAAAACATTATGCTCCATAGGTGAAAATGTAGGAGTTGGGGTTGGACCTATTATTGATGAGGGAAAAAGGAGAACAATGTCTCAGCCTGTGGCATTCATCCCACACTTGGATAGTTCTCGTTCAGGTAAAATCTAAAGGAAAATTTATTGTTTGATGTATGTTTAATGTGAAAATTATTGTGTGTCTCATGTACTTGTGTTATAAAACAATTTAGTGTTTTGTACAGTGGCAAGTAGAGACCTTCATTCCTCAGAAGGGAACAATCCTAGTCCGATGAGAGAAGAGGATGAGATAGTTTTTCCACGAGGTATTTTCAAATGACCAGACAAGATTTTTAAATACAAATTTTCCTTATAAATTATTTAATTTTTAATATGTGCAATAATTTAACATGTTACAAATGGTGGTCATCGCCCTCCTAGAGGGAGAGGTCATAGGGTTCATGAGTTTACTCGAAATCTGAGCTATGATCCCCTTTACACCCATCCCGGTGATATTCCTGAGGAGATGCCTTGGGAAGATACCATCTCCTTACTTACTATTGATGGGATGAGGGAGCATTCCATGAGATTGCACAATGAATTGCAAAGTTGCAATCTCTCTTCCCCTAGTCGAGATTGTATCCAAATTGTTTTGCACAATTTGGAGAGTTTGATAGAGAATTCTCTTGGGGTTGGACCATCAACCCAAGTTTTTTTTGACATGATGTGTAGGAGGAGATCGTCATTGATTGGTATGCACTCCTTCAATGAAGTTAAAAGTAGGGTCACTAAAGAAATGGCCTTGTCACTCTTTGAATTGCGGCCTGAAGACAAAAAACGTCTGAAGATTGCAAGATTCAATGATCCCAATATTGCACCTTATATTTATGAGAAGTTCCTGTATGCATACGAGAAGTTCCCAAATAATGATGAGGTGCCGCAATATTTTGTTATGATGATGTATGATCAATTCCGAGAGCACATGGACCCTAACTATATAGATACGAGGTCCAAATTCTATGGAGCTAGAAAAGGTCATACATATGAATGACCTGATGCTATGCAAGATGTTGGGTTTAGGCCTCCAGCACCTCGTTTAACATCTCCACCACCTAGGCTAGTTACACTTCCAAAGGAGTTAGCCCTTATCTCCAGTGCTACATCTCAGATGATGGAGAAGATACAACGACATATTGCAAACAAGGAGGTGAAGTCGATTAGGGAAAATCCAAACTATTGGGTGTGGAGCCTGATTATCGTGTTTACTTTGTATCACAGCATTGGACCCCTGTACCTTAAAAGTGGTGGCAACGCCACCCGTAATTAATCACTGTCGTGGGGGGTCCAGGGGGGGGGCGGCAGCACTTTTCGGAGCCCCCCCCTGGTGGGGGCTTTCGGGGGTAGCGCCCCCGAAGCTAAAAACAGATGTAAAATTGCCTTGTAAAAGTATAGTAATTTCTAGTCAATCTGGGCCGTTCATTAGGCACATGATCTGAAGGTAGAAGTTATGTTTAGTTTAGGGTTTTTTGTTTCGAAGGCAACCCCTCGCTTTTATGAGGGTATTGTATCATGTCGTGTATTGTATGTGTATTCTTCCGAGTGGGGAGAGATAGAGACCGTGAGAGAGAAATGCAGGATAATACAGCGGATCCGCCGTAGGTTTTGTCTCTTCATTTTGCTGGATATTAGAAAGGAAGGATTGGCTGTTCGGGGTGGACGTAGCCCAAACTGGGTGAACCACGTATATTTGTGTCTCTCTAGTTTTATGTGTTTTGTGTGCTTGTATTTTCCGCATATTTTATGTGTTGCATTGCTCCATAATATATAATTTTCTAACAACTGGTATCAGAGCCGAAGGTATATTTGGTTGATAAACTCGCAGGAAAGAAGGGTTCCTGGTTCGAGTGGGAGCAATGGCGGACGATGGTAAGTTTAGGGTCGAGAAATTTAACTAAAGAAAATTCCCACCGTGTGAAGATGCGTATGAAAGATTATCCATATCTAAATATCCTCTGTACTCACCATTGAGCTGAAAACAAAGAATCCTATGGCTATGAAAGATGGAATGGAACATTCTCAATAGAAAGGAACTTTAACAAGACATTTGTTTTCATACAACACACGCCTCAATATTTTGAAGGAAACAACAACATAGGGTTTGATGCAAACGTTGGCGAAACTATATGAAAAACCCTCGGCCTCAAACAAGGTATTTCTTATGAAATGATTATTTAATATGAAGATGTCGGAAGGTGGATCTGTTGCAGACCATTTAAATGATTTTAATACAGTTACCAATCAGTTAAGTTCTGTAGGGGTAAACTTTGATGATGAAGTTAGAGCTCTATTATTCTTGTGCTCATTGCCAGAGAGTTGGAATGGTTTAGTAATGGCCATTAGTAACTCTGTCTCTGGATCTAGTACTTTAAAGTTTGATGATGTTGTTTGTGCTATCCTTAGCGAGGAAATGCGACGGAAAAGCTCTGGTGAGACATCAGGTAATGCTTTGAGTGCAGAGTCTAGGGGAAGAAGAATGGAAAGAGGAAAGGAGCTCGGATATCGTAGTAAATCGATGGTGCTGCTGGATCTGCTCCGTACCGGGACAGGCCGGAAATGCAGAAAGAGAGGACACCTAAAGAAAGATTTTAGATCTTGGAAGGGAAAAGAAGGAGATGCACAGCAGGAAAACAATCATGAAGCAAATTTGACAGGTGATATGTTACAAGATGCTTTGATTATTTCTTTCGAAAATGTTACTGATTCTTGGGTTGTAGATTCAGGGGCTTCATTCCATGCCACACCTGATAAGAAATATTTTCATGACTATGTTCAAGGAGATTTTGGACAAGTTCGTTTGGGTGATGATAAACCCTGTGAAATTGTTGGAATGGGTAAAGTTCTTGTAAAACAACAGAATGGAAACCAATGGCTAATAAAGGAGGTAAGGCATGTTCCAGATCTAAAGAAAAATCTGATTTCAACAGGGCAGTTAGGCGGTGAAGGTTGTGTTACAACTTTCACAGATAAAGCTTGGAAGGTCACCAAAGGAGCCTTGGTAATAGCAAAAGGTGAAAAGGTTGGTACATTGTATTTATGCAATGGTATTTCTAACTTTGTTAATGCTTTAACTTCCAAAGGAGCAGATGCATCATTATGGCATCATAGGCTCGGACACATGAGTGAGAAGGGAATGAAGATTCTTCACTCAAGAAATTTGTTGCCAGGTTTGAAGAATGTTGATTTGGATTTTTGTGAAAATTGCATTTATGGAAAACAAAAGAGAGTTAGATTTCTCAGAGTTGGGAAAGAAAAGAAGAGCGAAAAATTGGAGCTTGTGCATACAGATGTATGGGGACCTACTCAGGTATCATCTCTCGGTGGCTCTCGCTATTATGTTACATTTATTGATGATGCAACTAGAAAAACTTGGATTTATTGTATTCAGAATAAATCTGATGTATTTGATACTTTCAAGAAATGGAAAGCTTTGGTTGAGATTGAGACATGAAAGAAGTTGAAGTGTCTCAGATCAGACAATGGAGGTGAATATTGCAGCAAAGAGTTTGATAGGTACTATTCAGAGCATGGAATTCGTAGAGAGAAGACAGTTCCAAGAACACCACAAGAAAATGGTGTGTCAGAAAGGATGAACAAAACAATCATGGAGCGTGCAAGGTGCATGAGATTGCATGCGGGATTGCCTTTACAATTTTGGGCAGATGCTGTAGATACTACTGTTTATCTAATAAACAGAGGGCCTTCAAGTTCCTTGGATGGTGGTATTCCAGAGGAAGCATGGACAGGTAAAAAGGTAAACTACTCTTTTTTAAAGCCCTTTGGTTGTGAGGCCTTTGTCCATATTAATAAAGAAAATAGAACAAAGCTTGAGGCAAAATCAAAGAAATGTACCTTTATTGGATATGGTGCTAATGATTTTGGTTATCACTTATATGATTATGAAAATCACAAAATCATTAGGAGCAGAGATGTAATATTCAATGAAAAGGTCTTGTATAAGAATCAATTGTAGGAAAAGAAACAAGAAAAAGAAAGCAAGGAATACACAGTTCTTGATGAGATAACTGAAAAAGTAAAGGTGCCTGAAAATAATAATAATCAACAACCACAGCAGCAGCAACCACCACAACAGCAACAGGCACCTCAAACACCTGAAAGTGGTGTTAGAAGATCTACTAGGATAAGTAGACCCCCTGAACGATACTCTCCTTCATTATATTATTTATTGTTGACTGATTCTGGTGAACCTGAATGTTATGAAGAAGCAATGCAGGTTGAAAGTAGGAAGAAGTGGGAGCTAGCCATGGAAGAAGAGAGGGACTCCTTAATGCATAACCAGACTTGGGACTTAGTCAAGTTGCCTGCAGGTAAAACTACATTGCAGAATAAATGGGTTTACAGGCTGAAGGAAGAAGATGGAGGAAAACATAGGTACAAAGCTAGACTTGTGGTGAAGGGGTTTGCACAAAAGAAAGGTATTGATTTTGATGAAATATTTTCTCCTGTTGTTAAGATGAATTCAATCAGAACTATTTTAAGTCTTGTAGCAGCGGAAGATTTACATCTTGAAAAGTTAGATGTAAAGACAACATTTCTCCATGGAGATTTGGAGGAAGAGATATACATGCAGCAACCAGAAGGATATGAGGTCAAAGGGAAAGAAAAATTGGTGTGCAGGTTGAAGAAGAGCTTGTATGGCTTAAAACAGGCTCCAAGGTAGTGGTATCTAAAATTTGACAAGTTTATGTCTGAACAAGGTTATACTAGATGTCACTCTGATCATTGTGTTTATTTGAAAAAGAAAAATGATGGCAGCTATATTATATTGTTATTGTATGTAGATGACATGCTTGTTGCAGGGTCTAACATGCAGGAAATAAATGTGCTCAAAAGAAAATTGGCAAATTCATTTGCAATGAAGGATTTGGGAGCTGCAAAACAAATCCTTGGTATGAGGATAACTAGAGACAGGAAAAATCGCAAATTAACACCGTCTCAGAATGAGTACATAGAAAAGGTGTTGAAAAGATTTAATATGCAGAATGCAAAACCAGTTAGTACACCTTTTGCTAGCCATTTCAAACTTAGTAAAGAGATGTGCCCAAAGACCCAAGAAGACATGGATTATATGTCTAAAGTTCCATATGCATCAGCATTTGGAAGCTTAATGTATGCAATGGTCTGCACAAGGCCTGATATTGCACATGCAGTGGGAGTTGTAAGCAGGTACATGAATAATCCAAGAAAAGAACATTGGATGGCAGTAAAATGGATTCTCAGATATTTGAGAGGTACCACAAATCAAGCATTATGCTTTGGTGGTTCAAACATTGCTCTACAGTGATATGTTGATGCAGATATGGCAGGTGACAGAGATAACAGGAGGAGCACTACAGGATATGTATTTACTGTAGGTGGAACAACTGTCAGTTGGGTTTCAAAAATCCAAAGTGTTGTTTCACTTTCAACAACAGAAGCAGAGTATGTTGCTGCTACAGAGGCTAGTAAAGAAATGATTTGGTTACAAAGGTTTATGGATGAATTAGGTAAGAAGCATGATATGGGCACACTATACAGTGATAGCCAAAGTGCTATTCATCTTGCAAATAACTCAGCATTTCATTCTAGGACTAAACACATACATCTCAAGTACCATTTCATATGGTCAGTATTGGAAGATGGAGAGTTGAAGCTGGAAAAGATACACACTAGCCAGAATCCTGCAGATATGCTAACAAAAGTTGTAACCAGGGAGAAACTGAGAATGTGATCAGTTTCAATTGGTCTTCAAGGATGAAGATGAAGATGAGGAACAACCAGGTCCAAAGAGGAGTCATTTTCCAGCAAATGAAGCAGCGGTGGAGTTGCTACAATCAGTCTCCAAGTGGGAGATTGTTGGGTGTGGAGCCTGATTATCTTGTTTACTTTGTATCACAGCTTTGGACCCCCGTACCTTAAAAGGGGCGGCAACGCCGCCCGAAATTTAATCGCTGCCGTGGGGGGTCCAGGGGGGGGCGGCAGCGCTTTTCGGAGCCCCCCCTTGGCGGGGGTTCGGGGGCAGCGCCCCCGAAGCTAAAAATAGATGTAAAATTGCCTTGTAAAAGTATAGTAATTTCTAGTCAATCTGGGTCGTTCATTAGGCAAATGATCTGACGGTAGAAGTTATGTTTAGTTTAGGGTTTTTTTCCCTAGAAGGAAACCTCTCGCTTTTATGAGGGTATTGTATTGCGGCTGTGTATTGTATGTGTATTCTCGGAGTGGGAAACGTATAGGGAGACTATGAGAGAACATAGGATAATACAAATGATTCCGTTGTAGGTTTTGTCTCTTCATTTTTCTAAATTATAAAGGAAGGACCGGATGTTCGTGGTGGACATAGCCCAAACTCGGGTGAACCACGAGTCCGTTCTCCGGTTTTATGTGTTTTGTGTGCTTGTATTTTTCCGTGTATTTTATATGTTGCATTGCTTTGTAATATATAATTTTTCAACACAACCTTCATCTAGTGCAGGAGTTCGTTCATTTTTTAGTATTCCAGATGACATGTTGAGGGATATGGAGCGAGATGAGCTTCTGGAGTATGCATCCTCCTGTAGAGACCACTATGAGTGAGCCATTAGATGAAAAATGCACACCATGGGCGAGGTATGTACAAGCATGTTTTGATCTATTTTAAAATACACATTTATAAGATGAGCTAGAGTGCATGTAACACGTTTTTTTGGTGTATAGACATTTAGTCTCCAAAAACTTACGCCAATATATTTATTTAACTTATGCAGTTTACAACATTCTTAGAACAAAATTGCTTTGCCCCTGATCCTCATTCTGTAGATCATGGACATGATCATGTACAGGTGCCACATTCATTACTATCTATCTATATTTTTGTACATCAAATTGAAAATGAATTTATGTCACATAATTTTATATGGTATGAATCTTAACATTATGGAATTTTCAGGTTAGCGCTTCACATGAAGGGCTTCCCGAAGACACGATACCTTCATATGTTCAAGTGGTCTCACAGGTATTATCTATCTAGATTTTTGCGTTAAATTGCAAGTGACTTTAAGATGAACATAATTTTATATGGTGTGGCTCTTAACATTATTGAATTTTCAGGTATGTGCTACACATCAAGGGTTGCCTGAAGAGATTATTCCTTCTTAGGTTCCAGTCGTGACATAGGTATCGATAATTTTCGTTAAGCATATTTATTATGTTTATTATATTTCTTTTCGCAAACTTTTCTATTAACTTTGGTTTCTACTTTTCAGGCTACCAATAATATTGAGATAATGCAAACTGAGCCCCAAGGAGATCGTGTAGGCTTTGGGTCAGAGAGTCTACATTAAACCATGGTAACCTCTTACCATTTCTTTGTTGGTAGAATTGCCACATTATAAACATGATATCATAGAATAAACAGGGTGGATTTACTTTTGTTGCCAAAGGTTAATTTTTTGTGTTTGTTATGCAGGTTGGACCTCAACAAATATTTGTGGTTCGTAGAGATGAAGATGATGCATCAGTTTGCAATAATGTTGAAGAATATGATTAAGATAATATTGCAAGCTGGAAAGTTGTTGATTTTGATTTAGTTAAGTTGATATTCGGTAAAATTGATATGGAACAAAAAATGGAGGAAGATACAGTGCATATGGAACAAAAAAGGGAGGAAATTTCACTGCATGGCTTGCCCAGTAGTAGTTTTCATGACCTAGGTCACTTCAAATAGTTTGACAGTGTAAAGGACACTATGGATCACTTATACCACCAAGAAACAAACCAGGTATACATTTATTAAAGGGCATGCTCTTCTCATCCCTTTTTGTGATTTTTGTTGCCAAAAGAAATGTTCTTTTCCATGTTTATGGTGTATTATTGAAATTTTTAAACTTTTTTCCACAGCATATTAATAAGTGTAAATGGATGAAGAAAGTTCAGTGGGAATGGAACATTCTCCAAGAAAATTTACCAGGTTTGTTAGATGGAAATCATAATGTTTACATAGATTGTTAGGGAATAGTTTATAGGAATTTCTTTCATGTCCTGATGTGATCAATAGTTGACTCATAATAGCAAAACTTTATTAGTTTTGGGATATCAAAAATTCATAATCTTGGTATAGAAATTATTTGAACAAGTGTACAGTATAAGGTATAACAAGTAGTACTGTAGGTCCTTACATACATGTGGCAATATTAACATATATGTACAACATTGATTTATGTGCAGCATGATGGTCTGTGGATGAGGGCGTGGCAGTAAATTATACAAGAGGGTGCACCAATACTTTTATAGGCTTTCAAAAAGTACCTATTTTTTCCCTATTTATATTGTATAACATCGGGTATGTGTGTATCTTTGCCTAAGACTTTAAATTGGTATTTTTACGTTCAACTTAAACAATTCAAAATGGATAATTTTAAGGTTTTTTTGCGAGAGTTGATTGATGATCTCACTTACATTTTATTGAATGTCTTGTAAAATTACAGTGAAGATGGAAGACACACAACCAGATTTGTTTGATCGCCTTCCTAAAGATGTTATTTAGATGATATTTGGCGCCATCTGCAATTTTAAATCTATAGTATGATGCATGGCTGTCTCCTGGGGCTTTTTCAAACATGCAACATGCATTATGCCAGACATAGCACCTCAATTCAATATGAAGGACATCAGATTTATGCATTATTTCTTGAGCCTAGGCTCTAGAGAAGGCCTTCCTTAGACAGTGTACGTATGCAATCAAGATTCATATGAGATTTCAGAGGATGGATTGTAAGCCCATGACTACTCCTATGATATCAAATTTGAAGTTCAACAGATTAAATTTCAAATTTGGTAGATCCACCAATTTATAGACAGTTGAGAGGTTCCTTTATGTATCTAGTGAATGCGAAAACTAATTTTTAATTTTCAGTAAAAACTTTGAGCCATAGTCAATTCACTAGGTTACTGACAGTATAGGTGCTTCATTTGGCTTAGAGGAATATGTAAAATTATGTCTGGCGTCTATGATGACCTTATTTGACATTTTGTTTCCTTTTTTTATTACTTTTCCTTTTTTTATTTTTTTATTTTTGTTTTGCAGTTGGAGAGTCTTCCTGCTATGGTTGTAGGAGTATGGTTTGATGAACCTAACCTGCAACTTGAAGCAACTACCCAATTCTGAAAATTTCTTTCTAATGGTATTTACATCAAATATTATGCATTAATTGTCAATGAACTACCATTTTATTTATGTTTGCTTTTTCATCAGGTAGCTGACCATTGCTTTTGTTTTTTTGACAGAGCGTAGTCCTCCTATAGAGGAAGTTATTGATGCAGCTGCTAGCCCAAGGGATTATCTCAACCACCTATCAGAAAGGTTGCTAGGCGCTTGGTTAGTTTGTATACCAATCAGTTTACTAGGGGTATCATCCTCAAATGTGGGGAAGAATCCCTTGAATTTCACTGTGAAGTTTTCATTGGGAAAAAAATAACAAATATAGGCATGGTGAATAAGGGATACTTACGCTTAATATATTAATAGAATCAAATGAAATATAGGTAGTATGAAACCTATGGCAATATACAAGATAAAATTATGTTTGCTACGAAGAGAATGAAAGCAATATATTAAGAAAGTAGGATAGGTACCATTGAGTCCTTTTTTGGAAGACAAGTAGGATAGGTACCATTGTAGGTGTACTATGATGTAAATATTGCAATTATATGACCTTATACATTGAAAATTCTTTGGATTTTGTGATTCTTTGTATTTCTAAATTAAGCCAAGGCTACTTTTAACATTGAAAAATTCACATAAATTAGTCTCCTGGAATGTGAAGAATTTGGCTACAAGTCAGGTATATACCTTCCAACATTTCCAGATGGCCATATTTGACGTAAAATTTATTCCTATTGATGTGGAGCGTTGTGTCTTGCTCAAATAGCTGTCTAGGGAGCTTCTGATTGCCCAACCATAGATAAACCTCTAAAATATGGGCCCACATCGCCTACACTAGTCCTGGGTATGACTGGTTATTCTACATGTCTAACAACAAGAATTGTTGCATTGGTATCAAGAATATTTAGGACGCTACCAATGGTGTGCTATATAGGAGCTGTAAGGAAAAGGTGGACATCATACCACTATGAATAACATGGGAGGACATCTCAAGATGGACCTAAAATGATTTCCATAGTCTTTCTTTTACGAGATCCTCATCTGCCATCCATGGTGTGATTGGAACATCCATTGTTGTTCTCTAGCATACATCCAGCCACGCTATTACAAGAAACGGTCACTTGTTCATATTCTGATCCAGCCCATTGAGTTGGGTGAGTGACATTGTTTTAGAAACCAAATGCAAATAAGTTGTTTTACCATTGCCCAATTGGTTAGCTCAGTCGTTTATCACCAATGTTGCTGAGCATTGGCTAGTTTTGTGCCATCACGTAAATGATTTTAATCCCCCATGCATGATAGTCACTACTCTATGCTAGCATATTTATTAGGGTTGTTGTACAGGAATGTAGGGAAGCATCTCTTGGGTTTCCCCATGAGGTTTTCCTCGGAAAAAAAATAGTAGTTCTATTTGATTGGGAAATGAAAAATTTTCTTTTATTGTATCATTATTACACTAAGTGTGGTCGTGAAGTATCTATAAAAATGACTAGAGAGGGATTTAAAAGGAGGGAGGACAAAAAGAAATGGGAATAGTGGAAGAGTTTCCTATCCAAACTTTGTGACAACTATAAATTTTGCCACATGAAGAACAAAATAAAGTCAACATTCATAAAAGGATTGAATTCAATTCACATTCACATTGGCTTGTACCCCTTTGCTATCCTAGTAATTCTTTGGAGGATTCTACACATTTGGATGATTAGGTCTAGGAGCTTGGGCATTTCCTTTTTGAGATTCTCTTTGGGTGTTCACAGTGGGTTTACAGTTTTCTAATTATTAGGAGAATGGTTCTATCTAGCTAGGGTTTGGATGTAGTATGAAAATGTAAAAATTCAAAGCCAAGACATGGATTTTTGCTATTTGATAGGCAAGAACATGGCCTGATCTGAGGTTTGTGGCTTAAATCTCATCACTTAAAGCATAAGATCTTCTTCAACCCTCAGTGAAAGCTTCTATCTAAGTGGCCTTAGTGGCATTATCCTTAATCCTATTTTGGAGTTCCTACCATGTATTCTATTTTGCCAATCTTGGAATCCTAACTCCCTTGTTTTATATTCATCGGCTAGGTAATGGCGTTCCATTTTGTTGTAGTTAAACTATTCGAAAAAATGGATTGGTGGATGAGGTTTCTAAACTAGTAAATGGAGTTAGGATTTATGTTATTAAACCCATTATGGGAGTTAGTGGAGGTTCCATTCTATCCACTTGGACCTAGTCAAATTGGATTGGAAGGAAAGAACTTAGTCAACACCATTCATTAGAAATCTTTATTAGAACAACAAACAGATATGCTCTTTGGGATTCTCAAATCCATCATACTTACGGAGTTATGGCATATATATGGAAATCATATTTTATTTAATTCTAAGTGTGGAGGGGTAGTATTAATCAATCTTATAACCAAGGTAATTAGTGGAATCCTTCTTTGTTTCAGGCATAACCACATAGGGTAAGCTCACATTCACACTACGTTGAAAGGGTATAAAAAGAGATAAATGAGTTCTGATTTGGGCAACCAATGTTTGATCTAATTGTAACATATGATAAAGTAACCATGAATTATCACTCTCATGGGCAGATATCTAGTCAATTCAAGTCCTCAAGTTACATTTCGATTAGCCTCCTTATGGCTTAAAGGTGTTTGTTCACAGGTAGGGAGAGGTTGTTGACCCCTAGGGACATGAACACTTTGCTTAATGTTACCAACTTATTATATAAAGGTGGTAAAGGAGTCAGACACAATTCCATTTTCAAATACAAAAAGGGGCAGAGATCTCCCATAGCCTCCTCCTTGATTAACCACATTGGAAATTTTGGCATTCCCATCAGGTAAATGATTTGAATCCCCCATGCATGATGGTCACTACTCTATGCTAGCAGATTTACTAGGGCTGCTATACAGGAAAGTAGGGAAGCATCTCTTGGGTTTCCCCATGAGGTTTTCCTCGGAAAAAAAAATAAAAAAAAATAGTAGTTCTATTGGATTGGGAAAGGAGAAAGTTTCTTTTATTGTATCATTATTACACTAACTATGGCCAATAAGTATCTATAAAAATGACTAGAGAGGGATTTAAAGGAGGGAGGATGGAGTATGGCCTTTAAAGTATTCCTGCTATGGTTGCAAGAGTATGGTCTGATGAACCTAACCTGCAACTTGAAGCAACTACCCAATTCCGAAAGTTGCTTTCAATTGGTATTTACATCAAATCGTATGTATTAATTATCAATGGACTGCCATTTTATTTGTGTCCATTAGGCAGCTGACCATTGGTTTTGTTTTCTTGACAGAGAGTAGTCCTCCTATAGAGGAATTTATTAATGCAGGCATTGTTCCTCGCTTTGTTGAATTCCTAACGAGGCATGATTTTCCACAGTTATAGGTGAAAGCCCTTATTGTTTTATCTATACATGATCGAAGGCAATAATGTACTTGATTGATTATTTCATGAAAGGGTTGAGGGATTATGTTTTCTTTCAACCTTAGATGTTAGGATAGATGGGTTTGACCCTCAGACCCATTAGCTCTTGGATTTTCTTTGTCAGGGCATTCCATACATTGTATTTTTATGTTCATGCATTGTACCTCATATATTCATGCATTGAATTTTTATAGGAGAAATTTTGGTTCACCCGCATTATATGGACATCATTGTAGTTAACAGTCCCTTTAACCTACTTTGTGGTAATAAGTTGGACATAAATATAATTATATTATCTTATCTCCTAATAGGAAAGTGTTTCAGTGGTCTGAAAGTGGCTTTGTGGCTTTTTTCCTGCTTGATTACAGTTTGAAGCAACATGGGCTTTCACAAACATAGCTTCAGGAACATCAGAGCATACACGAGTTGTGATTAACCATGGAGCTGTGCCAATATTTGTACAACTGCTAAGTTCACCAAGTGATGATGTTCGTGAGTAGGTTAGAGAACTATTTTTTTATGTTTCTTTACTTTGTTTCTGATACAGAGTTTTTGTCCAATATTTATATTCTACATTAGAGAATTTTTCCAAGAAATTTAGTCCAAGTTTTTGTTTCTGCGTTTGGGCCTATATTGTCATTGTTGTTTAGTATCTTGTCCTTTTATGTTAATAGGCTGTTTGGGCATTAGGAAATGTGGTCAGTGACTCACCCAAATGCAGAGATATAGTTCTAAACCATGATGCCCTGATGCCACTCCTTGCTCAACTGAATGAGCACGCTAAGTTTTCTATGTTGAGAAATGCCACTTGGACCTTGTCTAATTTATGTTGAGGCAAGCCACAACTTGCATTTGACCAGGTAGGGAATTTATGCTGTTGATTTTTTAAATAACTTTGCCTTGTTATTTCTATCAATTTTCCATCCTTGGGCATAGAAATACATTTTTCAGGGCTGAAATTTTCATGAACTTTTTTCCTGCAGACAAAGCCAGCTCTACCAACACTCAAGCATTTGATTCATTCGAATAATGAAGAAGTCTTAACAGATGCTTGCTCGGTTCTGTCTTATCTTTCTAATGGAACAAATGATAAAATTCAAGCTATGACTGAGGCTGGTGTTTGTCGAAGATTGGATGAGCTTCTAATGTAAGCATAAATACTGAAAATTTGATGAACATTTTTTAGCTTCTACCTATTATTAATGTTGTAGATAGGTGCATTTCATGCAAGGATATTAATGTTATGGTTAAGAATGTGTTATATTAGTTCCATATTTGTGTTTTTAGATAAAGGTTATAGATTGATCAGAGCTATTCTTTTGCTAAATGCATTTGAAAATTTCAATTCTACATGTTTTGTCTCTACAGTCATCCATCTCCATTTGTTCTTATCCCTGCTCTCCAGACTATGGGAAATATTGTAACTGGAGACAATGTAGAGACTCAAGTATATCCAGTCTCTATTGGCATCTAGTTTGAAACTTGAAATATTGCAAGTCAATCTATGGTGTACACATCCAATTGGAGATTTAATTAGTCTTCTAAATTTTATACAATCACACATAAATTAAATGTTTCAGTGAGTTCTTTGGGATAGAGTGAATACTTGTGTTTATTTTCTAGATTATTCTCTCAAGTAATTTTGTGGGGATGTGTGTTACCTCAATATATTATCAACAATCAGGCACTTCCCTACCTCTTGGCACTGTTGACCCATAATCATAAGAAAAGTATCAATAAGGAAGCATGCTGGACCATCTCAAACATAACTGTTGGAAACAAAGATCAAATATAGCTTCCTTAGCTACTGCTTTATAGATTAAGAATGACACTTCAATGAATGTCTTATTCCTTGTAAAATGTTTTTTAGGTTCATGTATCATGATTTTGGATTGGTTTACAAGCTGTGATTGACGCAAACAGTATTCCTCCTCTTGTACAATTGCTGCAAACTACTGAGTTTGATATCAAGAAAGAAGCAACATGGGCTATATCTAATGCTACTTCTAGTGGTACACATGATCAAATCAAGTATGTATTTAATGAATATATATTATCAACACAAGCATATTGCTAAAATGGGTTGTCTAGTAATGAATAAAGGGGTCAACTTACAAGATGTAATGTAATGAGATGTGTTTGCTGATAATAGTCAGTGTGATGTAGATTTTCAAGAATTTGTGTTAGTTGATACAATGAGAAAAAATATTGATTCCTGCTTTTGGTCATAGATATCTTGTGAATCAAGGATACATTAAGCCTCTATGTGATCTCCTAGTCTGTCTAGACCCAAGAATTGTAATTGTTTGTCTTGAAGGGCTAGATAATATTTTGAAACTTGGGGAGCAGAGAAGGATCTGGGAAACATTGGAGGTGTAAATCTCTATGCACAGTATATTGATGATGCTGAAGGAATTGAGAAGATTGAGAACTTGCAAAGTCATGACAATAATGAAATTTATGAGAAGGCAGTAAATATTCTTGAAACTTATTGGCTGGAATATGATGAATATGACCAAATAGTCAAATTTTACCTCTCATATTTAACATTTTAAGCAACCTATGATATGTCGTCGATGGAGGGAACACTTCATTTTCCTACAGTCAGAGAGATTTACATAGTCAAGTATTCTTGCATGCATTGTGTATACTCTATGTCCACCTGCTATCAAATAAATTTTAGGTTCAACATGAGTACTTTATTTGACCTTGCCATCAAACTTACAATTATTTACTATTTTTGTGGAAGCTCAGATGGAGTCTAGTTTCCTGAGTTGAAAGAAATTTCAAAATATGAGTCTTATGTTTGTCATCAAGAGAATAATTTAAAGTGTTATTCTAGCACTAATGAAATTTAATTTTGTAATATTTATCCACCAATCTATATATATTCCAATCAATGATCTAATATTTCATAAGAGGCCAGTGATCTGTTATGGAAAATGTTGGTTTAAATGTTTTGTTGCTTATCAATATCCTTGGTTGTTGATAATTTGCCTTAAATTTAATTTTAACTTTTATTTAACCCTTCTCATTAGGAATATAGAAATTATGAATCAAACACTAGTAGCAAACAAGGTTCTCCAAATATCATGTCCATACCTTTAGATTCAAATGAAGCAACGGTAAAGGGCCATACACATATATGCAAAACATGTGGCAAGAATTTTAATTGTTATTTCCATTATGTAGGTCATGTTGTTGCACATGCTCTGACATCACATAGAAAGAGACGAATATTGAGAGTTAGAGGTAAACTACATAATCCACCACTTCTCAAAAACAAAAAAGATAAGGATGATAAAATTATTTCCAATGGAAATTTCCATACCACAAATATCAACGAATTAGACAATCCAAATAATATTAAGAGAAAAGTTCAAATACCAAGGGTAAGTGTTAATTTTTGGTTAACAGTATCTTTCTTAGGTCAATTACTTCAATGATCCACATCAACCCAAGTTCAATTTCATTTATTTCATTAAAAATCACATAATACATAAACATTCAAAAACAAATTTTCCTTACTACAAGGAGATGGAAAAATAAAATTAGGAGACCTCCATCATGAGAAGAGACAATAATGAAGAGATTAGTCACATCAAATATAAACTAATCTAAACTGATGAAGATATGAAAATATGATGACATTTGATATCAAAACTAAACTAACAATACAATAATATATATGTAATTAAATATTCATTCATCACCATCATATCCATGCAAAAAAAGGGGCGAGTTAAGATCATCTATGAGTAAACATCATGGACACATTAAATCACCATAACTTAATTATCTATCAAAGCACCCTTATCCAGTAGATCATAATATATTGTTTGTACCAACACACATCTAACCATCCACATGTCCATTTATTTGAAAGCAATCCACAATATAGTCTTAAACTATATAAAGTCCAATACATTGTAGCAATTATATGTTCTAACCCTATAATCAAATTTCATTGTTCATCTTGAACAATGTGCTCCATTCATATGAAATGTGCTAGTGGAAAATTTTCCAGAATGGCATGATGATCATTTATCGTTAACCTCCATTGATGTTGTTTTTTTCTACTCTTCACTTGCTTCAACTGCAACCGCGTTGCTATGACCAAGTGACTATATTGGGCATAAATAACCTCTGGCAGGTAATCTTGAAAAATAATATGATATTTATATTTCTTTACTTCTTCAAAGAAATGTCCCATTAACACCATTTAACCAATTGGCTATGTATAATTTGATGGATCATTATACTCTTGCAGCAACGTGGATTTAGACATAGTGCATCGTAATAAACAATAATGCACTTTTTCTTGATTATTTTTTGGTGCAATGACAACGAAGACATCACCTTCTCTAACCATATCAGAAACATGATCATAATAATTGTCAATCACAATCACTTCATTGTCCATTTCCTTGTCAGTCACATTTCCAAATGGGGGCAATGGTGTCAATTCTTCGTGTTTCCATGGTTTAATAAATTTCTTAATTTGGTTTTCACAGTCATCAATGGACACTGTCTGATCAATACATGCAGAAAAAAATCAAGAGAACTTTTGTTTCTCAATGCAATGTATATTTGTCATGTTCTTACTCATAATTGAGTGTAAACTTCTTGTTTGAGGGATTCCAAGTCAATTAAATAGAAACGATCTATCAACATCACCCATTGCAATATTCCAAAAGTACCTGCTTGAGAAAAACACACACATGTATGAGTGAAATTTTGAACAATATTTAATATTTTTTTGATAACAAAATACACACACATGTATACACATATATCTCTAGACATGTATAATATATTGTTAGTTAAATGTGTACGCTTGCCTGTGCACATCAGCCATCCTTGGGTTCGATACATGACTTAAATTGTCTTTGAACCAATTAACAACATCTAAATAATTTTCAAGTTGGGAAGCTGAGTGATTCAATTGATGCCTCCTAAGTGCACGTTTTAAGCATGCCCCAGCACCATCGTGCTCTCTTTTTCCATGCCCTGTGTCAAAGAAATTCCATGTATGTCGAATGTTGGTTCTCTTATGAAGACGAGACAACCAAATGAATGATCTTGCTGATTTAAATTGACTAGCACAACCATCTGACCATACCCAATGTTCTTTAAAAGTGACCCTTCATTTCAACAATTCATTATAAATAACATTAAAACAATGCTGAAAAAAACATGTATCATGTGTTCAATCATCACTGATGTAGAAATGGTGCTCCTTAATCACCTCATGATTATTTTCATCGCTATCAAAACCATCGATATCAAACTCTGCATGTCTATACAAAATATGCACAAATATAGATACTTGGTCTGAATGATAATACTCACTTTGTATCTCCTTTTGTGGACTAAACGTGTAATTCTCAGTGAAATCAACCACTAATAATATTTTTCCTTTTGGGAACACATCAAGTGATTGCTTGAACTGTAAATCCTGCCATCATGCTATATGACAATGCTTAATATATTTGTATATTTACACCCTGAACTTCTCCATAAAAGATGTCTATGAAATGTCGTCATCAAGTAAAGTGATATTTTTTGATGTTGTGCTTGAATATGCAATAGGAGTGTATGTAACATTTTCATATCGCTTCCAATTCAAACTGAGATTTGACAGTCTGGGATCATTAGGATCAATGGGATACTTTACATCGTAGAGTGCCAAATGAGAACATTCTGGGCATTTTCTTCCACCAACGCATTATTTTTTATAAAATAATTTATTATTCTCTCGTGCACATAATATCTTGTATAAAAATTCACGAACACTTGAAGGAGGGGGCTCATTTGACCAATATTTTATGCCAAAATTTACAAATGTCTCATAAAATTATTGAAATTCTACATGGTATCGACAACAACATGTGTCTTGAACAATGATAGGCCTGACATACCATGGTTTAATCTTCACAAATGTGCTAAGGGAAACCTTCACATCAGTATTACTCTCCATAAAGTTCTGGAATAATTCTACTTGACTGACCTGTGTTATATGTTTGGCATGAGATTCATGAACTCCCTTAATATACGACATCACACAATGTTCTCTTCATTTGGCGACACAAGAGAATTCAAATCCTAAAACTCTTTTACCCTATCCCTCACACCATCAGGAAGTATATCATGATATGGATGTCTGCAGATATTAGCCCAACATGCAAGTTCATCATTCTCATCTAATTGAATTCTAGATCTTGTATGCCTTCATAAATTTTTTCTTGATGTTTTAAACAATTTTGAAGTTGCTGACATCAACCGATTTGATGCAGTTTGTTTCATGAGTACACCTTTTAAAAGTGCTCTACGAGCATTCTTTTCAACTTGAGATTGCCTTTTGGCTAGTCTGGTAAGCGTCGACGTCACATTTTTTTATGCCATTTGATTCACTAAAACCTCTTTCTCACTTTTAATGCCTAATAATTCCACAACGTTTCTGAGAGATTTGTGCTTTAAAAATCTACGTAACATTTGAGCTTGTGCTATGATAAATTTACCTTCAAGAAGATGTTTCAACCCCCAATTTATTTTATCTCGAACTGTCCTTTTATGCATTGGTGGTCCCAATTCTTCAATTTTAGTTGGATTCATATTATCTAGAAAGTTGTAGTCGTATACAACGTTCTTGGAACTTCCAATTAATTGCAGTGAAGTTCGAGGTGCGGTAGTATCTTCTTGTGGTTTTGATGTTGTCCCTGCATAAAAAACAATATTAAATTCTAATTTGAAATTGACAAATACATATTTTTAATTTTAAAACTATCTTGAACTACAATGTTTTTTTTTTAAATACAAAATTCAAATTGAAGAAACTATTGACTCACCAATGAGATCGATATCAATATTCTCTTGGACATTTGTGTTTTCAATATTCTTGTTGACAAGTTCCTCAACATTCTGCTTGACATTTGTGTTTTCAATATTCTCGTTTACAATTTCCTCAACATTTCAAATTTCCTTGTCATTGTCATGCACCTCTACATCTCTTTCACGATGCTCTACCTCCACAGTTATTTCATGGCTTAATATTTCCCTTTCCTCTCGCCTTTTTTTTTTAATCTCTCATTCTTTTCCGCTGAATCAGTTATTTTTCGATCATGCCCTAAGTGGAAATTCCTTTTTTTTCCCATGCTCACATAATTGGAAACCTAAAATCCAATTCTATTTGGACCAAATACCAAAAAAAACATAAAGACTTCAGAATAAGTACTTCATGCTTTCAATAAGAGATAAAATTAAATATATAATTAAATTCATAAAGACATTTTGTAAAAATACTTCATGCCTTCATAGAGACATTTTGAAAAAATATTCAAGCCTTCATGCACCCAAAAAAATTTCAAAAAAAAAATTCGCCAAAAAATATTTTTCACCCAGAAAAACTTCCAAAACAAATTTCGCCAAAAAAATTTCGCATCCAAAAAAACTTAAAAAAAAAATTCGCCAAAAAGATTTTTGCACCTAGAAAAATTTTTCACCTTTGTAGGAAAAAAATTCGCACCCTCACACCTTCGCTGGTTCAGAATGGTGTGTGGAATATTGTGGAATTAATCTTTTGAATGAGAGTATTTATATAGAACTCTCGCCCGAAACATTGCAACGATACGATGAATCTTTGCAAGATTCCGTTGGACGAAGATAAAATGTTTCGATTAAAGTTTAATAAACTCTCATCCAAGAGTTTATTAAACTCTTGCCCAATATTTTAGTAACCTCTCTAACGAGAGTTATAAAACTCTCGTCCGAGAGTTCGCCTTGGGTAAACTCTCTGGCGCAAACTCTCTGCCAAGAGTTTGTACAACTTTCGAACGAGAGTTTAGCCACACGGTTAAATTTAACATGTGGTGGTTTAAACTCTCGGTTGAGAGTTTAAAATTTGGCGCCCAATAGTTTATTAAATGTCTCACCCGAGAAATTATCTCGGTCGAGAGTTTCTAGTCAACAAAAAACCCAAAAAATTATGTAGTTTTCAGGAACCTGCAGCTTTGGAGGGGCGGAACAGATACAAAAACAAAATGTTATCTTTCAGACTTGGTACCATTAGATTCATCTCTGAATCTAGTTTCTAATGATGTAATATTTGTGGAGTTTCATTAAAAATTTAAATTTGTTATTAATTTTATACTAAACTGTGTCACTGTGGAATTTCATTGTTCTGAAAATTGCAGTGAATGAAAATTCAATAACTTTAAAATGGAAACACCAAAAACATTGGAAAAATCATATTTCAATTCCTCTCCCTGTCTTCTTCAAAATGATATTCTCATTTTTCTTATTGACGATCACATTGAAAAGAAATCTAGGGCTCATAAAATGTACTGAAACATCATCGTTTGTTTTTCTTCGTCTATTTCAAAAAATAATAAAGAATAGTGATTTAATCTGAAAATTACCGAAAAATAGTCATTGCACTAGTGCAATCTATGTAGATTATGATGATATGGTTTATTTCCAAAAAATGAATAACCATCCCTAAAAAAAGTTAGGATTCAAAAAGCGACTATTTATGTTTGCCTGAAAATTTCAAGTATATGCAGTTAGTAAACAACAAATTTACCCCTCTATATGTCAATATTTTTATTTTTAAATATGAGTATGGAGGTAAGACAATTCTCTAGAAATCTCTAAAAATATTAAGTTACAATAAGAGATATTAATTAATAATGATAATATAATAATAATATAAGAGATAGAGATTAATTAATAATGATAATATTATAATAATAAAAAATAGCAAATAATGTTTAGAAATAAATTTATAGGTTATAATAATAAAGATTATATAATATAAATTTATAGGTTATAATAATAAAGATTATATTATTTTTATAGCTTAAAATAATGAAGATTAATTAATACAAATTATATTACTTTGATTAAAAATGATTTAGATAAGTTCAATAATTAAGTGGAGAAAATAATAATATGATTTAAATTAATAAAGAAAATAAAGAAAATATATATAATGTATAAATCAATATATTAAATATTAATATTGATAATATTTTATTTTATTAGAGATTAGTAAATTTAATAAGTTTTTCTCAATAAATAATAAATTCATTATTTATTGTTATTATTATTATTTTTATTTTTTTACAGAAACGGGTATGTTTATATTGCTTCAAAAAATTTGAGGCCTATGCTTGGTGGTTTTACCTCTGAAGACCCAAAGTCTAGGGGGTTTTCGAAATAGCAAAGTTCGCCTACTCTGCTCTAGCAATTTCCCATTGACTAGCATACTTTCCAATACAAACAAATTGCTGCAGCAAGAGACAAAAATACATGACATGGAGAGAGGCCAGCTAAAGCAGAGGGTCCCATGAATCCCCCCCATCGCAGAGGAGAGATCCCGCATGTAAAGAAACAACGATGTTGGCCTCAAGATCCACTTCTGTATTATTTTTCCGAAGGACATGAAAGAACTGAAGTATGTCAAAAGACGCAATCAACTTATTAATACGATCGAACAATCGTTGCAAGTAGAGATCTTTGGGGACCGATTTTGTTACAATCAGGCCAATGAGTTTTTGTGAGTCTCCAATAACGCGAGCCTCCTTGATTCCATGTTTTTGCAGTTGTTTCAAGCCTTGGAGAAGAGCCATGGCTTCCACTTGATTGTTCGAGGTAAGCCCCAAACCCCAAGAAAAGTGGGAAATGATTTGGTCGGAAGGGTAGCAGATAATTCCTCTACCTTCGGCCTTCCCTGGATTCCCCTTTGTTGCGTTGTCAAAAAACATAGTGTGGATATCTGTGCTTCTTCTCCTTTTGTTGAAATCCTCATCCTCCAACCTGATTTTCCATTCTTCTCTGCCTTTCTCCATATTTTTTCCCGTGGGGAGATTTAGCCCCAGTTGCTGACACCACTCCCTGCCTTGCTGGTTTAAGCTACAAGCCTGCTTCTGGTTCACTTTGGCCTGCATTATTTCTTTGAATAGGATTTTTATTTTCACACTGATTTTTTGTTGTTTAAGGGCCTTCTCTTGAAATATCTGATTCTTCCTTTCAAGCCAAATCTTCCAGCAAATGATCTTTGGGATAATCATCCACCCCTCGAAAGGCAAGCCTCTCCAGCGGAAGGATTTAGGGAACAGGTCTCCCAAAAAGGAAAACAAACTCGTGATGTTGAATGGAAGGGTGGGGTTGTTGTTCCAAATCAACAAAGTTTCGTTCCATATGTCTCAGGTGTAGTGGCACTCAAGAAAGATGTGAACCGTATTTTCCTCCTGCTGTTGACAGAGCGTGCACCGAGAGGGGTCATGGAGGCCGCGACACTACAAATTTTCAGCTGCGAGGATATTGTTGTGCCCCAACTTCCAGATGAAAATATCAATCTTCAGAATGCTTTTAACATGTTAGATCCCTTTCCAAATTGCAAGGTTGTGGGGGACAGTGGGAATGGATTTAAGACATTTGTAGCCTTCTTCTGCGGAGTAGCATCCCTTCGAGGAACCCCATCCCCTTCTGTATTTTTTCCTTATGTCTAGGGGGGGTTTCCCAGCTAACGCTTCCATGAATTTAGCCCATGCTTGCTCCAGATGGACAGGAATCTCTTTTTTTTCCATCCTACCCAGTTGTTGTTATCCCAATCTGAAATGTCTCACATCGTGCATCGACCACCTGTTATCATCCATGTTTTTAGCTCCAGCAACTCAGGGTCCTCCCCAATAGCCTTTGCATCCATGATCCTGTCCTCCCATAGTCTGATCCATTTCCCATTGCCTGGAATCCAATACAGGTGTTCGCGTAGCAGCGGAAGAGCGCGTTTACACAGCTGATGAATTTGGGAGCCCTGACAATTAGACTGGAAATTCTCCAGGCTACGAAGGCGCCTTCCCAAGCTATATTTTTTCCACAAGGTAACATGCGCCCATCCCGGGTTCCTTGCTACCCACTGCCATAAGATCTTGGCCCCCAGAGCGATGTTGTGCTCCCTAAGATCTTTTATGTGAAGGCCCCCTTCCAGCAGCGGCATGGTGATTTTATTTAAACTAATCAGCATAATTCTCTTTGCATTGTTCTTCCCTCCCTTCCAGAAAAAGGAGCGAATAGATTTCTCCATCTTGCGAAGGATGCCCATCGAAGCCAACAAAATAGACATTTAAAAAATTTGAAGATTGTTAAGAACTGAATTAATAAGAACGATCTTACCTGCAAGATTGAGCCACGACGTGCCCCAGGCTTGCATTTTAAGCTTGAATTTGTCCAACAAAGGGTGCCAGTCCCTCCCACTTGGGCGTCCTTGGAAGATCGGCAACCTGGGATTTTTAAAAGAACCCCATTTCGTGGAACCTTTGAATCCCAAAATCTTGGTGATCGTACTTAGCTCAAGGCCAGTGAGGTTCCAGGCATAGATAAATCATTTGCCCATGTTGAGTTCACTTCCAGACTCAAGGCAGTAGTAATCCAGCTCCAGTTTGAAGCGGGATGCCGAGATGGTGGAAGCAACCCCCAGGATAATGGATTCATCAACAAAGAGAGCATAGTTTATGTCTCTGACTCCCCTGGCGATCCAAAGGCCCATAAACTCTTGTTCAATTTGCCTTTTCTCTAGCATAAAACTAAGGATAGAAGCTTGAATGACAAGGAGAAGAGGGGATAAGGGGCATCCCTACTTTATCCCGTGAATCGTCTTGAAGAATTCCGCAGCACGCCCGTTGACGAGAGGAGCAATTCCTAGTTCCGTAATGCAGGCCTTGACCCAGTTTATAAATCAGCACTCAAACCCAAATCGATGCATGACCCTAAAGAGAAATTTGTGCCTAACTCTGTCAAATGCACTAGCCAGGTCCAGTTTGATAGCCGTGCCTTTTTCTCATCTTTGGATGCTTGAATGGATCGCTTCCTGAACTAGAATAAAGTTATCAGTTATCTACCTACCTTTGAAAAATCCCCCTTGATTATCAGGGATGATTTCCGAAAGAAGGCCTTTCAGTCTGTTGGCCATGACTTTGGTGATGAGTTTGTAGCCAATGTTGCAGAGTGAGATTGGCATGAATCTGTTGAAAGTACTTGCACCCTTCTGTTTAGGTATAAGGGCCAAGAAGGCCGAGTTGCTGTTGCCCCTAATCTTGTGGCAGGTCTGAGACTTTAAGATCATTTTGTAGAGATCCTTTTTGACAATGTTCCAACAAGTTTTAATGAATCAAGCAGTGACTCCATCTGACCCAGGAGCCTTGTTCGGATCCATTTCATCCAACGCTTGCTTGATTTCCTTGACTGTGACAGGAGCAGTTAGCATAGCGTTCATTTGGGCATTGACCTTTAGAGGGACCAACTCGAGCATATTGGAGCTGAGGCTTGCTTGTCCTCTGTGTACAGATCTTTGAAGTGCTGATGGGTAGCATTTTTTATGCTGGTGGGATCGGATAAGGTTTGATCTCCTGAGGTTATCTCCACTATAGAGTTAAAGCTTCTTCTGGCCTCAGTGTGCTTGTGAAAGAAGGAGGTGTTCATGTCCCCAAATTTTAGCCACAGACTGCAAGATTTAACCCTCCAATATTCCTCCTCCCGAATACAAGCCTTATGGAGATTAGCCTGGAGCTCCTCTTCCAGGGTTAAGCTGTCCTTCGAGATGTCCATCTCTTCCATTTGTTTATGGTGACTTTCTAAACAGGCCTAGGCCATCCGTCTTGACTCAGTCGGAGAGGGGAGGGCTTTAGCCTAGCTTTTGAGGGCCCTCTTCACTCTCCTCAACGTTTCTTCCCTTACAAAGAAGGGGGATCCACTGACAGGTTATTTCTAGACTTCCTCAACTCTATCCAAAAAGTTGGATTGCTGCACCCAGAGGGCACTGAAGCGGAATGGAATAGGTCCCAGATTCATTTGCGGATTCAGCCCAAGACTAATGGGCTTGTGATCAGAGACCGAAGAAGAAACAATATCATAACTGACATCAAGACCTAAAAGCAAGAAGGAGATTTGGATGAGAAAACGATCTAACCTTGCAGCATTGTGGCCTGGACCCGATCTTCTATTGGTCCAAGTATATTTTCCCTTGGGTGGTTTGACGTCCAACAGATCCCAGTCTTGGATGAGCTCTTCCACCCATTCGCTGGATGGATCCCTTACAATGCTTCCCCCTCTCTTCTCCTCTTGACTTAAAGTGATCTTCATGTCTCCAGTGAGAATGACATTATCCATCTGAATCTCATTTTCTAGCTCCCTAATGGATTCCCAGCAGGATTTGTTTTCTTCCAAGAAGACCGGAGCATAAATATTGAAGAGATTCATAGTTTCTTTGGTGTGAAGATGAAAAATCTGAGAAAAAATCCAGTTTGAGTTAAGTTTAACCTAGATTTTCTCAAAGCACGTCTCGTCCCATAGCATTCCCAACCCTCTTGAGGCGCCTCTAGAGGAGATTGTGACACCTCCCCCTTTTCCCCAAAATTGTTTGCTTTTATGGAGAAATTCCATTTCCTCCATTTTGGTCTCCTGAACAAGACGAATGTTGGGCCTTTCCAACCTTATTAGGCTTTTCCTTGCTTCTTCTTTTAGGTTGCTACCCATCCCTCTATAGTTCCAAGAGACGATCTTCATTACTTCCTTTTTAGAGATGAGAAGGATCCTTTAGAGCCCTAGCTTTGATTTCTATGTGCTTTAGGGTTTTTTGCCTTGACATCTTTTCTAGGGTGGTTGGGTCCCCTGCGGCTTCTCCTTGTAGGTTTCTTGTTCTCTCTTTTCCCTGGAGGATTTCCATCCCTAGTAGATCTTCTGACCGAAGTTTGGGAGTCCCCAATTTCTCCTTCTTCCTCCGACTCCTCTGAATCCTAATCTTCCCCCTCGGTGACAAAATCGTTGTCTTTCGGGGTTCCTCCAGTGACAAATTCGCCAATATTCAATGGTGCTAGGGTTTCCTGCATTTGGAGGTCCTTTTGCATGTTCTGTGGATCGATTTCTTGAACTTCCTCTGTCTCTGAGCTCAAGGCCGCAAAGTTGTTCTCTTGGCCTTTCTGGGATGGATTGGCTTTAGGAATACTCCCTGTGGGTGCTGAACTTTCCTTTCCTTTCTCCGTTGGCCCTGGCTTAAGGCTCGTTCTGGGTTTCTTGGCTTGCTGCCATCCTTCTTCTTTCTCCTTTTCTGGGGCTGCATTTTTGGGACAGTTCTTGGTGAAGTGGCCATACTCATGACATCCACGACATTTGAATGGTAGTTGTTCGTAGTCTAATTTATGAAGATGGGACCAATTTCCCACCGTTAGCTTGATGGCTTCAGGCAGCCCAACTTCAAGGTCCACCTCCATGCAGACTCTAGCGCAGTCATATTGGTCTTTGTTGTTAGCTCTATCTATGAATTTCCCGAGGAAGTTGCCAATTTTCTGCAAGGATTCCCAGTTCCGATAGTGCACCGGCAAGTTTGGGAGCTTGAACCAGAAAAGAACGGTAAGGGAAAGGACCATTTTCATCGGACCCTCAGGCAGGAGAGCCACTAAGGTAATCTCATCTAGTCGCTTGACAAATTTGGAGGCAAGCTGCTTCTTCTTCTTAGGTTGGGAAGCGATCAAGAGCTTGAACGTCTCGACCTCAAGAGGAGGAGGAGGTAGAGGCAGAGGAGGGTCCTGAGATTCTGCCATTGGGCCGAGCCCTAACCAGGGTGAGCACCCCACGCAGAGCCATAAAACCTATGCACAACGAAAGGCAGAGCGTGGTCTCTTTAGCAATTTATTCTTTATTATTATTATTATTTAATAAACAAATATTAATTAATAAGTAAATATTTATTATTAATAAATAATAATTAATACTTATTATAAATTTCATAAATAACTAATAATAATAATAATAATTTTTTGTTAATTATTTAATTAATAATAATAATAATAATAAATAATAACTAAATAACAATTAATAATTAATTATAATCTAATAATAATTTAATTAATACTTAATAATAATAATAATAATAATTATTAATATAAATATTTATTTATTATTAATAAATGTTTTTTTAATATTATTTCTATTAATATATATTTATCATTGACTTGTGTGTGGGTAGATACAAATGAAGCTTTATATCAATTTCATTTAATTAATCAAATGTGGTTGTGTTAATAAATAGGTTTACAATAGAATATATGAACATTAAAAAATAATAATTAAATTAATATAATGCACAAAATTTATTATATATATTATTAATATAAATATAAATTTAACCTATGTAAATGATTATGTTATAATAAAGTAGAAATTTTTAAAAATTATAAGTTTAAATTGTTTAATATGTAAAATTAGAATAATACGTGATTTTTATAAAATATTAAATCTATTTATATATTTAAAATGCATTTTCAATATTAAAAAATTACAACATAGCGATAAACCAAAAAAAATCTATTTGAAAATTATACCTTAAGTTGATAGATCTTTTAGTAACAATCATATAAAATGCTTGAACCATCGTAAATTTATAAATAGAGCCGAGAAGTCAGTCAGTCCCACCCCGTCCGGCCATAAGTCTAGCAATATCATATCCATTTGTTCAAGTGGGATGATGGGCAACAACGACATGTGGGATAGCAGGCATTTATACGTAGAATTTTGATTATTTTCGAAAAAACTTAGATCATTCCATTTTCATAAAATAAAATAAAAATTCGTATAAGGAAACCTCTCTCATAAAAAATGGTTCTTCAAGTAACGATATACAACAATACAACGTCACACATAACATTCAAAGGTGAAGTGTAGTTTATCGTAATTAGTCTAAGTATACCGAATTCATTTAAGTGGACCGAACGACTTTCAATACCCGGACCGCAGTGATCACGAGACTGTTCAAATTGAATGGATAACATTCATAGGCCAAACCGCAGTCAAACTAACATCACTGTCGAATTGCTCAAAATGAATTGACAGCATTTAATGAGGATCATGAAATGGGTATATGCCGTATTGGCTTGTTCAAGTTGAATAGAGGACCAGACCATAGTGATGAACACATTATAATGGGCATCATAGTATTGTCCGAAAGCAAGGCAGCTCAATGATTTTAGAATGGGGAGCGAAAAGTCCATGAGATCAAAACAAATCCCACTGATTAGGTTGTGTTTTCTTATCCTCTTCTTTGTCATGTTACTGCTGCTTCAGATAGAGCCCGACGATGCAGAAAACACCGCTTCAGACAGGATAGAGTTGGGTACCTCTCTCACTGGAAATCAGACCAAGATTTCTAAGAGCCAGCTCTTCAAATTGGGATTTTTCCATCTCAACCACAACAACGTGAAAATCTAGTATGTGGGTATTTGGTATGCCCAGACTGCAGAGCAGAGACTCGTTTGGACAACGAACATGGAGCAGCTCCTGGAGAACACGTCCAGCATTTTGAATCTGACAGAGGATGGGCGTCTCCTTCTGTCTTATAGAGGGCGCACCCTTTGGTCCACAAAGGAAAATGAGAAGAAACCTTATTCAGCTGTAATCACGGATGCTAGTAACTTGGTCGTTCTGAGTGCCACCGATAACACTGAAATCATTTGGCAGAGCTTCGACCATCCGCAAAATACATGGATGCCAAACATGAAAATTAGTAACATCCAGAGGCTGTCGTCGTGGAGGAGCCCTTGGGATCCGCTTCCTAGGCAGTACAAACTCCAAATGAATCCAAACGGAACCGTCTAGTTCATGCTGATGTGGAAGAATGAGACCACATATTGGGACAACAGTGTTTGGAATGGAAAATATTTAAGCCAAGAGCCCAACTCGCCTGAAGATGGGTCCGGTCTTGGCTATTTCAGTAGTGGTTCGTACAAGGATTTTAATTTAAGTATACCACAGGGATTCCGTATAGTTATGGATAATTCAAGACAACTATGGTTGTACGAGATGCTGGAAAATAAAGAATGGAGCCTGATCTGGCAACAGCCCCTCACTCAGTGCTAGGTTTATGCAGTATGCAGGCCTTATGGATTTTGCAAAAATAGCAATTTACAGTCTTGTAACTGTGTGTCAGGGTTTCTCCCAAGAGACAACAGAGAATGGGATCCTCAACAGTGGTCCAGCGATTGTGTGAGGAAGACTTCGTTATGATGTAGTACTGATGCGGCGAACGAGACCACTGCAGACGGGTTTGTAGAATTAAGTGGCACATCTATGCCCCCTCATGGAGTTGTTATATAGAAATTAGGGCCAAAGCAGTGTCGGCAGTGTGTCTCAGCAATTTCTCGTGCATTGCATTTGCTTATGCTAACGGCACTTCCCAAAGTTGTGTAATGTGGTTCGGTGAATTGCTAAATATCTACAATACCTCCAACGGGATTTCTCTGTTTATGCAGTTAGATGCTGCTAATGTGCCTCATACCTTTAATTCCATCAAGAAGACGACTGTAGCAGGCGTCGTGGGTGGCGTCATGGGCGGGCTGGTTGCTATCTTGGCCTTTTTATTATTGTTTCTCTGGTGTTGTAGTAAGCGTCCCGTCTTGTCTGCAACAGATTGCGTGCCATTTGGGCTTACTGTATTCACTTACAAAGAGTTGAAAAGTGCAACGATGAATTTTTCTGAGTGTCTGGGAGGCATGTTGAAATGTTACTTTCAACTGCCCTGTACAATATGCCACCTTCTATTCTGTGTTTGAAGAACTCTGACTACTTGCCGCTTGTTATTTTTGTTCCTAAGGTTTTAAACAGGACACCATAGGGCCGCTTTCTATTTCTGTGAATAGTCAGTTTGGTTTTAAAACTGTAGTACTCTGTATTTCAAAACAGAAAACAGAGCTTTTGTTTATTAAAAGAAACAGAGATTTTCATTGAAAACAGAGTGTTTTGATTTTTTTTTGAACACTCGAGCGTTTTTATTTGAAGGACAGTGGTCCCCACATTCTTTATGTAATCGCAATCGCAAATTTTGTTTGAAGCGATCAAAAGTGTCTTGTTGATGTGGCGAAGTTCTGATAATATCATCGTAATCAGAAGCCGCAAGTGTTACCTACGCCTTTTTGTTATGATCGATTGATATGTTCCGATGCGATGCGTTCATCGCAATCAAAATAACATTAATCGCCATGTGCTTTAAAGCTAAGGTCCACGAGAGGAGTGGTCCCACAGACCACATGGCAGAAATATGTTGGATCGCAAGCAGTTTTTAATATGGCCCGATTCTTATGTGAAGTTCGGACTCGATGCGTTTTATGGACTGGATTTAATTTCTTCATTGCGAGTCCATCACAATTGCAATCGAAATTTTTATGGTTGGCTCGTTTGTTTTGTTAAGAAGCGGACCCGATGAGCTTTATAGGCCGGATTTAATTTTCTCATCGCGCGTCCAAAAGGGTCGGCACCCAAAACCTTCTGGCAGACGCGATGTGGCTTTATGCGCTGGATTTTATATTTCATCGCACGCACAAAAGGTGACGTCACGACATCCCTTTTGTAATGCGAAAATAGCCATTGTATTTTGGTTAATTCCTTTTCAAGTCTGGCGGTAGTTTGTAAAGGTTTTATTATGTTTTGTTTGTATTTGTTTTATCGCGCGATCGAAAGGTTTCTTAACCTTTGTATTTATGTTATGATATAACATATGGGCAATGTAATGTGGGCCCCCGATAGTTTTAAATATTTTTGTTTTAATTA